>CM055980.1:38762500-39302500 GCA_029531755.1 Holothuria leucospilota | reverse complement strand
AATGCGAGGTTCGTAAAGTTAATAGTTAATTGTAAATGCCATTGTACTCCTCGAATACAATATTTGAAGCTGTATTTCTTACTTCACCAAAAATGGCTCCCATTGTTTGGAACTCGGCGTTCGTGGCCAATCTCCAGAGTGTTATATAGCTCCTCTTCTCAACACATACGGCCCTCCTCATGACGGTGTCCTGTTTTTCTATAGTAGGTCTCAATCGGTCACACATGAATGTAAACGTCTCCAGATCCACCCGAAAGTTCTCCTTCCTAAGAGATTCTGCAGATCTACTCCACATTTAAAGCCTAAACCCATTTTTAAAAGTTCTCCAAAATGCTTCTTATTTCCCCACCAGTTCCAGCTACTCAACTAGTGCCAACACTCTTTGTTCATCAGAATCAATTCAATTAAGTCTTATGACAATTTCACTATCACGCCACCCCACCCCAACCACAAATAATAAACACCATACGACAACAATCATCAAAAGTATGAGCTTCTGCACCATTGGTGCTCTAGTTGCATAAAAATGAAGGAGAAGGGGACAAAAGTTGACATTTTCAACCAAAGTGACAATAGAAATTCAACAAATATGCACATGTATGCAATTGAATTTTGGTGAAACAATTAATTAGGGATACACATATGGTAGCTCCACAGGTATGGAGGAAAGCTAGGACTTTAAACTTAAAACAGTGTAGGGTCAGGTTGCTAACCACCACAACAATTAAGATCAAATTTTGAATTCTTTTCACATATGAAAGGTCAGGTCAGAAAAGAAAACCAAAACTTGCTCTACAAAGAAAAAAACCAGTCTAACAAGACCTAGGCAGGGATCAAACCCCTAACTGTAAATTTTGTGGTGGTTGCTAAGTTTCATCACATCAAAACCACTGCCTTTGTCCTCTTTTGCATACTGTAGCACCAGAGGACATGGTTAGTAAGCATGTATATACCGGTAGGTCCTCTATTGTCCTTTCAGTTTACATCTTATATTGGCTGTTAGGTGACCAATTTGTATTGTTTGCTGTCTCACTCTCGACTACCACCAGGAAATGCTGAGCTCATTGTTTGCCATCACTCTGCTCTTTGAAAGAGGTTTTCAAACCTTGCATTCAAACTGTCCCATTTTTGATGGCAGTGATTTCATGCAAAGCCATGGTTTTATTAAGACATCCCTAAGATCATGTGAAACAGGTTTTGTCTGGATGGCCTCCAAATTACCTCTTTGGCTTAATAATCTAAGAATTGTGACAATTTACCAAGTTTTTTTTACCATCTGGGGGAAAAGTTTATCTCAAAGTTGGCACATTGCCATGGGAATTGTTGCGCTCTGCCTGCACTCTGCCTGTTTTATTCACCTAGGCATGTGACTCCCCCAGTAACAATCAGTGCAATCAGTGAGTCAGATTCTGTTGTCTACCTGCCAAGTTAGATGGTTGTCCTCGGTGGACTGACAGCATCAATATCAATATTAATGCAAGAAATTAGTTGTCATGTGATTTCCAAGCAAAGGGGGATTGTAAAAAGATGAATGTACAATACCATTTCCTTTGTGTATTATTGTACAATGGCAAGGATTTGAAATGGAAAATTGCTTTGATCAAATATGATTACCATGGCTGGATGCTTCATAGGAATGTCTTTACTAGAGATAGAAGGTTACCCATTCATGTTAACAGAGGGCTGTTGCAACTAGTTTCATTTTGGACTATTGTTCAAGGTTCTGTATGAATTGTAGAGTAGGATGTTGACAGTTTCTTCAAAAGGTATACAGTGTGCAATCATTCTCGGGCAGAACAATTGGGACTACTGTAAATGATGAAAATTGAACCACTCATTTACAGAAGTTTACTGGAACTAAAAGTGCACTGTACCTTCCTCATTATAACTGTGAGACTGATCAAGCAAGAGTGTGTAATCAAACAATAATTGAATGAAATCATATCTGGAGTGTATTTAAGAAAATCTGCTCCATTGAGTGAATGTTCTTTAAAGACGACTTTCATCACCCAAAAGTATATTTTTGGTGTGGGGGTATCAAAATTCTCTGTTGGTGACTGCTCTTTGATTGACATCGAAGTTGAAAATTCAAATGATGCAGAGTAACTTACATGTCCCACAATGCAGAGGAAGTGTATGGATTACAAATTATAGCCTCGTATGCTCACCAGGACATGGCCTGAAGCAATAAAATAGGTTTGTGTATGAACAAGGAGCTTTATACAGTTGTGGGAGGAGCTACAAGTTGCTTAGTTGGGGAGAATTGGAACTGTCTGGGATGATGAGAATTGCCCTTTTAAGAGGGATTTGCATCACCCCAGGTATGACTTTGACTTGGTGCTAAGCCAAGCCCATAATTGTCTTTACTGCTTCTCCTTGTGCAGACACAAACAGTTCACTGCTCAAGGCCACATCCTGGTGAGCATAAAGGACACCATGTGTAATCAAAACATTCTCTGTGCATGCTGTGTAATATGAGCTGCTCTGCACTTTTGAATTTTGTAACTCTGATGTCAGTCAAAGAGTATAGTCACCAACTGAGACTTTTGCTAACCCCCAACATAAAGTCATTCTTGGGGTGATGCAGATCTGTCTTTAAAGTCAGTTCTGGTGACTGCATACAAGTAACCCATTTAAATAGGTAATTAACATGTACTTACATGTAAGGCCTAAAGAGTGCCTTGTATCCCTTTCCCCATGCTTTTGTACTTACTGTACTGTACGTACTGGAAGAATTTGCAAATGTTCTTGGAGAGTTCAAGGGATGGAAAGTGTACAGAAGAGAAGTGAGTAGCAATAATTAACACTAATTAACGTTCATATATTGGTTAGCAATTACTCCAACTTGATTGGCAGAATTATTAAAATTGACAGTGAAAGCATACACCAGTAGACAGCATGAGAAAATATTGATTCACAACCTTTGCAAAGTTAAATTAAAATTGATTTACAACTTGGTTTTCGTGAGTGGCAATTTCGATAGACTGCTCCACCTTGGAGGTGGACTGATCATGCACACACTATGATTACATGTGACATTGAAGTTGGTCATACATAAATGGATAAATTGTGAAGTATGTGCAGAAAAACTTTATTTCTGCTGGCTTCAGTTTGGCTCCCTAGCTACCCCCTCACCTGCCCCTCCCCTCCTCTCCTGTGTGGAGTTCTGCATTTTACAAAGTAAAAGTTATTCTCCTAGAGGGCCTTAGTATCCTTTAAATGCTGAACTTTTTTGCACAGCTGTGCCTACAGTAAAAGTGTCACTTTAAGGACTTGAATAAATATTAATTGTGTGCTGGCAGAGATAAAAGTTTTACTGTATGAACAAGGAGCTGCCTCTTGAACTGAATATATTCGTGGATGAATTCATTGAGGGGTGTTAATTGAGTGAGCACTACAGTATATAGTAAACTATTCAAAGTGAATTTTATGGATGGCATTATGGAATGTGCATGGGCTGATTTAATTGCCCTTTGAAGTTCAAAATTGGACACAGGCTTTCTCTGGCTTTCAGAGATTATAAAACTCATTGCATCAGTTACTTTTGCAAGGGAAGGTATTATTTGTCCATAGCAACATATCATCTGATGGCGTATTGTGGTTATATGATGTATGACCAAGCATTATTGATTTGACCAATTGAAAGTCACCTTCTGTGTTTCAGTATTGTTCAGGCCATCAATTGCCAATTACTTTATAGCAAAAGCTTCAACTTATTTAACCAGGGAGTTGCTATTTGTCAAGTAGCAACTCCCTGATTTAACTGATGCAGTGGTATAGTATTCCGGTTGTTTTCCTGTTAGCTTTGAATTGGTGGTATGTCAGGTTGAAGTAAAATTGTAGTGAGTGCAAGGTCACCCGTTCACTGGAGTGTCACCGTCAGTGTTGTGAGCATCCAATAACAAAGGTTTGAAGGCATTGATATGGATCTAAAGTTACAACTCTGAAATACTATTTGTAAACATAACATTCGAAATGGGAGAGTTCTGATGTCAGTGAACAATTGGAAATGACAACAATTGTTGGGCCAGGGAGTTGTCATCTTGTCATGCATGGACAATTAAATTTGTGCTACAACTTTAAGATCTACAGTACTTACTGTAAGTGTGAACAGATTATCAGTTGTTACCTGGTGATAAAGGTTGTAGTCCTTCTTTGATGGTTTCAGTTTGATTTTCATGTCCTAGCAACATCATTTAGCTCTAGCAAATACTTTATGAACAAGATCTTTGGATTCCTTATGTAATTAGCTTTCCAACAAGACCAGTGTCACCCCATTTGGCCCAGGGGTTACGAAGGAACATATACTGTAGAGCAAAACTTTGATGTGTAGGCTAGTGTCACCACCATTATGATGACTTTTTTATCTCATCGCTCCGTGAGGAGGATGAGATATTGTAGTCACTTGACCTGTTGGGCTACATTCGACAATGCCAGCGGAAATAACAACGGTTGCCATGGTAACAGTTAATTTTCACAAGTTACTAGTCTAAAGTCCTAACCCATGGTGGGGTACCCCAGGGTGACCAAAAGTCCATAACAGAGGGAGGGGTCAAAACGTGTCCGTGTGTGTGTGCGTGGGTGTGTGTGTGTGTGAGTGAGTGAGTGAGTGAGTGAGTGAGTGTGTGTGTGTGTGTGTGTGTGTCCAATTTTGTTTTCTTAATATCTCCAAAACGGTAAAGCCGATTTTCTTCAAATTTGGTGGGAAGGTGCCCTAGGTGGAACCCCAAGTCTACATCGACTCCCGGAAGTAAAGGTCAAAGGTCAAAGGTCAAATTATGTGAAAATCACTCTTTCTATAATAACTCCAAGAAAAAACATCCCATGAACCTGAAACTTCACACATATAATAATAGTGTCTGGCACTACGAAAATATATGGTTGCCATGGCAACCAAGGTCAAAAGTCACGTGATATTAACATTTTAAGCGAAAAAATGTGAAAAAAGTGTTCCATGAACTCCTCCTTGTGGGCTAGACCGATTCTTTTGAAATTTAGTGGGTAGGTACCCTAGAGTGTAAACTTGTGTCTCCGTGACTTTCGGCAGAAAAGGTCAAAGGTCAAAGGTCAAATTCAATTTTGGGGAAAATTCAGGGTTTTTAGTATTTTTAGTATAATTCCAGAAGGAAACGTTCCACATTCATGAAACTTTGCACATATGATGAAAGTGTCTAATGCTACCAAATTATATGGTTGCCATGGCAACCAAGATCAAATAATCAATTTTTGTGAGAAATCACACTTTTTTAGTATTTTAAGTATAATTCCGGAAGGAAACATTCCACATGCATGAAACTTTGCACATATGATGAAAGTGTCTAATGCTACCAAAATATATGGTTGCCATGGCAACCAAGGTCGAAGATCAATTTTTGTGAGAAATCACATCTTTTAGTATTTTTAGTATAATTCCAGAAGGAAACATTCCACATACATGAATCTTTGCACATATGATGAACGTGTCTAATGCTACCAAAATATATGGTTGCCATGCCAACCAAGGTCAAAGATCAATTTTTGTGAGAAATCACATTTTTTAGTATTTTTAGTATAATTCCAGAAGGAAACATTCCACATACACAAAACTTCACACATACGATGAACGTGTCTAATTCTACCAAAATACATGGTTGCCATGGCAACCAAGGTCAAAGGTCAATTTTTGTGAGAAATCACATTTTTTTAGTATTTTAAGTATAATTCCAGAAGGAAATATTCCACATACATGAAATTTCGCACATATGATGAATGTGCTAAACAGTACCAAAATATGTGATTACCATGCTAACCAAGGTCAAAGGTCACGTGACAAGAAGTCAAAGGTCAATTTTGGTAAAAATCACATTTTTTAGTATATTTAATATCATTCCAGAAAGAAACATTACACATACATGAAACTTAATTCACACATATGATGAACGTGTCTAATGCTACCAAAATATATGGTTGCCACGGCAACCAAGCTCGAAGATCAATTTTTGTGAGAAATCACATTTTTTTAGCGTTTCGGTACACAAAGACTTAACATTGATGATAGCAACGTAAATCAACAGTACACAGTGTAGACGCGCTTGTTTCTAGTACAGACCAAAGATATTATAAGCATAGATTCCAAACTACTATACCTACCTGTTACGCTCAGTGACTCCTCGTGTAGACGCAAATATTGAAGTGTGAATTTGACATGCGCGCCGTTCTTTTCGGCGATCTGCGTAGCCGGGAAATAAGAACGCGTACGTTACAGAAATTTCATTGTTAAAAGAGGTTAGTGTGCGTGTCTTTTTACAACGCGTTCTATATGTGCGGAATACATATTTTCTCTGTGTATTATCCGAAATACTTGACGCATACTTCTGCGCTCTTGGGAAGCAAACGCGCTAGTTGATTTCCCGTTGTGAGGGCGTAAGAAATTAAACGCGTATATAAAAGTGCGTTACTTAACGATATAGAAACTGACTAATGGATGTAGGCGAATAAGTGTATGAACTTTAAACCAGTCATTGTGCGTTCATGTTCAAGTGTACTTATTTGTAATGCTGTCAGGAAGAATTAAACTTCTTGTAAGTAGAACTTAGTGTTGAGGAATGAATACTTCTTACATTACAATGTTCCGAAATAGTATTAATACTTTTGTAAGACATTTATTTCCCTGTAGCCTGTGCTTTTTTAAAACTGCTGAACAGTGATCAGCACTTCTGCCCCATATTTTGGGCTCCATGGGGAGTCAACACGCCATCCTAAATTTGGAATCTATGCTTGTAATATTTTTGGTACTGACTGTCCATTCCAATGACGTGCATGCTAACACGAGCAAGCATGCACATCGTATTATGTGCACATATTTTCTGTTTAGCGCACTGAAGGCGTTCTTTTTGCACAACAACAAAAGGGCGCATGAAGGGAAACTATTACGCGTGCAGACGCCTCAAACACGGTCACACTGATCTGTTTATGTATTTTGATCCTACAAATAGATCAGTGCGCCAAAGGGGCGGTCGCCCTCCCCCCTCCCACAAAGCCTCCGAAATCCTCTGTCGGAAATTTTAACCACCTTAATTAAAAATTCTTACAACGGTAAATAGTTGCTCAAATTATATTCTTGGGGGTTAACTTACAACACTTATTATGTTTTTAAGCAGAATTACACATCGAAATGGTTACTGACAAGTCCTGGAAATGTCATTTAAGGCAATCTCGGAGATATTTAAATCTAATTTTTCCGCGCGCTACACGCCAGAAGATGGTGGCGCTACGCTTAGATAGTACCAAAGATACTATAAGCATGGATTACACACTCCTATACCTACACTTTTACGGAAATTGACTCCTCATGGTAAGGCAAATATCGGGGCAGAAGTGTGGAATTGACAAGTGCGCCGTTCTATTCGATGATCTGCGTACGAAAAAAACAACTCGTTACGGACATCGCCATTGTTATAAAAAGGTTGACCCACGTGCGCTTTGACAGCGCGTTTCATACGCGCAATATACCTTTCTCTGTGCATTTATCTAAATGCACAGAGAAACTCACTACCGCGCACTTAAAAAAAGAACACGCTAATTTCGTTTCCGTTAAATGCTTGTAAGAAATCGACGCACATTTTTAACAGCGTTTTTGACGAGACCATGGTAACTGACCTATTTATAGATTGCGGACTTCAAAATAGTCATTGTGCGTTCATGACAGAGTGTTTGCTTGACATGGCACGGGGAAGGAGCATAACTTGTCAGTGAATGGAATATACTGAGTGATTATTTCTCAGATTTAAGAATGTTCTGAATTAACATGTTGTTACACTTGCGCAAGACTTAAATCTCTATAACTGTGTTCAAAATGACTGAACAGTGATCAGCACTTCGGCCCTGATATTTTGGCCTCCACGAAGAGTCAGCGCCCCATTTTAAGTTTGGAATGTATGCTTCTAATATCTTTGGATAGTACATCATTACTTCAAGATAATAATCTGTAGGAAATTTTTTGATTTTGCCCCCCCCCCCACAAAAACATCTAGCTACGCCACTGCAGTGCACCACCCGCTATCGACACATTGTGTGTTATCTTTTCAAAGATATAGACCTTATGCATATGATGTCACAAAGTAGATGGTGCTCCCTCGTTTGGAGGAAAATGGAGGAAAAGCGCGTATCATTGCAAGTTACAACAATGATTGCAGACAGCTGATTTGCAACCAATCGTACACGCGCGTAAGTCTACTACACGTGCGGCGAAATCTACGCCGTGAGTGCACGTTTCAGACGTGTGCTTCATTATTTTCACCCAAGATGACGTCAGTGTGATGTCAATGCATAAGGTCTATTATAAGTATAGATGCCAAAGTCCTATACCTACACTGTTACGGAGATTGAATCCTCATGGAGACGCAAATATGGGAGTGGAAGTGTGGATTTGACATACCCACTTTTTTATTCGGTGATGTGCGTATAATAATATAGGTACGCACAGGAAATTTCATTCCTAAAATAGCGTGGCTTGCGTGAGCGTTGTGTACGAGCAGGATAACGTTCTCTGTGTTTTATCCGGAACACTTGACTTGACACTTTTGCGCGCTCCGGAAACAACGCGCTAGTTGATTTCCCGTTGTGAGTGCATAAAATATTAAAGGTTCATTTAAAAGTGTGTTACTGTACCTGAAGATTCAATAAAAACTGACCAATAAATAAGCCCATGCCCTCAGACATATGGCGGTTTTTTTTTCCAAAAGTCCCCTGACTCTCTGGCGAAGAGCCAGGGGCGAAAACCAAACAATACTCCCGAAGGAGTTCTGCTCCCCGAAGGAGTAACAACGTCCCCAAGGGACAAACTTTGACTTAACTGACACCACCTGACAGTGGTCCCGTTCTAAACTGGCGGTTGCTAACCTCTAGCTGTGACGTGACTGAGGACTATCTATATTCCACACATAGAGCAGGATATATATTGCTCTGTGATTCCACCAAAGATATTACAAACATAGATTCCAAACTTAAAATGGCGCGTTGACTCCCCATGGAGCCCAATATATCGGGGAGGAAGTGCTGATCACTGCTCAGTCGTTTTGAAAACAAACAGGCAAATGAATGTCTTACAAAAGTATTAATACTTGTTATTTCGGAATGTTGTTGACTGAAGAAGTACTACGCCTCAATAGATAGTTCTCACGTGACGTCATAGGAGCTTTTCACGTGTATTATTTCAGCCATGTCTGAGGGCAACCCCGCCATGTGTGCACAGGCTTGCCCTCAGACATGGCGGTTGCTAACCCCTAGCTGTGACGTCACTGAGAACTATCTGTAAATTCCACTTGAACAAGAATAACTTATTTCTTCAACGCGGCATTCCACGTATTTACACTTGAACATGAACGCACAATGACTGGTTTTGCAAGTTCATGGACATTCATTGGTCAGTTTCTATGGTACAGTATCTCCAAGTGACGCAAGTTTATATGCGCGTTCAACTACTTACGCGCTCACAACGGGAAAGCAACTAGCGCGTTTGTTTCAAGAGTGCGCAGAACTGTGCGTCAAGTATTCCGGATAATACACAGAGAAATGTATTCTGGGCGTATAGAACGCGTTGCAAAAGTGCAAGCACGCTAACCTCTTTTAACGATGAAATTTTCTGTGACGGGTTCTAATTTTTGTACGCAAATCGCGGAATAGAACAGCGCGCATGTCAAATAAACACTTCCGCCCCGATATTAGCGTCTCCATGGGGAGTCACTGAGCGTAACAGTGTAGGTATAGAGGGATTTCATGTAACGTCACGCGCAATGGATTCCCATGCTCTGAAGGGCAAAACACACACGCAGTAAGCGAACTTACAGCTCACACGCACGGCATAACCATAGATACTACTGTGACACAATGGACGCGTGTCCGTCAAAACCAAAGAGACGCGTCGATCTTGCCCTTCAAAATTGCGTCTAGTTGGTTAAAGTCACGTGACTGAAATCCCTCTATAGGAGTTTGGAATCTATGCTTATATCTTTGGATTCCACATTGATGTGCGTCCTCTAGTTATACGGCTCAGCACAGTGCCTGTGCTGCGATGAGATAAGCAACTCCGTGGATTGCCCTCTTGTTTGTTTTGTTTCTCCAAATGACTGTTTAATAAAACTAAATCAACAATTGTACAGTATCAGTCTACTGCATCTTCCAGACCAAGATGACCTAATTGCCCAACTGAATGCAAGGCCTTGCTCTGCTGAGTACACTATGCTTGATTTAGTCACCCCAGTCAGAATTAGTATGCCCCGTCACTCTTGTTCATGAATGGCCTATTTTGATCATGTGACAATGTTTTTGTTAGTGAATTGTGAAATTCAAGGAGAATTTTTCCTTGCTTTACCTATTGTTTGTAATAGTTATGATCAAAATGTCCTCAGAGGTAATGTTTTTAATGCAACATGAGGAGATTTGCAAGAATTTGCAGATTTTTCAAAGCAAATTTTGAGGCGACTGCCCATTGCCTTTAACCTTCCTCATGTTGATGGATCTGACCTGTCCAGTACTATATGCCATTATATGCTGCATGTAGATATGCCACATCATAATATGGTAGCAGTCAAAGCTGCATTCACCAGTTGTGAATGGATATGTCCAAGGGTTCCACTTGCAGTATCGTTTGGGGGGTGATCAGTGCAAGAGGACCTTTAACTTGTGGGCACATGCAGTAGTCTGTTTAACAGTAACCTGTATAAGTATATGGCATAAGTATGAAACACTGGATCTGATCCGACCATGCAGACTTTAATACCGTAGTTGTTATGATGCACAATGTTAAAAACAAAGACGCCTCAATATAAAGTTTGTTTCTCTTTACCCTTTTATATAGTTAGAGAGCATAACAGTATTTAAGTTTCTTTTCAATGACTATTGATTTTTCGTGCTGTATTTTGGCTAGAAGATTGTCTGGCATGTACAGTACAGTATGTAGAATTTATCAAAGTTATATTGCTACAGACGTACAGTATGTATGCAGGGAACCACAGCACAAAAGTGTATGACAGTATTTAATTGAAAATTCTATTTGTTACAGTTTACAGAAGGGTCTAGTGTGTATAAAGGTTTGGGTCAGGTTACAGTTGGAATATTTGAAAAATTTTATGAATGAAATAGGGAGCACTTTCATTTTATGCTCACACATGCTGTAGAAGCCATAAAAGCAGTTATAGACTAGCTGTTGCAATCCTCCCAGGTTGGAATTAGCCTGCCTGATTGACGTGGATTTCTTGACCAACTTAATTGGCTGAACTCATAATGCAGTACTTAATACAAACATTTGCAAACTTTTGCAAGAATTTGAAAACTGTTCGCTATTCATGTACGATCACACCAAACACAATCTTCAATGTAAAATCAACTAAGCAAGTCTGTTTACCATGCATTTTGCATGACCAAAGTTAATGGGGTTTTATTGTGTACTTCTCTCTCCCAAAACTCACTCAGTGAAGATTTCCTGTTGACTTACTGTGTAAAATTGAGGAGAACAACATTACAGTTTTAAGTTTCCTCTTGTAATATGAATATTTATACTGAAACCAATCAACAGTGGAGATATAACTTTAAAGTACAGTAGGCTCATGAACAGTGAAATTGAAAGATCTGTAGCTGTCATTGCTGGAGTATGTATGCAATAGTCATACATGAATATTCAACACCTGCTATGAAGGTACTGTACAGTGAGTGGGAAACGAGACTTGATTGTCATTACTATTTCCTTAATTACTCAGAAATTATTTTCCCTTCCTCTTGCAAGTTTCAACACGGACCATTATTAAAATTATAATAGCTGGCATCATTTGCTTTCCTTTGGCTTCCCTAATATGATTCTCTTCCAGAATCTCAGTAGTGTGGGAGAGAATCCTTAAATTGTTGTTCAGGAAAAGTGAAAGGACTTAACTAGTACCCTCCATGGTTTGCTACTGTATAACTGACAGCTGAATTTAGACCAAGAGATCAAATTCAGGTCTGAATTAAAGTGCATCTATAGTATGCAAATGTGAACTGAAGTTTTATTTTCAGTTGACACATAGTTTAGCAACACTGCATATCAATAACACAGTGCATTTAGACCAAGAGATCAAATTCAGGTCTGAATTAAAGTGCATCTATAGTATGCAAATGTGAACTGAAGTTTTATTTTCAGTTGACACATAGTTTAGCAACACTGCATATCAGTAACACAGTGCATTCAGTGTTAAGTAGTTGTATCATATTTAGGACACTCTCCAAAGATGCACCCATTTTCAATAACCTACAAAATGGTATGGCTTTCTGCCAAGTATGAATTGCATTCTTATTGTACTTCAGAACAGTGTTTCACAGTGTGGTCAAAAATTCAACCAGATTTCATGTAAGATAAGGTGAACTGCTTTAAAAAAGCCTATTTGAGATACTCAACCTTCCAAAATGTCAAATAAATCAAAATGAAGCAATTAAAACTGGTCTTATTTAAATACTTCATAAATTTATGGAAAATCAAGTGGGCTTCCTTCCAGCAGAATCAGTTTCTGCCCCCAGGGAGACCTGAAAGAGTCCGCAAATTTATCATCTGAAGTAACACATTCATGCTGTACAAATATCATGCATACTAAGTAGAAAGAACAGGGTGGGGCTGTGGTGCTCCTTACCGCCCCGTGAACTGCTGTGATTAACACACTGTCCTCACTGCAGGTTGAGAGCAATTATTACATCTTCACATTTCAGGGGATTTGAGTACAGTAGTTTCAAATTCACCATTTTTAGCTAAAACCTGGAATTGAATTTTCACTTTAGAAAGTCACTTCAGATACTGTAGTACAGTAAGTGCATACAGTATAGATTGCATCTGGATAAAACTCAACTGTGACCCAGTGTCTCATTGACCCTTGAACCTTGCAGATTTCTATTTATATGCTTTTCTTCAAATACGATGTACCACTGCCCTGTATAATAAATCTGCTCTGCCCTATAGGTTTAATTGTGGAATTGATGACTATTACTGTACTGGACATGCAGTATTTGATATGCAATGGCAGAAATCTTACAAGTTGTCTATTGACACTTGACTTCAGCACTACTGTTATGATGGCCTATAGAGTTGGTATGTATATACTGTAACATGTGTGTAGCTACTAGCTACTGAAGGTTAATTTCTGCAAACAGAAAGAAACAGAAAATAATGTAAAATAATGGTAAAGTTACCAGCAATTAAAAAATTGAGGGTATAGGAAAACATAATTCTTTATTTTAATTATATTGATATTTCCACTCCTAAAGAATAGACAAACAAAAGTGACCTTCACTCATATTGGTGGAGTGAATATGCACTTGTATAATAGAAGTGCTACATGTTGCAGTATATAGTATATGACATTTAACATGGGTCATATTCTTCCACTTCTTTACATAGTTGCCAGCTCTACCAATTTGGGCGGAAGAATACCGCTTTTTAGAGATTTGAACCCGTTACCAATTTTTGGTAAACCTGCCATAGAATTTATTGAAAGTATGACTTAAGTTACAGTTTGCTGTTTAAGTGTGCGTGTTGTCCGTAATTCACCCGGAAACAGCTTAGAAAATGTTGATAAAAATACGATTCATCGATCGAGCTTGCCGACGGAGCTGGGAGATATGGATGGATCGATCGAAACCCGCGCGAGTACGTACTTACTGTACTGTACTGTACTGTGTTCTGCAGTATAATGTTAAGTACAGCACAAGCGCGCATGTCCAGATAGTCCGACTGGATAGTCCTTAGTATGTGTGTATTTGATTTCCATATGTTACTCCTACAGAATAGTTCATAAAATACATAATAATATGTCTCCTTATGCATACAAAATACTTTATATAAAGTATGCACCAAATCCATATTTTCACATAAAAAACAATAAAGCTTCACACCGTGGGAGGGGAGACACCCCTCCTACACCCTCACCCCTCGCATGCAAGCGCGCTTGGACTCGGTTGCTTCACTTCCTCAAAAAATCTGCGGCTTTGCTACTTTCAAATGTTGGCAAATATGTATTTTATGTCATTTCTCCTAGTAGGGCCTACCTCCTGTGTACAGTTAAGTATTTCCCTTACTGCTTGCAATGTGCCAAAGTTTCTTCATCGTTAGGCAAAGGAGGAATGACATTTTCTTCTGCAGCTACATACAGTACAGTATGAGAGCCCTGTAGATATGTGGTAGGCCACAGGTGCCCACTGTGCTAAAGAAACTTTGCCAGATAGGAATTGCAGGCAGTATGGGAAAACACATTTTGAATTTAATTTGGAGCTCAAAGCAGTGTTTGCATTAATTAGTTAGCAGGATTGCACAACTCCTGCATTTTCCTTAACAATTCCACAAGTTTTACAATTGTGTGCAGGAATTTCCCGCACCTATTGAGAAATTTTTTGTTCCAATTTATCAAGACCCCCCTGCTAGAACCAAAATCCCACCAAATATTTTTGAAGGGTCGGGGAGCACCTCCCCCCCCCCTCCTAATTCTGAGACAATAGTGCCATCACTGGCTCAGAGACTTGCAAACCAGATGTATTAAAGTAAAACAGCTATTGATAGCTGTATTGCTCATACTGATGACAGTATGGCAGTACATGCATATTACAGTCAGTTCCACGTATTGTGCAGTTACTTCCCTATGGTTATAATTTTCGCTATGGAATTTTTTATTGTCTCATAAAATTATTGTTTTCAGCATTACTTACATTATGCTTACAGCAGGAACTTCCATATTTTTGTAAGCCACACATGCATGTATAAAACTTTTACATTAAAAGGCATACAGGTATATTATACAGTACATGCATTACATGGTACTTTTATTCATACGTGTATGTATAGTAAAGATTTTCATACTGATGTTACTCAAGGGCAATCTTACTGAGTCCCTCCCAGCTTTTTATACTTCATGAGGGTGGCAGCGCTAGGGAAAGTAACTGCATATGTACATACATTAATACCAAAATTTATTAAAGATAGCAAACAGGTTTTGTCACTAGTGTATTCCATCATTTTGTTTTCTGCAGAAGTAACCTTGATTGTATAAGCACAATTATATTCCTGAGATGCCTTACAATTAAGTGTCTGGTAATACCATCTTCTATAGTTCATATCGAGTGAGACTACAGGAACACACTATAAATGTAAAAATGTTTTATTCAGTATCCTGTTTGACAAAGTATTTCAAATATTCCTTTGTATGTGAAAATCATAAATTTCATTTGTAAGAAATAACAATAAATTGTAAGCTCAGTTGCAGTTATTTGTTGTTAATTGAATCACGCTTTCATTTTATGTTTACAGGATACCACAGTAATATATTTAGAAAAAGCCAGAGTTGAAGTGAACAGTCGGTGTGCCAGGTACGAGGCTTGGCAGATTATTTTGGTAGCTGTTGGAATCACGTTACTTATTTCAAGATTTCTTAAATGGTTGGATCATCCCAGGCTAAGTAAGTATAAAGATGGTTAAGGCAGTTCTTTTAGACCAATGCTTATCAAACTGGATCCAATGCTTCCTACATGTAAAATCCAGCTTTTGGCCCTAAAATATGGTTGTGAGTTGTGGGCGGGATCTGAGAGAACAAAACAAATACTACCCAGTCTAGGTGCCAGCTGAACTGCTAAGCTGTAAAGCTTATTCGTACCATGCTTCTGTGTATACAACTGTTTTGCAGCAATTTTGGGGAAAGGAAAAGTTGGGAAGCACTTGTTCAAATAAGCCATACAGTACATGACAGGGCCAGATCTAGGAATATGAGAAAGGGGTGGTGTATCCATCTGCTGTGCTGATCATACCTTTTTCATGGGCTTGAAGATGTAAAATTCTGGTTACAAAAATCATTGCTTTGCTAAAAATAGGGAGGGTGTACTGTACGTCCCTTATGCCCTACCCCATTGGATCCGGCCCTGCATGATATATTCAAACCACCATGTGAAGTCCCTGTACAGTGTACTTTATAGTTTTTTTCTTATTGATGAATCAACGTACTGATTAAAGCTACTGTATGCAGGCTGTTCTTGAACTTGGGTATCCAAGCTAGGGAGCAATCTGTACCAAATGGCAATACAGTACTTCCCCAGTTGGATTCAGATGCATCAGGATATAAGAAAGTGGTATTGATGTAGAGAAGTTGATGCAGGTTCCATCTGTGCATGCACTACCCATGGTGACTCACACTCTTGAACAGAGTCCCTCACAGGGGCCTTCACCATCTCTCAGTGAGACTCCAGATTTGCAAATTTATATCCCTTTGCATACCCTACATGACCAGTTCCATCATGCTGGATCAGATCCACTGAAGAGATTAAGATATACAGTGTGAATTGTGGATCTAATCCACCGTGCAGGTTCAGATTGGCCTGGTAGATCAGATTTACCCAGTGAGATCATACTGTAGTCCACCTTACAGGATCTGATGCACCTTTTGGAATCACGTCTACATGGTGGGATTAGATCTGCCTGGTGGGATCAGATCCATCTCACAGGATCTGATGTACCTCCTAGGATCTGATCCACTTTACAGTTGCAGATCCATGTTGCAGAATCTCATCCATCTAGCATGACTGGATTTGTCATGATGGGTCAGATTTATCCAGTTGGATCAGATCCACCTTATAGGATCTGATGCACCTCATGGGACCAGATCCACATCATCAGGTAAGATCCCATGTTGAATCATATACACCTTGCAGTCTCTGATCACTGATGTCTTGATACAGTGAAGTCTGAATGCATCTTTTGTCACAATCAAAGATTTAGCTGCCAGCATAAATTGTGGAAGGAAAGTGAATTACCTTTGGCAGTAAGTCATGCAATTTCCCAGTCAATTAGTGGTGTACAGTATTTGTACAATTTCTCAATAAGCTGATGTACAGTATTGTATACAGGATTTGGTACTTAGTCCACCTGGCAGTCGGTCAATTTTATGCCATGCAGTAATCAGCATAATAGTTTGTATTGTTAGCCTGTAGTATCTATAGGTACAATGTGCAAGACAATTAGATTATGTTGCTGATCTCGCTGCCAGGGATGCTTATCTGCAAATAAAGGAGTTCAGTCATTTGTGGTATCTCTGCATGGCCTGGCTTTATTCAACAACAGATCAGGCTATATTTAACAAGAGATCAAACAAGATGCAAATGCCAAGGAGAGGGTTGGATAGCATGTGTGGGTACAAAGTTTGTGCGACCTTTATTGGTTGTTTGTAGGAAATGTTTGCCAAGACTTAAAACTTATTAAGGCTGCTATGATTCTGAATTACAGTGCATGTGAAGTTGAAAAAAATTAAAGTTTTTGCGATAGAAATATTTGAAGGATATCTGAGTATTATGTGTGTCGTATGTGTTGGAGTTGGTCCATCCATTCTTGGCAGGATGATGAGAGTGGGCAGATCTGGGGGTTGTTTGCAAAATTGGGCTATGCAAGTGGTCCCTGCCACAGAAAGTATTCCATCAAATACATTGAAAACTTGCCCTTGCAGCATGGGTTGCTTGGACCTCTCACTTCCTGGGTCCATTTCCAGTGAGGGAGCTTCAGGAATGACAAAAAGCCAGAGAACTACTAAAATATGAGCACACGTGTGTGACCTTCTTGTAGAGTCTTCAGGGAACAAAATATCTTACAGGTCTGACAAACCATGCTTTATTGGTTGTTCATATTTCAGTGCATTACAAAGTATGTACACATCTGTGTTGACCCCAAAATATTGGAGCCACCCAAGTCAAATAATCAGAATAAGCTTCTAGGGCATACAGGGTACCAATAGTTCATTTTTGTTATTAAAAGTGTATAATATAATTGTTGGGTAATTTTACGGCTGACAAAATCACTGGAATTTTTAATTGTTTATACTTTTCAAGCAACAGTGACCTACTGTACAATAACTGTCACTACTTGGCAACCTTTAATAACAATAGAGTCAGTAGGAGGTATAATGTGAACTCTTTGTTGATGTCATCTTTGAAATAAACCTTCCACACCCACCAGCTTATTTTCAAAATGACAGCAAAATTTGGCTTCTGTACAGTTACTGTAGGGATGGGACCAGGCTGGGCGACTCGGAGGCTGGAGGCGTATACCAGATGGCTTTGCATGGCACTAAAGGTTTCCGCCCAGCACTAAATCAAAATAATGATTCCTGCCATTCATTATATCGCCGTATGGCAGAGATAAATCTGTAATGTATAGCCTACTCTTTGATCTTTCTCTCATAATGGGGATCAATGTGTCAAGCAATCATAGACTGTGTTCCCACTTGATCCCCCGATTCTGATCCCCCCAAGCTCAGTCAAGTGGAAAATTTTGTGACCAACTGCAAGAGTGTTCCCATTTGAACTCTTGGGTGAGATCTGATTGCCTAATTCTCTAGTTCAAGGGACAGGAAATTGCATCATTGAAATTATGTCTGCAGGTCATGTTTGTTTAAACAAGTTTGTATGGCACAGGACATAAGACTACAGGCAAGCTGTGCTACAATTGACCCTTTCCAAATAGCAATTACACAGGATTGTGGGACAGAACTTTGGTGTGCTCCATTTTTGGGCACAATAAAATGCCATTGACAAAAACGATGCACACCAAAACTCTATCCCACAATCCTTTGTAATCGTTATTTGGAAAAGCGTCTATAGTACAGTCTGCTCAAGTACATTATTTGTTTGCTTTGATCTCGGGTCACCCACTTGTTTTTTTGATCGCCTGCACATGGTCTGATCCTCCCCAAAAGGGGCGATCAAGCTCTCGAGATCTGATTCGGGGAACGAGAGCATTCCCACTTTCAAATTGATCCCCTGCTCAGGGTCAGATCAGGATCTGATCTCCTGCTCATACTCAAGTGCATGGGAACACACTCTTAGACTCCAGGGCATGTCCCTTAAAGTACTGATGTTGTAATTAAATTAAAAATTAGCACAGTATACTAAAAGCAGCCTAGTGTTATGAAATACAATTCTGTAATTGATAAGCCAAAATATAGTGGTTTACTGTAAATGCCAAAAACTAACGATTGCAACTGCCAAAAGTGGTACAGTGACTGTAATGCACTCGTCAGTTGAATGACGCACCCCGCTACCCCCAGACATGGTCAGTCATTGTCCACAACAGTGTTGACAAAACCTGTACAATGACGTACCCCTCAGTCACAAAATTGATGCATAATTTGCAATTTTGACTGATCTGTGGGTCACTATATAGTGACTGAAAAAGTGAGAATGGCAGTTGGTATCCCTGTACAAAGTGTAACAATTGACTCAAAGATCCACCCTTGGTCACAACAGTGAGTCAGTGACTGACAATTGAGGTAATGTGACTCACCCCTCAGTCATGCTGGTGGCTGACAATAGTGGTTCAGTGATGGACATGTGCATCACACTGTCACTGGTCAATGACCCACATTTGACTGACAATGCAGGGGGGGGGGGGTAGTGGGGTGCATCATTCAGTTCATAAGTGCATAAGATAATCTATAAGGGGGTCCCCTTGTCCAAAGTGGTTGAATAACACACAGGGTTGGCAGTTTTTGCCACAGTCGGTTTTTACCGGTGGTTTTTACCGGTAAAAACCGTCCCGGTAAAAACAGGTTTTTGCCGAAAAATGGAAAAAACAGCAAAAACCTACTCTGCTACAGTACATTGAATAAAATGTTGTTAACAAGTACTTTTTATGCTTTTTTCAAGTCTAAAGAAGAAATACATTCTGTTACATCAAGATTAATCATTTTAGGCAACAATATATACCATATTAGAGTTTGAATGTGATTTTTTTAGTGATTTTGGCCACTTTTTGTCCGATTTACACTGTTTTTGTGTTAAGTATACATACACTAGGTATATTTAATGCAGAAAAAATGCAGAAAAATGGGAAGGAAAATCATGGTATAATTTAAGGATTTATTTTCAGTTTGATGGGAAGCTTTCATGAGCATACTGGCAAGTTGGTAACTCCACTCTTGGGTATACCCTTTCAAGGGGATCCTGCAGCTGTGTTGCCTACGTAGCAGGCTGTACGGCATATTCCTTGTTCAGTCATATCCCCAACGCCTGCCAAAGTGAACACCAAACAAATTCTTTTGGATATTCATAGAAATATGTGTCCTCAGGACTGGTTGAATGTTAGTGAATATTTACAAGAAGGCAACATCTGGTCCCATTTAAAAAATCTTGCAGTAGCCCATGCCACCCACAGAGTTGGTATGTCATTGTAATAGCCACTACCTGGTAGTGCCCACTGCACAGGTGGCTATGCAATAGAGTAATTGTAGGACTTTGTCTCAGGTTTCAGTCTACGACTACAGGAGTACACACACTCACTCAAAAACGATAGCATGAATAATGAGAAAGCACATGAATAAGTCATACAGGTATTATGGTAATGAAGTTTGCGTCTAAAATTGGACACAGTCCTCTTCGCTTTGGCGGACGGTGGTTTGGGAAGCTGAGGACTGGGGAAACAGAGTCCGCTCCGCGGGGTAGCAGCTGTGTAGGTCCTACAATAACTCAGTGTATTACAGTACATTGAGTCATTGACCTCCAGTAGTGAATGTCTCATTTATAATTGAACCATCCACCTTCCTTCAACATTTCCACTTTCTTTATAAAATAAAGTGCTGGCTATCCACTTTCATTCTAACATTACTATTTGTGGTTTATCAATTTTTTTCAATGAAGATTACTCAGTCAAAAAATAGACTCTTCGTATTTGTTTGGTTGTCAATAAATTCTTACTTAATTATCTCTCAGTATGGTGGACTTGAAATACCCAGAGAAGCTCCCTTGATGAAACTCATTTACTTCAAGTTGCTACTTAGTCAGCATGTATGGCACTGTAATGTGCTTCTCTGCTGTGTCAAACTGAAGTTTCTGACATGATAAAGGAAGTTGCTCATCCACCTCATTCTGCTACTGTACTCAATATGTGTAACAGATAATGCCTTGCCAAATTTGTGACTGAACTTATATTGAGAATTTCATAACTTTACACATAATTTTATTAATCCTCATTTTGAAAAACTTTGCTTGATAAATCTAGTCATTTTGCAAACCAACTGTAATTTTCAGACTATTCCTGTTGGCATGTAGTTGCTTTGTTTGTGGTTACACTTAACATGTTCGGGCTTACAGTACTATTGGAATAACTGAGAATATTTCACTGTTTGTTCTGTGTTTGACAAGTTTTAGTGCTCACTTTTTATGCAAAATAGAAAGTGTAAATGAATGTTAATAATTTTATCTCAACTGGTTTATCCATCATGTGCAATGGGGTACAACAACTGCACTCTTCTAATTGCCAGAAGAGGTTTTTTCCATTTTCTCCCGGTTTTTACCGGTAATAACCAGTTATTACCAGTTATTACCAGTTTCTACCGCTGTCCCGGTAAAAACAGGTTTTTTCCGGCAAAAACCCAACCCTGAATTTAACACAGGACTTGGGTCATTCTGATGTGGCTATGCCACACTGTATTTTGCCTTATATAGTGCTGTACATTACCTGTAATTAACTGTCATAGTAAATTGCAGCTGCAGATCAGCATGCAACATTTCCTCATTTCCAAGCTATAAGTAACAACGTCAGCATTATCTATTACAATAACGATATTAATACATGGAAAGTATTAAAAGTAGTGAATAGCAACTAAACGCTTGATTGCAGAGTGAATGCATTTGACGACTCTTCAATTCTGTTTGCAAGTACAAACACACTGGATATGTTTTTACGTAGTTAGGGGAATTTCAGTAACATGACTTATAGTACTACTCCTGTTCTATGTATTTATCAGGATACTGTGGCAACGTTTGCCAAAAGACATCTGCAGTGTTCTACCTCATACTTTACTCAAATGGTGGGGGGAGGGGGGGGGGTGGAGAATGGGTTATGCAACTATTCAGTCATTGACAAACAAATATGCAAATGTATGTAGCCTCCTACCCTCTGCCCTGCCACCATTTTAGCTCACACATGTGCACAGTACATGTGTGAGGTTATCAAATGGGGCTGATGGCGTCAACTTTTCAACAAAAAGTCTTCTTCTTTTTGATGTGAGGAGATTTTGGGCTGAAATTTTGGGATATGATTGTTTGTCAGCAGAGCATTAACACCTACTTATTTTCATTCCATTATAGGAAAGTTAAGTTGGGTTTTAAAGCCGTTTTTGTAGAGCTGAGTTCACTGTGCCTGCTGAACAGTTAGCTGTTTATCCATTGTACTGACAGCAGTGTGCTTGGTTTTGTGTTCAGTTGTCATCTTGCAAATGGATATGTAGGCTGTTTGAAATTCAGTCCATCAACACACATGTTTGTTCATCAAGTGGCCTCTACAGTCTGAAGCAACTCTGTGGTCAGTGTGGCTTAACACATGAAAGGAAATAGGCTTAACTTATTAATTGTGGGGATATCTCCCATTCTGTTCTGTTCAATTGAGTTGGTCAAGTCAAGTAATTGCAACTTAACTGTTTTGAGTTCAAGTGCAACAGGAGCTTTTTGAGAGTCTGTTTTATTTTGATCAATGCAAACCCATGCAGTGATTAAATGTACTTTGCACAATACTTGAACAGTTTATTGGCTCACAAACTTCTTTTCTTTTCAGTCTTGCTGCTAATAAAAGTGTATACAGCCTTTGCAGGCTTGCTTGATATGAGAAAATATGCAGTGATATTTGTAGCTATTTGTTATAAAACTATGTCAGTTGCAGGTTTACATTCCTTTAACACATTTGTGATTTTACAGATGGGTTTGATTTCTATTAATTATTACGCTCCTCTCTTCCCTCCCATTTGCCTATGTAAGGTAAGGAGGTTTTTTGGAAGCAGATGAATAGATGATAAAATTTGTTTTTGTGAGTTTCTACTTTTAACAGACAAGAGAAATTGTGTGAGCTACACAACAGCATTGCTGTTCTAGTTTGTAAATTGTTAACATTGCACTTGCGAAAGTGATGTTTCACTTGCCCTGGAACATGGGGCAAGGAATGTATTGAGCCCTGCCTGGGGTACATAGCGTGGCAGACTCAGTCTTTATAATATGTTAAACATATAGCACTATTACACTGCACTTGCCTCATAGAGCACTATATGCACTGTTTGATTTAGGGATCATCCATATTTGAATATGTTCAGAGTGTGTTCATGAACAGCTGTAGGATTGATTTCTGTTAAGCCGTATTGTACTTGTGTATGTATTCTGCAGGCCCGTAGCCAGACTAACCAATGGGGGGTGGGGCACATCAATGTTGGTGTTTCGCTGGTCTGGGGGAGGGGTCTAAGAGGAGGGGGTCTCTTTGAAAATTTTTGCCTATTTTAAGGACTCGAGATGCAAAATGGTGCGATATTTTCCATTTTTTCTTCTTATATTTGCATTCCAAAAAGGCTGGTCTTGTAATAAATTTTTCCACCTTCAGTGCAAGACCTTTTATTGAAAGATTTGGGGGGGCACATGCCCCCCTGTGCCCCCCCCTGTGGCTACGTGCCTGGTATTCTGTGCATACAGAAACTGGTTAAACAGAATGAGAAGAGGAGGGGTTCTTAATTATAGTTTTATATATACTTTCTGTGAGTGGGATACAAACAGAAGGTGTGTATACATTAGTCATCTAGCAATTTGTCACTTTGCGTAAAATAGAATTTGCAAGTTTTCTGTTCATCAAGGACAAATGCACAGTGTTTGCGTATCAAGACCTTATTTTTTTTCTCCTCTCTTCTTGTTGGACAGCAAAGAAGCAGAGAGTAGTTCAGTCATTTTGGAGATTTCTGAAGGGTCTGCCAATCATCAAAGGAAAGGTAAGTTGGACTTTGTTCAGTACAGAAGATCTTTGTTCTCTATATTTATACATACTGTACTGTGTTTATACATATTTTACCAGGCTGTTCTTACTTGGGGCACTGGATTAAAAACATCAAAAAAGTTAAATGAATTAAAATAAAGACAAAAAAAGAAAAGAGAATAGAAAAGCAGTGCCAAGACAAATGGATAAATACACCATAAAAAGATAATAAGGCCAGGAACAAATTAAGTTACTTAGTCAAACATAAAATACAATCAAATTGCAAGATGAGCATTAGAGAAAATAGTTAAAATCAGCAGTAAAGCAGTAAATGATTTAGAGTAGTATGCAGTGTGAAATAGAAGTGATACAAGATCGTGATTAGACCGGCGTGTATCAGGGCTATATGAATGCTTTTCATATACTCTTTTGAAATACTTTAAGTTTGATGGTGACATATCATTTGAGATTTTGTACATCATAAAAACTCATATAAATTAAAATTTCTCAAGGCTATTGTTATCTAGCACAGTTCATCAAGAATTTCAAAAGCTGGGGTAATATTACATATATATCAGAATGCTACTTAAGATAAATTACCTTACTAGAAAAAATGTTGGCTTGGATTAAAATTAGACAGGTTGAGCTGCTGTATGGTTGGTACTTTTGTTAAAGTACAATGTAGCATGTGGGTACATAAAATCATTTTGGTGGGGATAGTGAGATACATGAATAAGCGTATTCTGTTTAAATCAGCTGCTCCTAAAATTGTAAAATAAGAAGCAAAAAATACAATGGGTTTGATAGAGCTAATTTTTTTAGCAACAGACTCTCCAACGTTCAACCCTAGTAGTAGAAAAAATATTGATACTATTGTAATTTACTTCTTTGGTAATGGTATCATCTACAATGTGACTACCAAGTTTCAGGAGAGGTTGACATTTTTATGGCAAAAATGGTTGTTGTCAATTGTATAGTGTAGTGTACTAGTGCATTTCCTGTCATGTTATATAGCATGTGGGCCATGAATGACTCCATACTGCTTAAACTGATTAGGGCCAAGGATTTTCCGCAATCGCGGAAAAAGACGGAATTTACTTTTCTGTACAGAATTTCACAGAATTTAGCAAAAATTATCAGGCTCAAAATACATGTAAATTTTTGACAAGAAACTGAGTTATGTTTCTTCAAAACCATGTCAAATGAATGCCTGCATATACCCAAGACATACACGGACATTTTACCATCTGAGATGGTGGCAAATTCACCTTAAAATCATCAAAACCTCTTGAAGTTACCTGTACAGGTACTATCAGAAAACAAGTAGGACATTTACAAAAATCGGCAAAATTTTGCTGGTATAGGCCCCAGTTTGTCTATATGCTGTTGTGTGTTAGTGTGTGTTAGGCTAGGTCGCTTGTGTGTTACAAGTGTTTGCTGCCTTCACGATCATAACCAGACAAGTTTAGAACTTGTTTTCTACATATTTACTCTAAAATCCGAAAACCATGGAAAGCGGTTATGCTTGAAACGGAATTTTACGGAACTGGAAAGTTAAAAACGGAATTTTGTGATTTGTGAAGCGGAAAATCATTGGCCCTAACTGATGAACAAAAGGAAGTGGGCTCTTGCTAAATTTGTACAGGAACAGCAACACATGTTTTTGATTTGGGAAATTAATTTTAATTAGACCTATTAGTTTTTGGCAATTCCATCATTCTTGTGCAATAGCTGTCATTATATGTTTGGCTCCTCAGTTCTTGGGAAGAATGGTCTGGGCCTAAATTGATTGTTGATTATTTTTTCAAAGTAAGAACTTTAAAATTCTTATCAATTTTCATCAAGAAATAACAGTATCCCTTTGTGGCACCACATTTTTTACCGTATGTGAACTTGCAGCAAGCATACTGTATCTTGATGACCAATGATGTATTTTTGTTCATTGTTTCACCTTATAGTTTTGACTTCATAGTGGTCATTGGAGAAGTTTTAACTTTAGACCAGTTAAGGAAAGAATAAATTAACAAAATTTCAGTGCCCGAGGTGCATCAGAGTTTTGTAGTGTGAACTTGGATGTAAAGTTGAAAAAATGTAGTTATGATTGATCTTCTTGTAAGCAAGAATCTCTCTGAACAGTAACTTTACCATGGGCTTCATATTTGAACAGCTAGCTACAAAAAGTGTCTGATCAACTGTGTGAAGCTGCATTAAGAGTGATGTCAGACTGCCCCTTAAAGTTTAACTTTGTTTTAGTAATTTGTGAATTCTCAGGCTCAGCAAAGTTCTATTTATTCTATTTCCTACATTTGACTTGTTCAAGGTCAAAGAAGAAGTGGCAAAAAATGTCAAAAAAATTGGTGAGGAGATGTACCCCAACAAGGAGGGTGACCGCTTCTTGACTGAGTTACCAGCAGATGGCATATCGCAGAAAGAAATCCTTTCTAGACTTGAAAGTTATGAAGCCACATGTGAGTAATTTTATAAAGTGCACCCACCTATCCACCTAGAGCATTTTGATCAGCAAAAACAGTACTAATAGCTGACCCCAGCATCATTCAGGTGCATCCTTGAAGCAGCATTCTGGATACACCCTGAATGCTCCTAGGGTCAGCGAGGGATGTTTGCCAGGGATGCAAGCAGTTGTCTCACCAGTTTGCACCAAAGGTACCCAGTAGCAAAGATTTGTGTGAAAAAGTGTGCCTGGTGTGGGGTGGGGGAAAGGGGATGCTGAGGCGAAATTTACTGTGGGGAAGAGTGAAAGTCAATGGGAGCATTCCCTAAAAGTGTGGGGGAGGGATGGATATAACTCCCTTAGCTTTCTAGTTACTTGCATATGGATGTAAACCTTGTAGGTAAAGTCTGTTCACCCCTTCTGTAAGTAAACTTTCAGTTATACTTCTTAAACTTGTGATTGTTCAAGTTCTTTTGATTGACATGAAAAGTAGCCTAATCTTAACTATACATCCAAATGGAATCCTTGGTCAATAAATTGTGCAGATCAGTGAGGCTGTGTATTGTTCAGAACAGGGCTTTGACAGATAGTCAACATACTCAATATTACATGACAGTATTACAGTAGATTGTTTGAAAAGAGTTTGCTTATACTGTATATCTGAAGCTGTAGAGAGTAGGCCTTACTTAAGGTTAGGAAACTCCTTTGTGATAGGTGCTAAACACAGTGAAGATAGGAAGAGAGGCTAAATATACACATCACTGGGTGAATTGCAACCTTTGGGGGAGAAAGTTGTCCATTTAAGTCTCAAATTTTAATTTCCAAACAGTTCATTATTGTATTGTAAAATAGGGATACAGTGTTAGATTCCTAGGCAATGCAAGTTCATTTCATGTATACTTATATGCTTTACTTCAATTGCCTTCTGGCCAAGGTGTTAAATGGAAGACCTATGAGATAATGTTACACTTTGTTGCTTGGTATTATCATATAAATATTGTTGTCAATTTTGTCCCAGTTGTTGTCATTTTTGTTGTTGTTTTTGTTCTGCTTTGCATTCTGGAGTTTTTTCTTTAATATTATCAATAACCAGTCTTTACATGAATGCTTCAGGATGTGTATCTTTAAAGAATTAAACTGACTCCCGTGAGTCACTTAAACTGACTCCTGTGAGTCATTTAACATTTTGTAGACTGGACTTTGTTTTCACTTACTCGTAGCAAT
Source organism: Holothuria leucospilota (assembly GCA_029531755.1). Classification (NCBI taxonomy): domain Eukaryota; kingdom Metazoa; phylum Echinodermata; class Holothuroidea; order Aspidochirotida; family Holothuriidae; genus Holothuria; species Holothuria leucospilota. The sequence goes on along the minus strand of CM055980.1, from coordinate 39,275,078 downwards.
CGCTGACTGGAAGAATGGCAGAGTTTCAGGCTGTGTGTATGGTGGTACTGAAGAATTATCCTCCCTTTGCTCAGAGGTAAAGTAAAGCCCTGTTAATCTAAAAAGAAATTAATTGGGACTAGATGTCTTTCTTTGGGTGACCACATTAGATTAATGTGGATTTATGTTTTGCAAATACTGTGTTTGAGACTGCTCTCAGAGTGTAGCAAAATTTTTGGCATCAAATAAACAAAATGGGCCTTTTGTCAATTAGTGGATATACTTACTCAAATTCTGGTGAAGGTATTTTATCTTATATAATCCATTAATATCAGAAATGGTCTATTGGTCACTGGTATGTTTATATGTACTGGTCATGAAGTATATTGATCACATTGGACAGTACCCAGTCCATCATTGTACCTGTACACTGCGAATAACTGGCACTGGCTGTTTCTAATACCGTGACTTTTTTTGCCCAGTTCCCTCAAACATTGTCATGCTAATGGTCTCATTACATTGAGCTGAGGAAGATTTCATTTTGTAATCACTTCCTCAAGATCACTTCCTCAAGAAGGCAGTATGAATTTATTAGTAACTTTACATATAAGAAAACATTTCACCACAGCTGATGGCAACTTCCTCATTTGTTGTCATGGAGACAGAGACGAGCCAGGCTCTTTTGTTTTCTCAGCAGTCAGCAGTGACTTTGACTGGCAGGTTTCCTTCTTTGAATCATGTAGACATAAATTATGTGTCACCAACAAGTGTTGGACTGATTATTAGTAATCAGTACCAGTACTGATCAATATTTTGCATGTTGGTCTTAAAATAGTGCTGGTAGAATTTACCGAAAATGCTGATACTGTCCAAAAAGTACTACTATGTATACTCCATGCAAAGGTTACATCACTTTATTTTGTGTGACTAAAAGGCCTAGACACAAGAGCATCAACAGCTTAAGTATGTGTGTGTGGGGGTGGGAGAGGGGTGGGGGAGGGGTGAAACATGACCTTGACCAGACCTATTTCAAGGATGAATAGCAAAACCCAGAAGCAAGGGATGTGCAGTTCAGTTAAGGTCCCTGGAAATATTTGGAGACCACATGATCTGTGTTGTAATCCCACAATTACATGGCTGTGTCCACCATTTTCTAGCTTATTATTGAATTAGCTATATTGCAAGCTATGGAATCAAACATGTCCCTACTATTTCTGTTAGGGTTCTGGGAAAAAGTGAGGAGGACATTACCCTCCAAAAGTAGGGGGCATGTCCCCTCTGTCCCCTTGTTGATGCCCATGCCTGGATACTGTGAGAAGACAGAAGAGCTTGCCACAGCCCTGTTTAGAAGATGGACACCATACTTTCAACTATTCAGTAACTGCTCATCTCTTTTCAGGTTTATCATAGATTTGCTTGGACCAATCCTCTCCACCCTGATGTATTCCCTGGCGTGAGACGGATGGAGGCAGAAGTGGTTGCTATGTGTCTTAAGCTGTACAATGCCGGACCTGAAGCAGGTGGAACGGTAGGCAATTTGAGTAGAAGTTCTTATGCGTAAAGCAGTAGACACTTACGGTAGAATTTTTTAAGCGTAACTCAGTGGTTTACTGTAACTCAGGGGGGGACTTGGACAGGTGCAAGCCTCCACCACACATCTTGGCATTCCTAAAGAGGCCCCCATTTCGAAATTCAGGAGTGAAAAATATGCAGATTCCATATTTGAAGCCCCACCCCCAAATGAAATGGTGGAGTCCCGTCTTGAAAAATTTTTCTGGCTATGTAACTGGCTTAACTTGAAAGACACGCAAATGAGAGAATTTGGACGAAGTGCGTGCAACTCGCTATACACTGTCCGACTTGGCAGTAACATGGTTATTGCCTTAGTATGCATATTCATAAAGGGCACACTACAGGGGTAACCCGATGTTTTGGCAGGCCTTGATTTTTGAGGGGTGTGAGTGCGATCACACACCACCACTCGCCTCAAATCACTGTGAGGAGTGAAATTTTTTGTACACCTGGATAAAGAATGGGAACTCAGATAAATCAATTAAAAGTTAATACAACAGCACACCTACCACACTCTCCTTAGTTTCCTGAGGAGTGTGATTTGTAGCACACCTGGAAAATCCAAATCTCAAGTCCTGTTTTGGCTGATTTTAAGTTGCATTGGCTATACCGAAGCTGAAATGACCTTTAAACTGGCCAGTGCTTGAGTGGTCTTTGTCAGTGTATTGAGTGAGAGCCCTGAGTGTGAAAAAAAGGAAAAACATTAAGAATTGGTCATGGAAAAAACTGACACAGAGAATGACAGAAAGTTCATAGAATTTCATGTTCAGGTTTCTGCAGAACCCAGTGTTGATTAGTATGTGTTGTAATTGACTTACATAAAGTTGTTGACTTATAAACGTAAGGTAATTGAAATACCATATGTCCAGTTCTTGCTTGTGACCTTTAACCTTTTAATTTGATTTCAGATGACCAGTGGAGGAACAGAGAGTATTCTACTAGCAGTTCAAACTTTTAGAGATATTGCTTTTGAGAGGGGTATTGAAAGACCTGAAATGTAAGATATTACATCACTCTTTATTAGTTTTTTTCACATTGGTTGTTACATACCCCAGCAATGTTTGTCAGCCATGCTACTACCATCGACCATTTAGTAGATTACTAGATTGCACAAAAGTTTATGTCATGTTTGGCATCACTTTTATAAGTGAGCTTTAAAAGGCAACTTTTTTTTCCCTTTCAACTAACAAGTTTGGCATTAAAGACTTACAGGGAAGTTTGCTCTCCAAACAGACTGATTCCATTATTTTTATGGGGGACAAATACAGAATCTTTGAGTGACTGTTTTCTTTTCTTTGTACAAAGAAACATCCAACCTTTACTGTTCAGCTTTACCAGATTTATTGTGAAGTTAACAATTTTGTCAAAACCAATCACTTCACCTAGTGATTTATGTCCAAAACTGCAAATCTAATGAAGTAATCATTTGAGCTTAGGTTACTCAGTAATGTCCTCAGCATAGTATGGCCTTAGGCAACTAAACTATAGCTTTTTGTCTGTACAAGGAGTTGCTAAAGACAGTTTGGGGGAGAGGCTAGAGGTAGTGTTTTCACCAGGTACCCACCCATGTGTTACTACCTGGTTCCAAACCAATTACCCGATTCCTAAAAAAATGTGTGAAAAAAAAAGAAATCATTCCTTCCTCATCATTGCCCAGATAATTTTTCCATGTATTTGCCTATTGTTCATATGTAAAAAGAGATTCAGTGTGAACAACGATAAAATCATCAGGCTTCAAAGTGATCCTATATTTCCTATAATTTCCTATAAATTCTCAAAAATCCTATATTTCCTATATTTGTATGATTTAGAGCTTGTTTTCCTATATTCTCCTATATTTTTCTGATCTTACCAAAAAACTTCTTTTATATGGTGTTTTGGGGTAAAATTTTCAGATGTATTCTTGTTCCAAGGTAGCTGTCGTAGACTCAGAGTGTCTTAGACTCAGAGTGGCTTAGTCGGACAGGTAGCAGTGTATAGATGCCAAGGATCCTAACTAGATGCAAGTACACAAAGACCAATTATAGGATTCACAAACATTCTCATATGAAACTGCATAGGGCACTAATAAACACTTATTTCACCACCCATAAATGTTCCACTCTCACACCTGTGATTTTAAGTACTCTATGATTTCATCTCTCTGAGGGAATTGTAGTGGTATTGTCAAGGGGGCGGATTAGAGTCCTTTGCCTGGTATCCCCTGTAGTCATGAAGTCCTCCACATTTTAAAACCCTTACCTTTGCTTTGCATGCTCAGGTAGCTGCTCTGTGATATAACTAATCCTTTATCTCAAAATATTAGTACCGTGGTTCAAAATACCAATATTTTCTATGTCATCTACCATCTATCCTCAAACTGAGTTAGCCATTAGATCAGTTGATTGTTCAAAGTGTTGTACAATTACAATTCTCCCCTAAAGAAAAAGAACTTAGTGCTTTGAGAAAATTAAGAGTCTCACTGTAATTGTTACAAGTTTACAATGTGCAGATCTCTAAGGAGGCTTTCCCTAAACTCCACATGAAGCCGTATGGCAGGTCTCTGGATGCCACATCAATTTATCCAACAGACCAAAGTGGAAATCTAATCCATGTATGGGATCTGGTGCTGCAGTGCCCGTCATTGGTGGCAAGTGAGGGCACTTGCCAAGTTGCCCTTTCCCTGATTTTGTCATGTATCTTCCTCAGGTGAGATTTTAAATGTTAAGTATGTTAATGCACAGACAGTTTTGCACCCCGTAGGCATCTTGACATATGTAGACTACAATCTTCTGCCAAGTTGTACAGATTCAAAGTGAGGAGTGGATTTTTAGGGGAAGGAACCATTGGGCCATGCCCTCTTTCCTTCACTGATGCTGATTTTTTCTTTGATTTAGTAATCTTAAATATGTTAATTTTTGAAAATAAATTTACTTCAAAAAGGTAGTAAATGTAGCACCAGATTGCATGTAAGTCTCCCAATCATTCACAAAATTTTCAAAGGGGGAGGCTGACAGTTACAGAATGAACTACATGGCCCCCCTCCCCCCCCCCCCCTGCAGCCCTGGCTATGCCACTGGAAAGTGAGTTTGAAGGTATTCATAGCTACCATACAGTTGTCATAGGCCTGTGATCTTAATACTGCCATCACTCACATGTCACACTTATCAAGATTGACTAGCAATACAGTGTATAGTTAAAGGAAAATGTTGTATTAAGAGACCATTCCTGTTATTTAAGCAGCACAAAATTAAAAAATTTCCCCACAGTCACCACAACTCCGTTATTATTGGAGCTGAGGTGTATTCTGTCTAGGACATTATTAATAAGCAACAGTTCAATGTCCACATTAACTACCCATCCATTCATAGCACCATCATGGTCACATTCTGTGTTTTCAACTTCTAATATTGCACTGTCATGGGTTTTATCCGTTCCCTTCCACCAAAATGTTTAGGTGGTTTTCTTAATTCCATGTTGATGGTAGAACCACACTCTTCTGCCATGTGGCCCACTCTTGTGATACTGTTAATCACATTTGTATCATTTAAACAGTATAGTTCATTAGTTTCCTAAGGACTGTGTTTCCCCCATCCACAAGTGTGAGGAATTTTGAAGATAATTAGAACTGTTAGCTAGTGTGTGACATTCCTATATTTACTCTATATTTTCCTTGAAAAATCCTATAAAACCCTATATATTCATCCGTATCCTTCCTATAAAACCTCCTATATTTCTGTGATGGACCACTTTGAAGCCTGAATCATTGATCGGAATTTTTCTTCCGATTGTTGTCTTGCAATACAATTATATCATCTCGAAACTCGAAACTGTTTTTCAATAATTACACACATCGCGCCCATATCGATAAGGGCCAGTTGATACAGTTTAATACACTGTACACTGTGGAACACAAACACTATGCATACATGTCAAGTTGACTGTGAGAGTGAGACACATGCACGCGGCGCTTGCTGTGATGCAAGTTCTTTAATGGCATCGTAGTTTGCGTACAAAACTGGACAGTGGTTGCTACGATGCTGCTTTACGGCCGGCCTTAAGAAATTATAAAAAAACTTATGTATTTCAAATTCACACTGTATTACTCTAAACCTAAAAAAGAACCGTCTGCCTTGTTAGTTAAAAGCGGGGTTTATTGCAGTGCCGTTAATATCCAACAAGCACGTGTAAAACTTGCATTGACTAGCTGTACTGTGTGCATGCTGTCACAAAACTTCACAGCTCTCCTGCACTGCATGCATCCTACACTGTGCTCTTACACTGAGAACTGAAGGGGCAAAGTCCATGAGGTTGTTGACCAATCAGAGGGTTGATTTTCTTAATTCTGGAATTTGGAAGACTGTTTAACTAATTGTATAGACCAACATTTTGAACATAAGGAATCCAAGTTAACAGTACATTAATAATTAGTTTTGTGTCACATTGTATTTACGTTTAATTGAGCTAGGAAACGGCTTAAGTAGTAGTGAAATAAAATTGTACAAGTCAATCATAACCTGGCCTAAAGACTTTTGGGACTGTTTTGGCAGTAATTCTTTCTCATTGTTACATAATTGCTGTCAGTCATTGTGCATGCATAGACAACAGGTCTTATTTGGTCATTGTATTTCCGTCGGGTACCTGAGTACCTGACGGGTAATAGGCAATAATTACCCAGTTCCGATTTTAGGAACTGGTGAAAACACTAGCTAGAGGGCAACTTAGTTGGGAGAATTTTGATTGTATGGGATGAGGAAGATTTCTCTTAAACATAATCATTCAAATCCTGTTTTCTTATAGTGTGGTGCCCAGTACTGCCCATGCTGCCTTTGATAAAGCTGGTCACTATTTTGGTCTGAGGGTAATCAAGGTACCAAATGATCCAAAGACACACACAGTTGATGTCAAGGTAAGAGAAACTTAAAGTATTTTACCTTTGCAGGACATTTTAAATGTTACTTGATGCTAAAATGTCAGTAAATTATGTCAATTGTTTAATTCCCCTTTTGCCTTTTTTTGAAAGATTTTAATTAAAGAATACATGTAGTTAAAATTGAAAATCCTGTTTGAAAAGGGAACAGATATCTTGCTAGAGATGGTTCATCATCCCTGAATTAAAAGTTTTTTCTAAGGATGAGGATTTCACAGATACAGGGTTTGTCAATCATACGTAAAGAGTTACGCGTTTTGGTTATTAAGAAATATAGCATTGAAAGACTTGAAGCAAGTCTATGATGTCATCACAGAACAATGGTATGACTAAGTTGCAGTGGCTTGGTTTGATTTTTTGGTTAATTGAGATAACATTGTATGGATTGAGTAATTATTTCTTAAAATTTACAACATTCAAAATGAATGATTTGGTAAGGTAACTCCAGAATGCGGATTATAGAAAAAATGTTTTGAGGTTTATCATAATGTGCTGCTTAGCAAATATCCATGTTGAAGTGGCTTTATGTCATCATAACAGACTTACTTCAAGTCTACTAGAAAATGTAACAAGGAGGGGGCAGGGTGGGGGAGGGGGGGTGGAACTGCAGCCCTCCCATTTGGGCGGAAAATTTGCTTCTTTCAGACAAAATGTATTTTGTTGGGGGTAAGCATGCATGAAAATTTTGTGGCAAAAGTGCTACAGCATCTCCAGTTGGAAGTACTGTATTTTTATATGCTCATGAACATGTCCTCATTTCTCAAACTGCCCCTCTGTTGCAACAATTGGTTAGCCATATCTTGATTAGAAAACAAGAGATGCTGGTGCTCTGTGTCATAGGTTGATAATACACTGCTTTATTTATATGTATCAATTTCAGAGTGGCTTGAAAAGGGCATATTGATGTGGCTTGGGCAATGCTATTACTTTTGGAGTCTGGTACCCTCAGTGTTATTAGCTGATTCCAAGTATAGTGTGACTCCTACAATGACTTCATAGCTGATGCAGGAACACACACTGTACCCCAACAGCTGTAAATTATTCATTACTAGCCTGCCAGTGACTATTAATACACTAGACAGCTTACCTACGGGCTTTCCAGTGCCTAGGATATCAGTGTAGGAGAATCGTAGCAGTCAACTTAACAGCAAACTTATAATCGAATAAAGGGAAGGAAAGGAAAGGAAAGGAACAGTAGAGTCAGTTAAGCTACAGTGCTTCCAGACAGAGCCACAGTAGCCTGCACTGAGTTTAAATTGCTTGAGACAGTACTGTCAAGCATGGTGTGTGTGTGAGCTTAATTGGAACACAACTGACTGTGCAAGTCGTTGTTGTGCAATCAGAGTGAAACTGTACTGTTTGAATGAATGTTAATCAACTGTATTTAGAACTTGGAGGGTATTTCTAAATATGTTTGGGCAGAGAGTTGCTAGCAACTCCCTGGTTTGGGGGGGATGCCATATCCCCATTAAAGCCTGCTATTAAAAGGATGCAAATGCGGACTCCAACATACAACCAGAGATGTAAGAGTTTGGAGAATTTCCAGATTTTCTGAGACTGAGAACCTTGAGCAAAATTCTCTGGGAATCAATTTTGCTAGACAAAATTTCTAGATTCAGATCCTTTTAAATTTTTCATGGTAGTTTTGTGCTCATGTTAAAAAGACTGAACCCATACAATTCAGAATCTGCAAACAGGTGAATGTGAGATATTTACTTTATTCATTTATTGCATTTATTACATGCCTCGCACAGTACTGAGCAGAGTATGCGTATATAACTCTGTGTATATCCACAATGAATGCTGCAGCCCATCAGCCTGATATCCTGTCAACTTTTGGATATACAGTAAAACCCCGTTTATCCGAACACATTGGGACCGAAGGTGGTTCGGATAACGAAAAAGTTCGGATAAACGGGGTTCCAAGGTTTTGCCTTAAGTACGGTACACTGGGTCCATATAAGTCAGTGTGTCAACACATTTCCAAAACAATTCCGAAAAGGCTTAAAATTGCAGGTAAAATCCCCCAAAATATTTTGTTACTATTTTTTGTGACCGATGATATGACAAATAAATTTTAAGACGTCTAAAACAGAGAGATTTTATTCCAAAAATTCGAGCCTTCGCTCGTGTGAGTGCCAATGCTTTCTACACATGTCCACATGTTGGCTGTTTTAGCCATCGTGACATCTTTCCATTACTTTTAAAGTCCCGGGAAAAATTAGTGCATTTCTGCAAAAATTTACGATGAATTTTGCCTTGTAAAGCACTTATAACTTGGTGTATACTACTGTAATTGTGTTGACTATTATTGTTGTTAAATCTGACGGCTAGTTCGGATAAACGGGGTTTCGGATAAACGGAGTTCGGATAAACGGGGTTTTACTGTATATTATCAGGATATTTGCATACTTATTTTAACACTGTTTACTACAGTTTGTGTAGGCAACATCAGTAGACAGTAATGTTTCAATACCGATTACACTTTGGATATTTTGTGATTATCTTTCATGGTGTCAGTTGGCTTCAGTGAGAGAATGATTTCTCAACCCAATATGGCTATTAAGCCATTTTTTGTGGAGTATTTACTGCCCCTTAAAGTGGCCCTTTATAAATCTTTGGACAGCATCGTGTGTTAGTCTGTTAAAGTTTGGCTGCTAATCCTACTACACCCTCCCACAGGCTGGCCATGCTGGATAACATAGTTTCAAGAAATTAACTACTACTTCACTCACATCTCTGTATAATTTTTGAGCATATTGTTGACAGTATTGAGAATTCCTCAGGAGTCGTCAATCCAAGGAAAGTGTGGTGTCTACTCATATCCTGGCCAGGAGTGGTGACACCGAAGTGGAGTCAGACAACCTGCCCAAGCTGAATATTTATGACAGAATAACCTTGACAGAATAACACAAACATGCCATTTGTGTCATGAATATTGTTTTGTTTTCTATCCAATTGCCAGGCAATGAGAGGTAAAATCACCAAAAATACCTGTCTTTTAGTAGCATCGGCACCATCCTTCCCTTATGGACTTATCGACAATGTGGAAGAAGTTTCCAAGGTAACAGAATATGCCCTGTGGCAAATTGTGACATCCTTGTCCACTATCCTTTACAGGAAATGTGCATATTTTCAAATTTTAGCACATGTGACTATTGAAAATGTTGAAAACCCAAGTTTAGCTATGCATATTCATAAGCTTTATTTCTTGACTGTTGGTTGGTTCTGATGTATGAATAGAATTACTTGCAGGATGGAAGTACACAGCTAAGACTCTGTCTATAGGTGCCATGTCCAAATAGCATAGCTGCAGCTGCCTCAGCCAAGCTGCAACTTCTGCAGCCATACTTTGTTGCTTAACACATTATAATAGCAGGTTCCTACTATTGTATTGTGTACAGCAAACAAAGCATGGCTGCAGCTCCTGAAGCTTGGCTGAGGCAGCTGCAGCCTCAAGGTTTTGAAATAGTGCCTCATTGATCCTGTGCATGTCAGGACTCCAAAGTGAAGTCTCTACTTGGCTTTCAGCCAGAAGTTGAGACTGTAATGTGGAGTCAGGGTACTCACCTAAGCCTCCTTTAGAGAAACATGAAAAGAAACAGTGGGAGAAAGGAAAGAAAAAAAATTATTGTAACATGTCTGCTGTTAATTTGAATTACTTACAAAATCAAAGATTTTGATTGTGATAGTACAAGAGTTAAAGAGATTTTGTGTGCATATATATTTTGCTTCAACATATTAAAATGTAAAATAAAATTGATATTAAAGGTTTTGTATGGAGGAAGTATGCCTCTGCCCTCTCAGAACCTCTTATATGTACCTTCTGCAACAATTGTCAAAAATTTTGAGTAATTTTCCTTAAAATTAGCAAGATTTTTAAGTCACACAAAGTTGCCCTCTGGAGACCCTCAAATATTTAAAACTTTCCTAAAGGGGAGGGGGCATCCTTCTGCTTTGACCTCTCTCCATGGATGGCAGTCTGAAACAGCATTCAGCCCCCTCCCACCAGCTGAGAACAGCTTCCTGCACCTATGTACAGTATGCTTTTGCTTCAATAATGTGCTTGTGTAATGTATGGCCAAATATTAATGTACACAGAAGCCAGCTAAAGCATATCAGACCTATTTATTTTATTTTATTTTATTTTATTTTATTTTATTTTATTTTATTTTATTTTATTTTATTTTATTTTATTTTATTTTATTTTATTTTATTTTATTTTATTTTATTTTTTTTTCATTTTATTTTATCTAAACATTCAAAAGGGTAAACTTGGTTAGCTGAAACAGCTAATCTCCCCCGAGGCCCTTTAGTGACAGGGAGCCTAAGGATTTGATCCCAAGCAGATCAACTCCGAGAGCAAATTTTACTTCAAAGAGCAGTTTATGTTTTTCCCACTTGAAGAAGTAAAAATCATCCAAATTTGCTATACACTTTTGATTTGGTGAGCTACCCAACATGAAATTGTCGTATAAAAGTACTCATAGCTGGAGGAGCAAGGCTGTGTGATGTGTGGGGTGATAACCTTGCATTTATTCAAATCAAAGGTTTCCGTAATGGGATCAATAGAAATATTGTCATGCTCCTAGGCAAAAATTATGCTCTTCCAACAGTGATATACTCAGCTCACATTTGTGTGACTTTTGTCAAATGAGCAGACACAATGTTGCACAAAAAAGTTCTGATGAGCAACTACTGTACGAGTCTGCATTTCATAGAATTCACCAAGTGCAATTTTACTAAGGATTAATCACCATAAATTCTGGAGTCTACATCACCCTTCCTTACCTCCTATTTACATATGTAACCCTCACTTACCCGCAGTTATTCCCGGCAAATGAAAAGATAGCGTACTGGAAGAGAGCCCTCTTGAAGAGGGCCCACTCATTCTTTCACTTGCCGTATCAAAAGTTAGACGCAGTTTTCCTGTGGCTAGATATTTTTCCGCTTGTGATTGGATTTTAGTGATCTTGCATCACTACTTGTTCGTAAGAAGATAGCCAGTGTGCAATATATCCTATTCCCATTCACAATAACTAAAATAAAGCCAATCTGGGACAAACATATTGCATTTGCTGAACTCTAATTTTTTCAACAGTGCATTTCTCCTTGACCACCTCTTCACCTGTCCAGGGCCAAACATCAGAAGTTTGCATTGGAATATTGACCTGGCTTAATTATTCGCTGCCTTCCAAACAAAAACTTGACCCATCAAAAATTTGACTGGTTGGATACATACTAGTGGAAATACCTTAGGCTTTGTGTGCCTTGCAGGCCTGTAGTCAAGGGGGGGTGGGGGGCCAGGGGGGAAAAGCCCCCCTTGGAAAATTCCCCCTTCCCCCCGAAGATCAAAAATTAGCATTGCCGTAATGCATTTTAGTATGTTTTGCCCCCTCTGGAAAATTTTTCGCCCCCCTCCCCCAGAAGCTTTTTCGCTCCCCTTCAGCACCTTGTCTGGCTACGGGCCTGGTGCCTTGTAGTCACTTAGTGCTCTAAACAAAATGCCCTGTTTTAACAGGGCACATTAAGTTGATACAGATTATTTTGTGAGGATTTTGAAGGGCACTACCACATGACAATGCTTATAATTAGCATAATTATTTTTGAAAACCGAATTGAATCGTTAATCACTCATGAAAAGTTTATTTGTACATAGGGAATGGGGATGGTCTTAGTTTGACCATTTGTTATTAGTACATGAAGAAAACTTGCAGGTTTGGAAAAATTTAGTGAATGTTACGGACCAACCCAAAGTGCATCTTTAAGATACTTTAAGTAACAATTTTCTTCCTCCTCCACAGCTTGGTGAAAGATACAACATTCATGTTCACGTAGATGCCTGCCTAGGAGGGTTTTTACTTCCGTTTATGGAAAAAGCTGGATTTCCTCTGCCTCTCTTTGACTTCAGGTTACCTGGTGTTAGCAGTATCTCAGTAGACACACATAAGGTAGTTACCTCTCAACATTCTGTAAATGATAATCTCTCTCCTCTGCTATTTAGAAATTTGGTAAAAGTACCAAGTTTTGTAGGCAAGCTTTGATAACATTGAAATTTAACAAACCATTTCAAGGCCTTAACTGTGCTTGAACTTTTGTTATTACAAACATTGACCATGGGGAAATTTTTGAATATCAATTGAAGAATTCATATGTTGAAACATTTACTTTTCATTATTTACAAGTTTCCAAAGGCTTGGAAAAAAGGAATTATTTTTCACTTTGTGGGCAAGGAAATGTAATATAATTTTATGAAAATGCATTGTCTTGGAATTTTGTAAATATTGTAGAACTTCTTTTAAATGCAGTGCAATGCATATTTATATTTCTGATTTTCATACTCCAGGATATGTGTGTTGTCATGGATTTTTCACAATTTGGTCATGAAAAAACTCATGGAATTGTATTGATAAGAGTAAGGAACCTTGTTATAATCTTTCTACATCCCTAAACAACCAATAGATAAATGTTGTGAAGTGCATGCCATGGAAGTATATTTACAAGAGAGTAGGTTTTGCCACATACAAAGTGCCTGGAAAGTCCTTGATTTACTGCTACCAAAGATATCAGTTATTCAGTAGCTATTTTGTGGCACCAATGGACTTAACTGAATACCCACTGGTCAGAAAACAGAATATTCTTCATTTATCATCTTTGGATGCATATTTCATGTTTTAACAATCATGGTTATGGTGAAGTAAATGTAAAGTTTGTTGCTCCTCATTTTCACAAAACATGAAAATATTTACACATTCCTTGTCTTTTATTTGTCCACAGTATGGCTATGCTCCCAAAGGGTCATCTGTAATCATGTACAAAGACAAAGAAATTCGCAACTTTCAGTTTTTCGTAGCCCCCAACTGGTCAGGGGGCATTTATGCCACACCCACTATGGCAGGTGAGTTTTCTTTTCTTGGCAGATTTGTAGTGAGCATGAGAGACACACACTCTGCCAGACTTGGAGTAAGTACATACTCATACTCACACATTGGTACATATACCTGTAGTTGCACCTGTAAGAATGACTAAGTGCTCACACTTTACCAGACTTGTAGTATGTACTCATACTCACACATTGGTACATATACCTGTACTTGCACCTGTAAGAATGACTAAGTGCTCACACTTTACCAGACTTGTAGTATGTACTCATACTCACACATTGGTACATATACCTGTACTTGCACCTGTAAGAATGACTAAATGCTCACACTTTACCAGACTTGTAGTATGCACTCATACTCACACATTTGCACATATACCGAAACTTGTACTTGTAAGAATGACTAAATTCTCACACTGCACCAGGCTTGTAGTAAAGTATGCACTCATACTCACACATTGGTACATATACCTGTACTTGTACCTGTAAGAATGACTAAGTGCTCACACTGTACTAGACTTGTAGTATGTATTCATACTCACACATTGGTACATATACCTGTACTTGCACCTGTAAGAATGACTAAGTGCTCACACTGTACTAGACTTGTAGTATGTACTCATACTCACACATTGGTACATATACCTGTACTTGCACCTGTAAGAATGACTAAATGCTCACACTTTACCAGACTTGTAGTATGTACTCATACTCACACATTGGTACATATACCTGTACTTGCACCTGTAAGAATGACTAAATGCTCACACTGTACTAGACTTGTAGTATGTACTCATACTCACACATTGGTACATATACCTGTACTTGCACCTGTAAGAATGACTAAATGCTCACACTGTACTAGACTTGTAGTATGTATTCATACTCACACATTTGTACATATACCTGTAGTTGCACCTGTAAGAATGACTAAGTGCTCACACTTTACCAGACTTGTAGTATGTATTCATACTCACACATTGGTACATATACCTGTAGTTGCACCTGTAAGAATGACTAAATGCTCACACTTTACCAGACTTGTAGTATGTACTCATACTCACACATTGGTACATATACCTGTACTTGCACCTGTAAGAATGACTAAGTGCTCACACTGTACTAGACTTGTAGTATGTACTCATACTCACACATTGGTACATATACCTGTACTTGCACCTGTAAGAATGACTAAGTGCTCACACTTTACCAGACTTGTAGTATGTACTCATACTCACACATTGGTACATATACCTGTACTTGCACCTGTAAGAATGACTAAGTGCTCACACTTTACCAGACTTGTAGTATGTACTCATACTCACACATTGGTACATATACCTGTACTTGCACCTGTAAGAATGACTAAGTGCTCACACTTTACCAGACTTGTAGTATGTATTCATACTCACACATTGGTACATATACCTGTAGTTGCACCTGTAAGAATGACTAAGTGCTCACACTTTACCAGACTTGTAGTATGTACTCATACTCACACATTGGTACATATACCTGTAGTTGCACCTGTAAGAATGACTAAGTGCTCACACTTTACCAGACTTGTAGTATGTACTCATACTCACACATTTGTACATAAACCTGTACTTGCACCTGTAAGAATGACTAAATGCTCACACTGTACTAGACTTGTAGTATGTACTCATACTCACACATTGGTACATATACCTGTGCGTGTACCTGTAAGAATGACTAAATGCTCACACTGTACCAGACTTGTAGTAATTATGTACTTATAATGACACATTGGTACATATACCTGCACTGTACTAATAAGGATGACTAAATACTCCATACCAGACTGAGAATGGACCAATACTCATTCTTGTACACATTTGCTTGTACTCATGCTTGTGAGATTGGATTTGTATTTGCACTCATACTCACAGATTTTGAAAATGAACCCCTTTTTACACAAGTCAAACAGGAGATAAGTACTGGTGCTCCTAGTCTCCCAGACTAGAAAGGTTTGTTCAGTTTAGGATGATTGGTGTGGAAAATTGAAAACTGTCCACAAAATGTATTACTTTCAGGGTTGGCTTGTTGCCTGGTTGGTTCAAATAAATCACTCAGTCTGGCCAGTATCTTTCCTGATAATCGAGTAGGGTTCATTGTAAGGGAGTAACATACTTTGCTGTTTAAGATGCTTTAGGAAATCATGTAAGGACCTTTGTGCTCTGATCTGACAGCTTTCTTACCCATTGTTAGCTTCCTCTTCAGCATTGGTGTCTTCTCACTGCTGTAGCTCTTTTGTGTAATACCCCTCCATTTGCTTTCCTTGACACCATGTTGCTATGTGTCTCTGATACTGTGGTGTCAGTTAACTTCGGAATTTCAAAATGCATTTTACATAGGAGGTTCTACTGACATGTACTGTATGTACTTGGTGCTACAATGATTGTTTCAGTAATAAATGTACCGTAAAGATGTATATGAAATCATGAAGCCACCACAAAGACATAAACCTACCCTCTCCAACATCTGTCATACATAGTTTCCCAAGCAAAGCATGCAGAGACCATCTTAGCACCCCACCTCACTCCTACCCCCATGTGTCTAAAAGTTAGTCCACTGACTGTCTGACCAGTTCTTGTTTTCCTTCCATGTGTAACACCTATCAGAGTTTCTGAGACCTCCAAAAGTTTACAATCAGTTTGTCATTAGGTTGTGTATAAAATCATAAAATCTGTATCCTTGACATGAAATGTCGCAGCATGGAAATATTTATGATATGGTATATGATCATGTCTCTGCATTGTGACAACTAGAATGTAAGATTTTGTTTATTTGGTTCATCTGTATGATAAAACATCATGTTGTTTGGTTCAGGAAGCCGTCCAGGTGCATTAATCGCCGGTTGCTGGGCAACCCTGATGAAATTTGGTGAGAATGGCTATGTCAAAGAAACAAAGAGAATCATCGAAGAAACGCGATACATCACAGAAAAGTAAGCTTGTCAGTATAGCTCTTGTTAATGTCAAAAAGTGGTTGCAGTTTTGTTTTTGGCATTGGCTTTGCCATGTCCTTACAGTCTCGTACTAAATTTATTAAATGTGAAGAACAGGCCTGTAATTTTGGTTTGCTAAGAGTCTTAGGGAAGCAGGAATGTTTCTTTTTGTTGATTGATTTAAAGATTTAATTTTGAGAAGGATGTGGAGGTGATGATTGAAGTGAATTTTAGCTATATGGATAAATGTGTAATTTATATTTGAGTTTGTTTCCTTCATTCTACAAGGTTGTCGTTCTGTTCAAAGCATATGCACCACTGCATTGCTTGACATTAACAATGTTTTAACCATATTTGGCCAATTCCCATTTTGGATTTGTTGTATGCATAATCGTAGAATATGAGCAGTGACTTATCTAGTTATGAACTTGTGACAGTATATTTGGAGAAATGAAAAAAATTTCTGAACTTGTCATTAGGTGTGCCACCCCATTCAGCTGTGTTGAAAGATCATTCTTTAGAAAAGTAACATTATTTGGTTGCCATATGCACTGATCAGAATATGGGTATTAGGGTGTGAAAGTTCTGTATTAGCACAGTAGGATGGAGTGTGACTTCTCACCAATGAACAACAGAACTCATTGTCCATTCCTTGTCAAGTTGCTTACATTTTCAGGATTAAGTACGCTAATAAGCACGACTCAATAACTCAGAAATTATATGCCTACCTTCAAAGAAGTGTAACGGGCTTGCACACGTAATGGATAATGTTTCTTTTTGTTTTCCAGATTGAAAAAAATTGATGGCATTTTTGTTTTTGGCACACCATTGCTGAGTGTAGTAGCAGTTGGATCTCACAAATTTGATACCTTCAGGGTCTTTGTAGCTTTAGGAAAGAAGGGATGGAATCTCAATTCTCTACAATTTCCAGCAAGGTGAGACTTAAAGGTGTAAGAATATATCATGCCCCCTTCCTTTTCCCTCTGCCCCCTAGCCGTTGGGGGTGATGGTACTCTATGTCAATTCCGTTCAGTTCAATTTATTTCTCATATGTAAATACTCATCATCAACATTACATTCAAATGAATTAGTTTACATACATATGATTGGCACTAGAAAAAACATTACTGTTCATCAAAGCTAGTGACAATGAAACGAAAGAAAAAAGAAGAAAAAGAAGAGATGTTTAGAAAAGTAGAAAGAACACTTCTCTGGACATTAAGACCTTCAGGTGAATATTTAGAGCTTAAAAGTGATAATCTCTTATGAGTGAATTTTTAAGATTCTTTTGAAAAGAAGGAAGTGAAGTACTAAATCTTACATCAAGGGTAAGGTTGTCCCAAATATGATAACAATAATTTCAAAGAAGTAATTTACCATGTACCGATTTATGATGTGATAGAGAAAAAAGATTGTTATTAGGAATATACATCATTATTTCAGTATGTGTGCTCTTTGATATCACAAATGGTCATATAGAAGAATGATAGCTAAACAAAGGCTTGTAAATGGAATGTGCATTCATATGGTTGGTTTAATTCTACTGGTGGTACCATAGGTCAATCACTTAACAAACATTTTGATGGTAATAATGTAAAACATGTGGTAGAAGGGGTGAAAGTTTCCAGGAATATTCTCGAATGTGTCTTCCTAATTCTGTAACATTGTGGTTGTATTTGGGAAGACAAATCTGTACAATTGATACTCACTGTTCATTTTGTGAACTTTGCAGTAAAAAGAAATTACCCTCTCATGCCTCATTATAATTTTACAGTCTGTCTTGTCCCTTTTGGTCAAACAACTTCAAGTAATAAAATACCAACATGACCATTGAATGACAGACTAGAGCCAGTATGACTCCTAGTCAGGGAGCTGTTATCCAAATTGATGTGCAGTTCAATACAACCTTGTGTAATTTAGCATCCTTGCCCATTTTTATGTATCCCTGACCTGTGAGTGACACCACTTCACCAGGTCTTTGATCTACTGGGGTGTAAAATCACAAAATTTCAGCAGAAATGTCAAATGATAAACCTTCCTGTATATTGTATTTCATGCCCATAGCTTTCATTTGTGCGTAACCCAAAGACATACCAGAGAAGTCTCCAATGCACTCATTAAAGATGTCAGGGAGTGTGTCAAGGAAGTAATGAAAGATCCTGGCAAGAAGGCAGAGGGCGCTGTAAGTTTCATGTTGTATGCAGATCTTAACTTTTATGGTCTCAGATTCTTCTTAGCAGAATTTCAAGAAAACTTTTCAATCTTCTTTATAACATATTTCACCATATTTAGTCATTACACACTCTTAAAGGTCTGGTTACAAGAAAATTACAAAGTTGGTTATTTCTTGTAAATATCTACAATTATTCAATTGAAATGTAGAAAAATAGCCAAGAATTCCATCAAAAGTGACCATTTTACAGGGTAATATTTATTTTCCATCTTCACGATGTTAAAAATTGGTGCAATAAGACAAAGAAAATATTGCAGCAGCAAGATTGGGGTTTCATTCATTCTTTTAACAAGCTATTTGGTTTCTTTATACAAGAGTGATGTGTGGTTTCCCCAATGTAACCGTCCTCTCAAGTGTAAAGAAGCCATATTTGATCCAGACTGTTGCATTGGACAGCCATCTGACATGTAATGTAAAAGCCATTGGCTCACTCCACCTTTGTGGTTCTTTAGTGCCCTTAAGTAATTGAAATTATGGAAAGAGTCATTCCAAAGACCCTTAAACTTCTCTTACAGAAAGCTGCATCAATTTGTGCCAAATTCACAGGATTTTGTGTCTATCTGCCATATGCAAGCCCAGGTATTTTATGTGTGTTTTTACTGGACATTGACACAGGTTGGCTACTGGCCACACTTCCCAAAGATTTGCAACATGTTTTCACGTTTTACCTCCAAAAAGTGTGGCAACTACAACCAGTGTTAACCAACGTGGATTCCGAGACAAAACCTGTGGCATAAAATTGAAAATGAGAAAGTGTGTGTCAAACCTGTGTCTAGAATGTTCCAAATTAACAGGTTTGCCACGTTTTGACTTATGAAAACCAGGGATTTCTTTATCTTCCTTGCGTGATCCTCCATGGCATGGGTTGACAGAAGTATTCTTCCAAGGGACTGGAAGCTGGTGGCTTTCTTTATGGGAAGAATTTACATAAGCCAGGGGAATGGAGGATTTTTGTAAAGAATTGGATACCCGTTGTGTGGAAATAAGTGTTGCATGAGAATTATTATTGTTGTTTTTGTTATTGTGGAAATGGTCTTCTATAAATATATAGCTTATGTCATTGTTGTAACCAGAGATTCAACCCACCCAACCTGTTATCATATTTTACAGGCTGCCCTCTATGGAACTGCTCAATCCATTCCTGATCGCTCCATCATCACCGACATGGCTCGAGGTTATCTTGCAGCTTGTTATAATACTGCTATGGGAGACCAAAACTGAACCATCAACAAACTGGATTTAATTGGACTACAAGGTTTCTTTCTCAGGAAAAGCTGTTGTTTACCTTCTTTCCAAGAAGTCACTAGCTTTACTCTTTGTTTGATATTTAGTAGATTTCATCAACTCACTGTTTTTAATGACTAAATTCTCATGGATTGATTTTCTGGCATTACTAGGTTATCTCTATCACCTTTGCTTGGAGTTGCAAACTTCGACATAAATAGACACTTGATACTCTAGACTGAATGTTGTACACTAATTGTATCTGCAGAACGTTGCCACAGTACACCCATTAGAGCATGTGTATAAGTTCCATTCTATGCCTAACTTGTAGTGCTGTCAAGTAAGGCTAGGCTTTACCTATGTAGCCTTGCCTACCATAGACCAGCTATGCATAGTTTATAGATGTAGGCCTCCTGGTGGCAACTGTTGGCCATGTGATCCTTGCCTTGTAACTGTTGGATGGCTGTGCCTGAAATTGGAGCATGCTGTAAGGCTGTCAGTTCTATTAAACTGCAGGTGTTAAGGTTAGTGTGTTTTTTTTTTGTTTTTTTTTTGTCTGTGCAGTGGCAGAATATTTTTCTTATGGGAGAATTTAAAATTATAATTTCAAGTCTTCTAATATTGGACATTTTTAAGTTTTTCTTAATGTAATTAAGCAAGAAGGGAGTGGTACCTGTTTACCCTTGTGGGAATTTTCATTTTGACTGTAGTGACTTAAGAAAAAAGTTCGTATTAAAACCATGATAGTTAAACAAATCGTCGTTAAAGACATTAATATTTTATGAATCAAAACCTTTCCTTTTTTTATTTTTTTGTTTTGTTTGGAAGTTGAGGAGAGGACAAGGGAATTAAGTCGTAGTGACAGAAATGTGTCTGTATGTTCAGTGATGTAATTGATGCACTACAAATTTGACTGGTGGTGAAAAATTTCAGAAATATCATGATCCCTCTGTGTTATTTGGTTAACAGTGTGAGAATGGTGTGATGCGAGAAGACTCACTGTTAGATAAGGGAAAGGGGTTCAAGGTCAGTTAAAGGAGAAACCAAAGCTATATTTTGCAAAGATATGGTGCTTTGTTGTTCATATACCTGTAAGTCTCTATGACATATGCAGGGGCTGTGTTGTGCTAGATGGAATTGTCCTCTAGGGAAGTGGTTGGGTCTTCGCATGGCATGCATAACATGGCCCAGATTTCGATGAAGTTTGTCACACACTGCATAGGCGTAGGAAGCTTTTCGAGACTGGGGGAGGGGGGGCTGAACCTTGTTTCGAATTGCTGGCTTGTGGGAGGGGTCTAAGGGGGGTGTCCCCCTCCCCTTTGGAAAATTTTTTGGTATTTAGGGTCCTCAGATGCAATTTGGTGCAACATTTTGGACAAATTTTAAGGAAAATAACTGCAAATTTTTGACATTTCTTACAGAAGAGACAAATAAAAGGGCTTTTGGCCTTGGATTTGGGGGGGGGCAGAAGCATACTTCACACCCCCCCCCCCTCCCGCTTCCTACGCCTATGACACATTGTTCCTGTAGGGATTAAAGTATGTGTGTGACTACTTCTATCAACTTCATGTACCATTTCATTTGTGCCAGATTTTCATGTGTGGTTTGATGAACTGCATTATGTATTTTTTATAATTTGCTCTTGGAAAAAATCAAAACAAAGTAATGCAATTCGTTGTTATAAGGTGCTGGCACTCTGGTATACCTGTCCCATTGAAACTTGATACAAATGCCACCAGTAACACTCATTCCTCTGTATTCCATACATTACAAAACCACTTTTTTCAAGTGTTCCCACAAGGAAGGGAAATCCCACCAGGCAGGGAAATTGCAGAAAGCCTGCATAAGGTCTGTAACATTTCTATAGCCTTTTAGTTTGAAATGATTAGTCTGGGAAAAGGTCTTGTGGTCTGAAAACTGAACATCCTGAATGTAACTGTACTTACGACGATTTTACTACATATGTCTGCAGTGCATCTGTATTTGTAATGTTAAAGGGCAAAATTTACAGTTGTATATATTTGAATGATATTGACAGAATGGTGACTGCTCTATGTGTCAGCATCTCTTTGTTCTGACATCTCTATGTTCTGACACCTATGGGGTTTGGGCAAGGGGTAAGGATATGTGTAGGGGTTATATTAGGATCCTGGTAAGAGACAGGGTTAAAAACAAAAGGCATTTGTGTTAATACCTCGGTGCAATGAAAATAAAAATGTGGATCTGTCACTCAAAGCCACATGTCTTAGTATATACAGTGTCGGAACATAAAGGTAACGGAACAAAGATACGATGCAACACAGAGGTGTAACAGATGGAGTATGTGTATGGCAGTGAGTGTTTCGGTGGTGAATAGACATATATTATTAGTAAGTACAAAAGGTTTCATACATCCTTAACAAATGTAAGATGTTTTTCCTTCTCAATATATTTCCTTATTCTAGAGTCTCCAAAAGGGATGTCTCAAAATGGTAAGAAGCGTTAAAAGTCAAAAAAATATTCATATATTCCCAGTAGTTTGGAATCAAATATAAATATTTTGTGATGAACCTCAGCTCCTTGACTTTATGTTGTTGCCATCTTTTTCATGGACAGTTTTTTTTTCAAAAGGAAAGAGTGTTAAGACCAACATTTAAAACCTTTATTATATGCAGTGTAATGGCAACTTAGAAATTGTTCTTGTGCACAAACAGGTGAAATGAATCCAGCCTCAGATCTAGGGATGATTTAAATAAGACTTAAATTTCCTTATCTGTATCACTTATTTAAATTATTATTATTCGTGCAATCGAATCAAAACTTAAAATTTTGTTGTAATAGCTTTTTTTCAAATTCTTCTTTGTGATGTTTTCTTTTGTTGGTGGAGACCATTGTGTGCTCATGAATAATTCATGTTTTCAGTGGTATTAGTTAAATATTCATTTTTATTTTTTTGGTTTTTGGTCATATTCTGCACTACATGTAACCCTTTGGACATATCTTTTGTTACTTTAACATATTTTACATTTTTAAGCATCAAAATTGAGATAAAAGCAACATTAGCCCTCTCAGGATCACTGTTGTTGATCCACCCCATCTGCTAAATACCTTGGTGGCCTACTGGCGACAGCCACACAGGGCATTTTACTCCAGAGAGGGTGAATAGGTACATATTTTCAACACTTTAAGGGTTATTTGTATTGCATAGAGCACAAATTTAGCTGTCATATGATGTATCATATGATGCATGTTGGTATTAAAATTTTCCAAGTTAATGTGCACTGAGACTAGGCCAAGACCTAACCACTATGCAGCATATTGTACAAAATAGCATGTAGTTATAAGGGTTTTTGCCCAAGGCTTGTTACTGGCCCCAGAGTCCATGAAATGGGTTCAGTATACAATATATTTTGTATTGAATGAAAGATTATCACATTCTGAACAAAACTTGTGTTCAACCAGGGAGTTGCTGTTTGACAAATAGCAACTCCCTGGTTCAACATGTTTTGTAGTAAGATGGTTTCTTATGGAAAGACAAATCCCATCCCTATATTCATTATCTTACTGTATGAAGTGGGTGGTCCTGTTGTGAGGGCAGCAAATAAGTGTGTGGTCCTGAAAGGGTTGATAGTGTCAGGTGTTAACCCTTTTAAAATGAATTATTTGGTGAAAGTCAAGTATTTTTGAAGGATCCCTCCATTGACAACATTTGTTTCTTGTTATGTTATTTTCTAATTTAAGACTTGGTCATAATACTCTTTCTCATATAGGTCAATATTAATTATAAAGACTGGTCCCATTATGAGGGATATTCTTTATGGACCAGAGGGTATTAAATCAGCATGATATTGTGAGCAGTGAAGTAACTTGTGTTGGATATTGGAGAGGGGGAAGGGGGAGAGGAGGTACAGGGGATGGACCGTTCGCAGTGAAGTATATGGAAGTGCATATACAAGTATACTTGTGTGTACATACATGATAATATGCAGGTATATATATAAGAAAAATGTATCCAAAGTTGCAATCTAGTTGGTAACAAGTGTGTCAGATGTGACAGAATGCCCCTCCCCCCCCCCCCTAAAAAAAAATGTGGTTTGAAACCATATGATTCTTAAGTTGTGGCACAGTCATCTCATACTCTTAAATATCCAGCAGAAAGTTGTGTGTCTGACCAAATCAAGGGGCATATGGAAGGTTGTCAGTCCCCTTCAACTAAGCTATGGAGGGTGGGGAGAGGGGGACCTTTGTTTCTTCCATTGCCCTCTGATTAATTCCTTGTAGATTGTGATGAGGACGTTGTATTGCTTTTGTTATATGACATAAGCCATCTTGGAGATCATAGGAGGCATTAACAGATGAAGCACACTAGCGGTGGACCGTTTATTGGTATTCAGTATCAGTATTGGTTGGTATTCCCCATTTTGGTCCTTTATTCATATAGGTTAAAAT
The DNA here is from genome assembly GCA_029531755.1 of Holothuria leucospilota. Lineage (NCBI taxonomy): Eukaryota > Metazoa > Echinodermata > Holothuroidea > Aspidochirotida > Holothuriidae > Holothuria > Holothuria leucospilota. Next base: position 39,250,882 of record CM055980.1, on the reverse strand, counting down.
TTTCCTTATGTGCCGATACTACATAAATGATACTTCTCATCCTGCAATTCATAAAAATGTTATTTTAGTATGTCAGTTTTATAAGTCCCAATATTTTACTTCATGTAACACTTAATGGAGGTGCCCACACTTAGTGGTAGTGCCCAACAGCCTATGGTTCAGTGGACAGAACATTCATTTCTCACACATCAGTATCCGTTGATATGGAGAATTGCAATGTTGGTCTGATTTATATTGGCTACTTGTAATATTGCTATAATGCTACAGCAGACAGAATTTATCCAGAACAAACTTATGTGCAAATACATATGCCTAGCTACACACCATACTTATTACACTTTGTGCAACACAAAACTTAAACGTCATGTCGTCAATGGTTGTGTAGTGTGCATTGGTCTACAACTGGGACTGGTAGTTTCTAGACCAGTTGTAACAAGTCTTAAGTAGCATTGCCTTAAGTCAGAAAAGGAACCTGGTTGTTTTTCCCACCTGGAGTCTGCAACAGTGTTAAGATGAAAGCAGTATGACCAATTGTGACATGCAATTTTGCATGAATCTAGAAGGGTTCTCAAATACTGTAGTGCAACCATTTAAAACTGGCAAGCCAGTTGGATAGTGTGCATTGTCAAGTATGTGGTTGAAATATGGGGAAACAAGATTGTAATTATCAAGGTGAGTTTGATTGTGCAAATTCATATGGTAGGCAGCGAGCTTTAAATATCTTTTGCACTTTGGAAGAAAAATTATTGGTGAAAGTTTAGAGACCAAATTGAACAAGTTCAGGTGGAAAATACATTCAAAACTTTGATTTACAAGAGTTTAGACATAAGTTGACCATGAACTTAGTAATTTGTTGACAAACAGTAGCATAAAAATAGCAAAAATTACTGCTTGGTGTGGCTAATAAGTGGCTTTGCTTGAGATAAATGTAAGTGTGGCACAGCATGCCTTTTTTTGTAATGACAAGAATTTGACTTTATGTAGTAGATTGATGGACTCTAAATTCTCATGTTTTTGTAGGATAATAATTCTTGGCTTAATATATTAAAGTAATATTCATGAATAGTTAATAGAGCATTAAATACCAAACACAAATGAAAGTAACATGTAAGGTGTAAAATTTTTGTGTGAGTGTTACGTAGATGACCTACCAAAAGTTTGAAAAGGTAGCACCATAAGTATTAAGTAAAAGCCCTGAAAAGTGCCAGTTGCTGAAGGCATGGTGAGAGGTTATTGCTAATAACAGCATATATATAGTTGCGCCTGGTTCTGAGTCTGCTGACTGCTATTACTAAGATACTGTATTGTTTATTAGTGGTCAGTGGCTGTTCTACTGCATGAGGTATGTCAGCGTAAGTTAGAGTTTCGGTAAAAGTTTCATGTACCATGTAGCCAAATACATGGAAGACTGTCATCACTTAAGTATCACATAAATATTTACCCTTCACCAAAGTTATAAATTGTATACATCACCTTTGTGGCAACTTTTGTCATTATGTTTTGGGCAGATACAGACACCTCATGTTGATCTTATTACAACAGTCCTACTTGAAAATGGTTCTTACCCCTTCTCTTCTTGCCTTCTCTCCCTTCCCTCATATGCTTCCCCTGACCCTAAAGCCCCCCACCCCCACCCTTAGTCCTGAAAAAATGAAGTTGCCTGTTAAGTTGGGGTCAGATAAGTAACTCATCACCAGTATTTGATATACACCTAACAGTATGTTGCATCTAGGGCTCTGCCCAGGTGTGCTGGAGTGCTGGCAGCTCTTTTTCTGGGTCCCAAACAAGGGTCCAAGTATAAGTTGTGGTGCAGGTTGTCCTGCACACCAGATTGGTTTAGGAGATTCCAGAGATGACAGTTTTCTTCAAAATAAAGATGAGAAAGTAGACCAGACTTATGCATTCCCATTTACTGGGGTGAACACTTTTATGCCCTTCATCAAAACAAGTTTACGATGAGTGTCGTGCTGGAATTTCCTATGAGAAACTTGCAGGGCTGGAAAAAGGGACATATCCTGGGAAGGGAGAAACTGCTGTTTTCATGCTCATTTGAAATCAGTATGGGTTGAAAAAGTTCTCTCTGAGCTTAGTGATGGCTGGCATTTCTAGGTCCTGGTAGGGGGTGCCGACCAGCAGTGGCAGATTACTGCTCATACTTTAGATTCTTATAAAAAACAGTGGAACTGTTAAATAAGCCCCACATGGTATTGTGGTGACTGTGTATGCCCTTTAAGATATATTTGAGTAGTTACATTCATTGAAACTTTTATCATGAACACTTTTTCTTTAATTATGGACGTAAGATGACATATTTTAATTCACTGTAATTAAAGGTAAATTACATGTAAAGATATCTGATAAATTTCAGTCATATTTTGGACCATTTGATTGCAGGGTCTGCTGTGAAAATTGTGTCACATTCTTGAAACATTGTTGTGCAAATCAGGATGTGAAGAAAAACGCAATGTGAAACACAAACGCTTTCATTGTTTTGTTTATTGTAAGGCTGGTTTTGGTCAACATGGTTGGGACCTACTGATTATAGACCTTATGCATTGATGTCACACTGATGTCAGTTTGGAGGAAAGCAATGCAGCATACGTGCACGAACGGCATGGATTTCGCTGCACGTGTAGTAGACTTATGTGCTTATACGATTGGCTGACAAATCAGTTGTCTGGATTTATTGCTGTAACTTGAAATGATACCATACTTGCCAACCGTTCTGTTTTAAGCAGTACTGTTCCGTTTTATGAGCTTTAAAACCCATAAAAATCAGAAAGTTCTGTTTTTCTAACTTTTAGTATTAAAATGTAAATGATCAGACAAAACGTGAAGCAACAGCTTAGCAAAAATAAAGTCAATCATTGCATACACCTAAGTGATTTCAAGATATACTGTGAACATTTAGAGAGGAAAAGAGGAATTTTCCCCCCTGGACCCCCACCCACTGAGGTTAGCCCTTGTGTGCTCGCCGCGCTCAGTGGATCATATGCTACATATGTTCCGTTTCCTGAGATGACAGTGTTGGCCAGTATGTGTTACACGCTTTTCCTCCATTTTCCTCCAGACGAGGGAGTACTTTCTCCTTTGTGACATCATATGCATAAGGTCTATTGATAAGTTGTGAAGCCAATGACAGGCCTCCAAGTGACTCCTACTCTTGCTACCATCTCCCATTTTTGGAACCTTCCTCCTACTTTTTTCTCAAAAATCCTACATAATCATACTTTTTTCCTGCCTTATGCTACGTAATTCTTTTTCGACATAACAAAAATGCATAAAATATGATTTTACAATTACTGAAAAGATCTCTGAAAGGAGTCATTATGGCAATGACAACTTTGCTAAATATGTATGAATGAAAGCTTGCAAAAGTCTTAACTTTGTCCTATTTGTGGTGAACACAATCCTACTTTTTTCTGTTTTATTGGGAATTTTGATACTGTCCTTTTTTTTCCCCTGGGTCTACTTGAAAGTATGCAATGAGTTTCTCTAAGAAAACAGTAGTATACAGGTCAGGCAGTATACCACGACTTTCTGTCACATTAGAAATTGAAATTAATGCAGACTGAATGTTCCACCATATCTTTTTGAAATACTAAAATCCAACGGCTATTACCAATAGGAGATAATCAATCTCAACAATGTACATCTGTTGAACAAGTCTTAAACAGTATTACCAACCAGGCCCGTAGTCAAGCAGAAGGTTGAAGTCAAGGTGCACAAATCATCACATTTACATGGACAAATTTCTGTCAGTTAGTGGTGATGTGTGACAGATGAACATAAAGGAAGGCCTTCCTTCAGTATGTGGGAAAAGTAATTCCATGTTTAACAAATGGTTAATTTTGTAAATTACCCATGCTTCTTTAAACTTCCATGCACTTCTAAGTAGTTTTTACCTCTCATTTGCCCAGTTTTATTAGGAAAACACAGTACCCAACAAAAGTTTACCCAGTTTCTAAAGTTTTTCTCTAAAAGTATGTAAGTCAGTAATGTATGGACCAGTGAGTATAAACAGATTGTGCAGTAGAAGCTACTTAAGGCCCCTATACACAATCAATTTTTTTGTCAATTAACTGATGTTCCTCACACACGATCAATGTTTTTTTCAACTTAAGTGTCAATTTTCATTTTGATCAAAATCATTGAAATGAAAGAATCTATCTCTATTGCACTGGCAACAGTTCTTGCCCTGGAGGATACTCCAATAGACGAGCCATCAATAAATATCAAAGGAACTTTGATCCATCCATAGTTGCTTCAATGAAATTGTTTCAATTAATTCACTGTCAATGTCCCCCATACACAATCATTTTTTCGTCAATTGTTTGATATCAGTTAATTGACATCAATTGACGAAAAAATTGATCGTGTATGGGAGCCTTTGGCCTTAGCACTTCAATTCTCCATTCTAGTCACTGTCAAGGGAGAAAACTGGGGAATGGAGGAGGAGGTTGTCCATTACATTGAAGCAGAAATGCAAAATTAAAAAAAAAGAATAGTTTAAAAGCAGTTTGATTTATACAAAAGTTTTGGAATTTTTGTTGTCTCATGCTGAGGGTAGAACAGTTACCATTTTTACCCAACATGCAAAGTGGAAATATATGTTGGCCTTTAAGAGGGAAGAGGGGGTGGCACCCATCCCTCTTCCAAAAATTAGCAATTAAAGTAGCAGCCTAAATGCTGAACGGTACAATATTTGTGACTGATTTCACCATATGTGGTTTTCTGTCTTAGTGATCAGTTTCACATTTTAATTATCATCAAGGATTAAATTTTCATTGCAGCATTAGTCAGTCCTACACATGTATGTAGCATTTAATTAATATCTTTTGTTGATGAATTCAATGACAAAATGAAAGGTTTCCTAGCTTTTCAGAAAGATAAACCTTCCTGATTATTCCCTGACACTTGCCTGCAGAGATTTTACAACTCCAGGATACAGTATTTTGTTCCCTCTCTTTCTACTTTAGTGTCTCTTCACACTATCTGGACATGAAGCAAAATGTAGCACATAATCTCCTCATTGTTTAAAGGTCAAATTCCCGACTTTCCCCTGATTTGAGGCATTTTGTTTTCAAATACCCTGATTTTTTTCCTGATTGGAAGGAGTTTTCTTGAATTTCCTGACTTTCACCTAACTGGAAAAAGGGAAACTAAGTTATTTCCAGGTTTTCCCTGATGTCAGCTGGTTGGCTGGGAAACCTGAATTATGTAACAGATCAAATAAAGCCCGGAAAGTGACTATACTGTTTGACCATGGCTTCCTGTCATGTGTTCTTACTAGGCAGACTTTCATGAAAAGTTCTGTGACAGTATAAGCTAAGCATTTCTATGGTTGGGGTAAAAGGCATGAAAAACTTTTTTCTACAAGCATCCATCAGATGGCAGCTCAGAATATAGCATGTCTAATTTTGCCTTCAATTAGAAATTTTGTGTGAGAGACATAACCACTCAAAAATTTCTGCAAAAACTTTGATTTTCATTTCTTAGACCACATGACCTTTATGACAAACAAGACCTTTTTTGAATGAATGTGTGGGCCTTTTTAGAAGGATATTCTGCCTGAAATGTTGGGTTGTCCAAAAATGGGGGAGGGGACAGGGAACAGTGTCCTGCACCTACTCCCTACCTTGTATGCCTATGAAGGGTGGGAGTGTTGACTACTTAGTGGAGATTATATTATTCGGAATTTTTCTGAATATTCAGCAGAGTGCAGCTTGTTTGCAAATTCTGGAGAAGGCTGATGTGTGGTGTCCGAGGGTTGACCTCACCAAGATTTTTTCTCAAATAAAATGGCTTTTGTGGCATTCTCGAAAACTTCCAGAGGATATCGACCTCTGTTTTGCACATGTAATGTGGAAATATTTCATTGCAATTTACAACCTAGTGCTGCTTAATGCTCCCCTGCACATAGCTGGGGGCTTATAGGCCCCCAGATGTTTCCTAGACCCCCCAAAATTGTGTGTTTCCTAATAAAGTGTGTAAGAATTAGGGATGGCGATCAATGCAGTGACCCCCCATTCAATGCCTAGGCCCCTAAAAATTTCATCCTAGCTACGCCCCAAAATGCTCCCCCTGTTAGTGTGCAATGTCCAGGGTCCACCTTACTAGCAGGGTCGAAATCGAATGGCAAAAAGCTGGAGTATTAATTAAATTGAGGGCATTAGAAGTCAGCTTTTAACTGTTAACTCTACCACAGTGAGTTTAGCTACCATGATATTCTAAGCTTTAGGGTTATAGCCAATAGGTTCAAAGAGAACTTGGCTGTGAGCAATAGTCAATAGCAACTCTCTGCACAGGCAAAACAATTTCATTCTTTGGACAGGGATTTTCCATTGTCAGAGGCATTTTTAGCCCATGCAGTCTGGGCCTACTACTGCTTTGAAAAGCTATTTAACTGCTGCTGCAAGCAGGGCCGTAGCTTGGGTCATATGTTTGGGGGGGTGTGAAGGTCCCAAATTCCGACTGGATAGATATATTTTCCAACTGAATGGTGGCGCGTAAATTGCACCATTTTTTATGCACCCCGCGTTTACATACGGCAGTGAGAATCCTTCCTTTGTCACTACATAAAGGTGCCGTCGTGGGGGAGGGGTCTAAGGGAGGGGTTGACCCCTCCCCTTTGAGAAATTTTTGTTAATTTAAGGTTACTTAGATGCAAAATGGAGCTATCTTTGGGATATTTTTGGAGCTGATCATATATGGCTAGAAAATGTCCATAATTAAATGAATTTTAATTTTTCCGACTGGTTTGATTCTTTTTCCAAATGAGTGGCGGCCCGTAAATTGCATTTTCGTTTTTATGGGCGTTACTTTTGTGTGATACAGCAGTGGTGATCCTTCTTTTGTCACTTCATAAAGGTGCCGTCCTGGGGGTTAGGCCTATGGGGAGGGGGATCCCCATCCCCTTTGAGAAATTTTTGTTAAGGTAAGGTTGCTTAGATGCAAAATGGTGCTTTCTTGGGATACTTTTGGAACTGATCATATATGGCTGGAAAATGTCCATAATTTAGTGAATACTAAGATTTGGTGAAAGTAGAAAGTATGTTCTCTAAGAGAAGAATACGTTGTCAACAAACCTCCTGAAGCCCCCCCCCCCCCACACACACACCTTTTGACTACTTTAATGCCTTCTATTCTGGCATCTATTGCTGGCATATACCTGTATAGGCCTCCCGGAAGCTCTGGATCAATAATATAAAATGGGGCAATGACTGGCATCTAAATAAAAATATAGAGTATGACGCCAAGCACTTTACATCTATCGTATTTTTACCAATTTTGAACGAAAATCGAGACGAACAATGGGGAATGGGCGGGAGGGAGAGTATAGGTGCAGAAAAATGATACTAGACCTCTCAGACAGGTATAGCAAAAAGGGTTTAGGACTAACAAGCGCGTTTTCAGAATGTACACATAGGTTGTGCTATAAAAGTTCACTGGTACGTTGTGGTTATAATGTTCATAAGTGATACAACGTGGATTGTGAGGATTGCGCGCGAAGTGCGCCGAAATTTGGGGGTATACTTCAATGCCAAAATGCACGCAGGCTCAGCCAGGGGTGGTGCTTTGATTTGTCGACATGGGGGGAAGCGCCCTGACTGGGGGCCAGCTACTCTAGGTCCCGACAGATGCAATGGGTGGGCGAACTCAAAATATGAAAAATTTGGGGTTATATTGAATTTTCATTAAGGAAAGTTGAAAAAGTTTGGGCTTTTATTGAAGAATCTGGACAAAACCAAGAAATTTGTTGGGATGACTGCATGGTCGTCGTCGGGGATTACATTCTTTATCTTACCTATTGAGGATCTCCTACGAAACTGAAAGATCTTTTTCTTACAAAATATGTTTGCCACGATGGCGAGGCTGAAGAAAGAATCTTCCAAAAGTTAGGAAAAAAAGGAAAGAACTTCGAAACGGTGCATTTTCGTGTTTCTCTAGAATCACGCCTACACGGAAGAACAACATTTGTGGAAACGTTGAAATCCAATATGTTTGAAACGGGGGCGTTGCCACTAGATAGAACTAGAGATGAAAGCGCGCGTAGCGCGTGAAAATTTTTTGAAGTTATAGAAAGAATCGTTACAGAACTTACTGGCTACGGGCCTAATAAATAGACGTTTGGAATATTTTCTGAGTATATCTATGTCTTCACCAATATTAGTCATTTAGTCTATAAAAAAATTGGGGAGGGGGGGGGGGGCTAAAGCGCCCTAGATCCCATAGAACTGTGTCTGGTATAATTACCTTAATAATGTTCATGAGATTGATTGTAAATCGTGACGCATGCGCGCGAAGCACGCCCAAATTTTCATTAAATAAGAATTTCATAATAAAACCTGCATTCAGAATCTCCATCAAAATACGTTCAATTGCCCAATAAACCAACATGCCACTCAAAAAGCCAGTCTTTTACCTGGTAATTTGTAAAGAGCTTTCAACTTCTGCTGTTGTGCTTCTCCGAAAGTTGCTATCGGAAGATATTGATAATAAGAAAAACACTGAGGTCAGGTTTGAAGCGCGCGGAGCGCGCAAAAATTTTGAGAGTTTGAGAAGAATTTGCGAAAAAGGACAGCTTTGATTTGATTTTACGTGAGGAAAATAACGTTTGGTATTATTCTCACTTGGTCTAGTTGGAAAATATATACAAAGTTGACATAGGCTCAGTCGGAAAAATGTCCTAGACTGTGATATCAGAAATTCCAACTGGCATTTCAGATTTTCCGACTATCGTGGCTCTGACGAACTTTGGGGGCTGAGACACCCCCCCACACCCCCCCGGTCGCGACGGCCCTGGCTGCAAGTTATAGTAGGTCCTTACAATCCATTGTTGTGGAATAATCAACATGTTAACTCAAGTGTTTAATGCAATTGTAATGGTACATGCCCAGGCTCTTGGGCTCATTATTTTTGTCAGTATTTATGGCACTAATTCCTGTGACTTCAGCTTTCTGTTTTCTACTAGGGATTTTCCATGCAGTCTCACATGCACTATGTAGATATAGCCTTTAATAGTCCAATTACAGTTCCATTTGTTTCTTTCCTTCTCATTAAAATTACAACACAGCCACTATAATTAAGGCACACTCACAACAACACACCATTTATCTCAAAGGGGATAGCTTAAAGGAGGCCTATTGTGTGACTAGGGACTGAAGGGGGTAAGACAGAGTCAGAGTGGGGCAGGAGGGAAATATTTGTAAGGGGCAAGATGTACCGAAATGCTAAAGGCAATTGTAAAATTTAATTCTCCAGGAGGGGTTAAAATTTTACTAGAGGATTGACTCAAGGACAAAAAATTAAATGTCACATCCACATCACTTGAACTCAACTGATGCAAACCAACAGTCACTGATTTAGCTTCCATCTTCATAGATATTTTGTTGCAGAGGTGTGAAATTTTCACTTTCCTACTTTGGGCCAAATAAAAAATAAAACTAGTATGTTTCTCATCCTTTTTTTTCAGATGAGGGACTAGGTGAAAGCACTTTTTTGGGGTCAGGCATGTCCAGCATGGCAGTATTTTTACAGTTTAACACAAGATAATGTAGCTCTTGAAACAGTGTATTGAACATACCAAGAAAATAGTGTTACTAATTCATATAAATTGCATACACACTTCATAAATTTTTTTTAATGTAGTAAAAAAAATGTTTTTTTTACTGTTCAAAATGAGAACATTGAAAAAAATTGATACAGTGGAAAAAAACATGCCAACTAGGATGAGAAACTGCTAACTCTTTTCACTTAGCCTTATGTAGCAAATCTTGTTCCACTCACATTACATATGGGGGTGGGTGTGGGTTGGGAGTGTGGAGTTGGGTTGGGGAGGAGGTGATTTTCTTAAAAATTAAAATAAGATGACCTTGAAAATTAACCACTTCTTGGAAACTCACTTTTTTTAACCCAACAGGAAAGGGGTTAGGGGTTGGCAGAAGGGTTGGGGAGAAAGAGATTTTCTTAAAAATAGAAATGATTAGATGACCTTGAAAATTAACCTCTCCTTGGAAACTCACTTTTTTAAAGCCAACAGGGGAGGCTGGGGGTTGGGAGTGGGGTTGGAGAGGGGATTTTCTTAAAAATAAAAATGATTTGATGACCCTGAAAATTAACCAGTTCTTGGAAACACACTTTTTTAAAGCCAAGGGTACTAGTATAGTTAATGCATCCTTTGGGTCTAACTGGGGATGAGTTGACTGCATCCATCCACCCCCATGGGGGAGTGCACTCTCTGACAATTTAAAATTTGAACTTTTTTCTTCCAAAAGTTATTATAATCTCAGTCTTAGAATTGCCAAATGTACCCCAGGAAATGTCACTATTCCAGGGTTGACAACCAGTCCTACATAGGCCTATGTAACATTGGCTCTTGCTAACTTTGGTGATGAAATTCAATGACAAAATGAAAGGTTTCCCAACTTTTCAGAAAGATAGACCATCCTGATAATTCCCTTATTTTTGCCTGCAGAGATACAATTCCAGGATAATTTTTTCCCTGTCTTTCTACTTTAGTGTCCCTTCATACTATCTGGACATAGAGCAAAAAAAAAAGGCACAGAATCACCTTCTTGTTTAAGGGTCAAATTCCCTACTTAATCCCCTGATTTGAGGCATTTTTTTTTTAAATGCCCTCATTGGAGGGAGTTTTCTTGAATTATCTTGACATTTTCCTCACTGGAAAAGGGAAACTTATTTCCAGGTTTTCCCTGATGTCCTGTTTGGCTGGGAAAACTGAATTATTTAACAGGTCAAACAGAGGGAAAGTGACAAAACTGTTCGACCCTGGCTTCCTGTTATTTGTTCTTATTAGGCAGACTCATTGAACAGTAAACAGTATAAGCTTAAGCATTACCATGGTTGGGGCAAAAGGCATTAAAGTGGTTTTTTTTTTACTAAAAGCATCCTCCAGATGGCAGCTTAGGATTATAGTATTTCTAGGTGATGGAAATCAGTTTTATTGTGAACACCTCGCAATTTATATTCTGCCTGAGATATAACCCCTTAAAATGTCTGCAAAAACTTGCAATTTTTATTTCTTAGACCATATATCGAGTTACGACAAACAACATTAAAAAGCAAGGCTTTTTGTTAATGGACTTTCTTTTTTTTTAATGGAACAATCTTGTAACGATGGGGTTGTCTAAACAGGAAGATTTGCTTTTCCATTTAAACAAAACTCTAGGTAAAATATGCAACACTTGAGCAAATTTCTGAAGTATAAAATGCTTTCTCTGGGGCTGGCATAAGCATATGGGACCATTTGAAATGGATGGTAGGGGGCGCAACTGTTTGCCTGATCTCTGGGCCTTTTTCAGAAGAATTTTGCTCCACCCCTTTTACAGATTCTGCCTGAAATTTTGGGTTAAGTCCAAAAATGGGGTAAAAAGGAACAGCACCCTTCCCCCTACCTCGTATATCTATGAAGAGTAGGGGTGTTGAATAAGTGGAGATTATATTATAAATTTTTCTGAATATTCATCAGCTCATATAGAGTGCAGCTTATTTGAAAATTTTGAAGAAAGTTGATGTGTGGTGTCTGAGGGTTCCATGACCTCAGAAGGAATTTTTCTGAAATAAATGACTTTTGTGGCATTCTGCAACACTTCCTGAGGAATCTCCTGTTTTCACATGTATAATGTGAAAAGTGTCAATTGCAATTTGCAAAGGTGCTCCTGGAGTCTAAATGCTCCCCCTGTCAGTGTACAATGTCCAGGGTCCACCTTACAAGCAGGGTCCAATGGCAAAAAGCTGGAGTATTAACAAAATTGTGGGCAATAGAAAAAAGCTTTTAAACTGTTAACTCTACCCAAGTATAGCTACTACGATATTCTAACTGAGCTTTAGGATTAGCCAATAGGTTCAAAGAGATCTTGGCTGTGAGCAATAACCAATAGCAACTCTCTGCACAGGCAAAACAATTTCATTCTTTGGGAAGGGATTTTCCCAAAACAAACTCACAGTGTAAGAATTATCAGCTTTTAAAACTAAGTCGACACTTGAACCCTAAACCTTGACAACTTTACACATAATATTTTCTGTAAATTTACATGTGAGAGTAGCCAGCTAGCAGTGGTTATGGGTAAATTTGAAGGTGATAGGATGGGTGAATTTTGCGACTGTTAGAGACTTGGGGATGAATTCCATTACATTTTTCAGTGCTGTTGCTTTATAAAAGAAAGAAATTTATTACTTAAAACCCTATTTTAGGAGACAACTCACAATAATTCAAATGAAACAGCTTTTTCAAACTAGAAATAGACATTGTTTAATTTCAGTTGATTAAGCTTGTAAAATTGTAAGATAAATATGGAAAAATTTTCAAGCTGATACTATAGTGCTTAAATTCTAATTGTGTTAGCACAGGTGGCAAGTGTGTGTTTTGTGTAACACAGGTAATGCCAGGTTGATGTTTACGAGAATTATATGTGAACACTTCTTATGTTTTTCATTTTACTTTGTTTTCCTTTTAATTCATTCTTTTTGTATTTTGATGCCTCTTGTCGCATAATTACGTTCCGTTTACATACTTATGTTTTGTAAGTCTCTCGTACCTCTTTGAGGCAAAATGGAGAATAAACTAAACTGAAACTGGCATATGCCCATACAGGCTTGGCCCGTACTACTGCTTGGAAAAATCTATATTTGTTTCACCATGCTATAGCAGGTCCTTACAATTTGACATTGTTGTGGAATAATCAAAAAGTAACTCAACTGCAATGCTATTGTAATGGGACATGGCACTAATTCCTGTGATTTAATTCAGCTTTTTGTTATCTACTAGGGATTTTCCAGTCTCACATAGAGTTTGTATAAATAGCCTCTAAAATACAGACTATACTATGTGTACAACAGGGGTGGTGCCAGGATTTGATAGGGGGCCTGAGTAACCTCATGCCCCAATAAAGGCGATGATGCCAAAAGGACGAAAATCAAAAAATTTTCGGCACATGAAGTGCGCCTAAATATTTTGACCTTTTTTTGCAAAAATTTGAAAATTTGGGGAGTTATTGAAGAAAATTTGAAACATTTGGGTTTTTTCAAGGAAAAGTGGAAAACGTGGGGTCTTTTTCAAAGAATTTGCCCTTTTTATGAGCACACTCAAGCAGGTTGTCAGGGCGACTGAAAGCCATTGGGATTACATATTACATCACGGATTAAGCTCCCCAACAAAATTGGAAAATTTTCCCAACAGGGGGCCAGCCTTCCCTGACTGGGAGCCATAGCCCTCCTGCCCCCTGCTGGTGCCACCCCTGTGTACAACACAGCCATTTAGCACAAATTAACACGTACTGCATCATTTAACTCAAAGGGGATTCAAAGCAGGCCCACTGTGACACAAGGTACAGAGTGGTGGGGGGGGGAGGGAAATATTTTATTTTTAAGATGTACTAAATGCATTAAAGTAATTGTAAATTTAATTTTCCAGTAGAGGGCTAAAATTACCAGGGGGCTTGACTCAAGGCCCAAATTCTTTCCTGTTGCATGTGAGCCAAGTAAAAATAAAACTAGTATGTTTCTCATCCTATTTTCAGAAGAGGGACCAGGTGCTGAGACATGTCCAAATATGGCAGGCAGCACTTTTACAATTAAACACAACATAATAGCTCTTGAAACAATGGACATGCATTTCACCGAGAGAGTAGTGCATGCTGTTCATACATTCAGTACACATTGCACAAACCCTAAATTTGTAGTGTGGCAAAAATTTGGTTATTTTGACAGTTCAAATGATAACATTGAAAAGAAGCGGAAAAAAATGCCAACTAGGATGAGAAACTGCTAGCTCTTCTCATTTGTCCTTATTTAGTACAGAAATATTGTTCCACTCACATTACATATGGGGGAGGGGTTATGCTAGGATGGCAATGAGAATTTTCTTAAAAATAATAATGATTAAATGACCTTGAAAATAAACCAGTTCTTGGAAACTCATTTTTTAAAGCCAAGGGTAGTAGTATAGTCAATACATTCTTTGGGTCCAGGTGGGAACGAGCTGGCTGCACCTCCCTGACTCCACCCACTCCCGCACCCGCCCATCCCTGCCCACCTCCATTCCCTGACAATTTAAAATGTTATTTTAAATCTGTGTCTTAGAATTGACAAATCATGTACCCCAAAAACTGCCAAAATATCCAAGGGCTGAGGGAATCAGCCCCCTCAATCTATGAAATGTGACAACCGATCTGATTTTTTGCCCCCCCCCCCCCAACCAGATCATGCACTGATGGACACAGAATAATACTGTTGGAATTAGGGCCAAAACTTTCAGGAGTACATACAACATCTGAAAACATAGCTTTTGAAAACAAATACCTCAAGAGCATAAAGCCTGTAGATTTGTAGAACAATGAAACATGGAATTATTTTTCCAAGGGTACGGATCCCTGGAGCCCATGTGGTCCAGGTAGTATTTAGAGAGCTCAAACACAAGTTCGGCAGCACTGAAAAGACATCAGTGCACTGGGAAAAAGCCCACATGTCAAAAGTGTGTGGGGGGGGGGCACAACATATGATGGGCTTTCTTCAAAGTCCCAGATATAAATATGTATATTTATCATTTTCAACAGGGCATATTTCACCATTTTCAGAAAAGTGGGGGGGGGGGGGTAGTGTCCTCAATGTCCAGGCTTCCACCCAGTTCCTACACCCCTGCATCTGCAGTTGTATGCCTTACTTGGAAGGGTCTTCTGGTAGGGAAGGGTTTCAGCCCCTAAACTCCCCAGTCATCATGTCCTACAGCTATACTGACCTCTGGCCATATCTGACTGAGATCATTTTCTTTCGCGTGCCCATGCCATATGAATTACTTACCATAATATGATACATGATGATTCCGTTATGTAAGTGAGTAGAGTTAACAATGAGTAAAACCCATAGTTATTTGATTCAAAGTTCAATTTTTTCCTCCAAAGACTGATTTACCACATCAGCTTTTCTCAATTTACACTTTACCTTTTACTTTTTGGAATGAACATTTCTAAAACGTTAAGGGACCAATTTTTCCCCTTTCTCCTCTATCCCTTATCTCCTAGTAAGAATGCATCAGGTCACATGTATTGTGAACATACACAGCATCACTTCTTCAATCAGTCAGTGGTGGTGACTTTAAAACAAAAGTTAATAAAAACAAAAGCACCTGTAATATGAGTAATATTCACTACAAATTAATGCACATTAAGACTTTGCAGGGCTCACCAGATGTACCTGGGGACTGAAAAACAGAAAGACAGTGTCAAATTTACCCTTTGAGGACAATGACATAGCGTCCCTATGTTACACTGGCCCCTTTGCTTGAACAGGATGTGCTGTATAAAGTGCTGGACTGAGCTACCTACAATCCTGGACAAAATTATTGGGACACTTCCGGACCTTCCCCTCCACCCCTCGTTCAATGTTGAGAAAAAACGAAAAGCGCGCTCTTTTCTTCAGCGCTCAACTTTAATTCACCTTCAAAACCAACACTGAGGTGGGGCGCGGGGATTTGTCCCAGATAATTTTGTCCAGGATTGTAGACTGGAAGCCTGTATTGTCCAATTTAACTAACCGGATTCTACAGTAATCTTCCAGTGAAAATGGCTCCTGCTTCGACATGAGTTTGACTCCAATAGCAATACAGAAATCTTTATGTCTTCTTATTCAGTGCATCATATGTTTGTATTCATGTAGGCTTGTATGCAGCTTTTGCAATGGGGAGGTTGATTCTATGAAAAGTACTTGCACCAAAAGCATGAAACAGTATGTAATTAGCTGGACACCACCATCAGCTGGTGCACAGCTAGGGTATCCAAAGAAAATTTTTGCCAAAACTGCACCCTAGGTTGCCAGAAGCAGCACTATATATGCCATGTAAGTGGCTTCTAAACATTCGATGTCTTATATACCCTGCTATATATGAAAACCACCCACTTAAAATTTATTTTTGTAATTCCAGCAAATAGCCTGTTCCTAATGTAATGGTATAATTAATGTTTTGTAACAATGCAGGCACGTAGCCAAGGGAGGCAAGGGGTAGCCCCTGGAAAATTTTTTGCCCCCCAGAAGTTAAAAAACGACCACTGACTTAATGCATTTTTTATATTTCGTCCCCTGAAAAATATTTCCTCCTCTTCCCCTCCTCCCGAAGCTTTTCTGATTCTGCATCTTTTGAATTTTCGACATGCTGCCAATCAAAGAGCAGTCATCAACTGCTCAGAAGTTTGATACCCCCAAACTAAAAATATACTTTGGGGTGATGAGTTTATGTCTTTAACCGCCCGAAAAGGGTGAATGAAGAAATGTTTATTTGGTGAAATCACTGGAGTCTTAACTAAAGATGATGATCATGAAAGTCGCTTATTAGACTCTGAAAGTCATATCTGATAGGTGTGTGTGTGAGGATTACTCTAAAATGTGAAAATTTTTGAATTCAAAGCTCAGTATCTGTGTCTGATCAAACATAATTTGGCTTTAAAAGTTCTGGAGGCATACCTACAA
Organism: Holothuria leucospilota; assembly: GCA_029531755.1. Classification (NCBI taxonomy): domain Eukaryota; kingdom Metazoa; phylum Echinodermata; class Holothuroidea; order Aspidochirotida; family Holothuriidae; genus Holothuria; species Holothuria leucospilota. Next base: position 39,234,400 of record CM055980.1, on the reverse strand, counting down.
TCAGTGTTCAATTTAATATAGCAGAGCCATAGGAGAATTCAGAGGAGTGAAAGCCATGTTTTGCAAGACTTTTTAACAGAGTTGAGAGAATGGTTTAAACCAGGGGTGGGAATTAACATCTGGCCCATGAGACAATTTGGTCCAGCCTGGAGGGCAAGTCATGAACATTATTTCAGTGGCACTTGAAATTCAATTTATAATAACTTAGCTACCATTATCCAACATAAGCTAAATACCCTGTGTGATGCAGCTTCTGGTGCAGTGGTACAGGTTGCACAATTGGCATGTATATTGTAAAGCATGTCTTTACACATGAACTAGCTCACAATTGGGTGAGAAATTTATTTCATTCTCACCATATCAGTCCCAGTGGATTGCATAGGTAAAACCTGCCTCCTCCCTCCAGTGGGTTTGAAACTAAAGCTGTGAATAACTTTGCAATGTTATGCGATGATTATACATTACTGAAGTGCCTTCAAGTCTTCAAAGCAATATTTTTTTGGTGCACTTCCTGCACTTTTTCTCAGCCGCTTGATTGCCATTATAATACTTCATACATCATGAATGGGCCTGCACTGAGTGCAAGCTATTTAAAACAAATGATCATTTTGTAATATTTGCAATCTGATCAGATTTGCATCATAAGGTCATTGACAAAGAGTGTAACACTAAGGCTAGAGTTAAATCCCTATAATTTTGCAGACACTATTAGTATAGTACACAGGTTTACTTCAAATTCCCCTCACCAACCCCTTGACAGCATCAGGGCTTCAGGTCACTGCCCCCCTTCCTGTTGGGCACATTCTGGCACCACCCCTGGCTTAATGCATCATAAGGTCATTGACAAAGAGTGTAATGGTAATTTTCTAGAGATAATTTCCCTATAATTTTGCAGACACCAGTTGAGAGCTTTTGGGAATGTTGATTATCATCCATGAAAAAAAGCAGTTTTATTCAGGTGTCACACAGACAGATCAGGTGTCTGTCTGTAAAAAGTAATGGGTATGTTGAATCTTCTCAGGTACATGGGTGTCCGGAGGGGAGGGCAAGGGGGCACTTGCCCCTCACTCCCCTGGAAAATCCAAAACTTGAAAAAAACTTGAAGAAAAAATAACACCAACATTTTTTTATGATATCGCTAGAAAATTACCAGAGCATGAGCTTTCAAAATAGAAAATGATTAGATGCAACTCACATTTATAAGGCCTGGGAAGTGCCATTTTCAGCAATCTGGCAGGCATTTCGGCCAAAATTTCCTTGGCGCTACGCACCAAACTATGGTGGTGCTACACTTAGATAGCTTGCCTAAAGGTTTCCCCCTGGCAAATTCTTGGCTTTGCCTTTATAAAAGATGCCAACATTTAGCAATTAAGCTCCTTTCTGGGAGTAAAAATTTCCTGATTTGATCAAAAGTTTTGCCCCGCTTAAATTTTTTCTGCAGACGCCCATGCTCACTTAACAATTATGTTCCCATACGAGATGTTTTCATACCCTTGGCCACATTGACTACGCTGTTGGCCAGCAATTTAGCTATCATATGACTGTCAAATGGTCCGTTATAATCAAAAGGTTTACCAACTCTGTTTTAAACTGCCATTTTAGTTGTTTAAAAGAACACCAAACAGTCAATCAAAACTGTAGTGGTACTTGTGACTAGTGGGCTAATTGTATAAGGGATGAACTGTAGTTCTGAGTCAACAAATTCCCTTTCCCCTTTGCAAAATTTTTTTGGGAGGTGTACTTAAATCCAAATTAGTGTTATCATTTTATCGTTTTAGAGGTCTAAATTTTCATAATTTAAAAAAGATATCAAGAAAACTAACATTTTGTGGCTTCCTTATAAAGCTGAAACATCGTGACAAAAAGAAAGAAATAGCAAGATATTTAGGCATGTAGCATTTTATACAAGTGACCCAAGCAGCATTGCCAGTGTTCCAATACTCTGCCAGTGGCGATGCCACAGGGGGATTAAGGGGGCATGTACCCACCTAAGAATTGCTGTGCCCCCATGTGCCCCTCTCAAATGAGATTCTGGTGAAAAGAAATTATGCGCAAACACACTGTTATTTCATCACTCAAACATAGCACTAAAATTGTACAAAATATGTCCTCAAAACTGCAATTTTGAGGTATCTATTTGCTGAATTGTATGATAGATACATCATGGATGCTCAAAACCTGAATTTTCTGGCCACCAAGGATGCACCAAGGATGGTCTTAGCAGGAGCTACCCACCCTTTTCCATTTACTGCTGAAGAAAATGCAAAATATACATTGGTCATAATTATAATTTTGAAGCACCCAAAGCACTGCTTGGGGCGATTACATCTGAATGTAATTGATTGCGATTATGATTACTTCAGATTTCATGATTATGCTTATGATTACGATTACAGCTAAAAATGAAAGTAATCGATTATGATTACAATTACATTGCAATGTAATCCTAACTGCAATTGTGATTCATTTTGTTGAAATGAGAACTATGGACTGCGAGGAGGTATTAATAGCATACATGCTTTCAATAGCTGGTACTAGGAGTCTTCTGGCTCAGTGCTCATGAGAGTTTTTACCAGTGGAGCTATTAATTAAATCTATTTACATATTGATGTTCGGCTTTGTCAGGTTGACTGTTACTGTGTGTTTTATTAATGCACTTGTCAATTTTAACCACGGCCCCCCCCATACCCCAGCCATAGCGGGGCTGTCGCAACAGTTTCGCCGGGGATGTGCAATTCAGTTAATGTTGCCCCTGTGCTGGAAGTGTGATGAGACTTTTAGCCGGGATGTGCATTGCAAAAAATAGGAAGGAATAGTTGCCCCAGGATTTGCAAGTGGAATAACCGGGTAAATCGCAGGATCTGGCGGGGATGTAGCACTGTATGTAGCTACCAATGATGTACAAGGCCTACACACACCTTACGTGCCAAAGAAAACCAATAAGTACGTACATCACATATGTCATCAAAGCGATGCACGCCTGCTTGGTGCACACCTGCACTGATTAAAATTATTTTGTCAAAAAAATTGATTCTCAACCTTTCAAGAAGATACTGCACATCAAAATATCATAGGATCTTAAGGAAGCAGATAACACTTCATTACCCTCTCTGATAAGTGCAACCGAAGCAATTTTTCAATTCAATTCATTTCTCATATGTACATACTCATCAACAAAATTACATTCAAATGAATTAGTTTACATACATATGATGTGCACTAGAAAAAACATTACCGTTCACCAAAGCTAGTGACCATGAAACAAAAGAAAAAAAGGAAGAGACAGTCAGAAAAATAGAAAGAATACTTCTCTGGATACTAAGGACATTCAGTTGAGTATTTAGAGCTTAAAAGCAAGGTAGGATTTACAATGGCATGTTACCTGAATGACCGTGCGGTGTTTTGGGAAGTTGTTAATATTTAAGCATTAGCCTATACTTTTTTCAGTTTTATATGATATCTTGCCTGGAGTGAATAGCTTCATGCAATTATAGCTTGCTTCAGGATGTTCGCTCTTGGCCTGTGTTCACATACACAGGAGTATGTAGAAGTACCATTTGTCGAGCAGATTGCACAGACAACAAATATTCAGCCGGCCGGGAATATACACCAGGATGTTCGGTTAATTGCTAGCCCACTGTGCAGAGTCATTGCATTAAATTTAGCAGGGATGTGCAGTTAAATGTTGCCCTGCCCTACCAGGACTTTATCCAGATGCAGCCGGGAAGGAAACACTTGTTACATTTCTGTAAATCACATCCTGGCCTAAGTCCCTGCTATGCCTGGGAATGGAGGGGGGGGGGGGGTCCCAGCTGTGGTTACATTAGTGACAAGTGTATGTGTTTAATACAAAGTCAACCAGTATGTGTAACAAAGATGTGCTCAGGTTAAAGGGGCTGTGTGAACAAAATGTGCAAGTATAAAGTAATAAAAACAAATCCCTGATTATACCAACAACAGAACCAAGTCTTCCCAAAGTGGAGATCATTGAACCCCCCTCCACTTCTCCCTCAATTATGCTGGAGCATCCAAGAAAGCAGGAACCTTAACTATAGTCACTAGGGCTGTGACCATTTAGAGATTAATCGCTAAACGATCACATGTATAATAAACGTTTAGTACAAAGCTACAGCGATTAATCGCAAAATCCGTCACTGTACGAAATAAAATACAATCTGTAGTCATTACAGAAATGTTTATTACACATGCGATCATTTATTGATGTTCACTTTAACTCTTTTTGAAAAAGTGAAATACATAATTATACAAATGGCACACATGTAAACATACAACATCAAATGAGGATCCGTGTTTTCGGAGGTTCATGGAAACTATGTCCCCGGATTTCACTAACGCATTTTACATATTCATCATGTTCAAGGGCATGTGTAAAGTCTCTTATTGATCATAGGTACTTGCGATTAATCGCTAAATGATCACAAAATTTTAAACATTTAGTAATTTTGCTAAATGTTCACAGCCAAATAGTCACCCTAACTGAAGTAACAAGCACTGAAAAATTTGCTTAATAATTTCTACTTCTTTTGCAATTCTTTTATAAATTTAACTTTAATGTAATCATAATTTAAACCACAATTAAGATTACTTTGCCATTGAAATCGATTATGATTACTTAGCAACTTTCACAAAAATGATTACGATTACTTCCTTCAAAAAATGTAATGGATTGTAATTGATTACAATTGCTGATTGCGATTTCCCCAAGCCTGACCCAAAGCCCACTGAACTGCATTCAAGCGGGCTTCTCCCAGTGGTGTAGCAAGACCCTTGAGGGCCCATGGACAAGAGACAGTGAGGGGCCCCCACACCAATGGTATAATAAACCTTTTCCTTAGATCCCTCCAATCTCCACGGGGAGGCAGAGGGTAAGAGTGGGACCTTGCACCCACCAGATCCGGGTCCAATTCCATATCCCATTCTTGCCTGGCTCTTCCAAAGCAGTAGCACAGTTGCTGGGAGCTTTGTGTTTCCTTTCTGGTCTGTGCTAGGTGGTTAGACAGTACGCAGAGTTACAATTTTTTGACAATTTCTTTTGTGCATTTGATTGGGGGCCCACTGAACCCTTGGGGCCCCTGGACATTGTCCATCCAGTCCACCTGCTGGCTATGCCAGTGGTTTTTCCACATTTTTCTTGCTAGCCCTGGATGTGCAACCGTCAGATGTACCTTCCTTACTCCAATTTGAAGGCTTCCTCAGTAGCATACCTGGAAGGCAGTTGTCTCAACATTAATTCCTATTGTGCAGCATAAGTGGATTAATTTTTAAGCTGAGGGCAAACTTTAAGATGATCAATCGGCTGTCCCTATTCACCCTGGGTGACCCCCATCATGAAATCATTAGAGCGAGTAATTAGGCTAACACAATGGTCGAATTGTGATTTCTATTTTTGTGGCCTGTACATTTGGAGATGGTCAAATGCTTCATTCTAATGGTCACATTTTTATAAATACCCCAGAGCCTCTGCATGGGCTGCACCCTGGATCACAAATGGAGTGATGTCCTTGGACCCCACAGTGGGCCCCTGGGGACTAATTAAAGCCTACATGGGAGCACTGAGCATCATTGAGATGCCTGGAGTGATGCCCAGTCCTCCACTTTAGTGACGTGCCCCTCCGGCAGATTGCTTGGATCTCCCAGCGCCCCCTACTTAAGTCTGGCGATGCCACTGTACTCTGCCCTTATGAAGACGCCATTGGCTGTTACCATCGTAATTTTCTTTAAGTAGGACTATAGCACAATGCATGACTGAATGCCTGAGATGGTTTCTACAGAACATATATGGGCATCTCTATAATACATAATAGGCTAATAGCTATATCCTCATGCCGTTAGAATTCAATAGGCTTGTTTAGCCAAAGGCAATTTTCCCGGGTGAAAAATACAGACGTTTTATGTCACCTGATGGCTAAATCCTCCTACTGAATTCTAGCCTCATGTGTGCGGACCTGCATTGATTGCCCTGGTGGGGTGCACAGGCGCCCCTTAACATTGTGTAGTATACCATATACTATGTATATATGTCTATATATACATAGTATATGGTATACTACACAATGTTAAGGGGCGCCTGTGGTGGGGTGTGGGGTCGTCCAAAACTCCCACATTACACTTGATTTCCCCCTCCCCTGACAAGATTTCTTAGAGCTGCATATGCTTACTTGGCCCCTCCCCCAAGCAAGTGGTCTGAAATAATTAACGCTCTGCACTCAGATGAGAACAACCCCGCTCCTACACCTGTTTCAAATGTACAGATGACCTGTAGACAGGCTAGGCCCATACTAATAAGTACATATCCTACATAACCGTTGTCTTCTAATGTTTGGCTGAAGTCTATGACTTAAGGTGTAGTCTTCAACACTAACCTTAAAGTGACTCCCAATAATGTGTACGTAACTGTTCCCAAGATTTGCCATGATTTTCTTTTTCTTTCTTTTTTTCCAAAAACAAGCTCTCCAATAATCAAACGTCGTGCAATGACGTTACTGTAATAAATGGTTCTACAATTGAGTCGTAGGTAAGCTACAGAGGGCGGTGTGCATGTGATACATACATTCCCGAGCATGCGTTCTTCGGACGTAGTGACGTAAGTTTCCCGAATGTTTGTCCAAAATTCATAAAAACAGAAATGACAACATTCGTTGGCGGGAAATTTTAAAATAAGACATTCAAATATATTTCAAAACTAAGTTCACTTGGGCTGGAAGCAAAATTAACTTTTCTGCGTGATAACACTGGTTGTAATTTGAGCTGAAAACCTTCACTATATGCGTAAGATGGTTGAGAGTGTCCTATTATATAAGGAATACTGAGAACACTACTTGTCCAGATTCGGACGGTAGTGTTCACACATGGTCCTATCCTGATTGCACTGGGGGGCGGATAGGTTCCTCCCCAATGTATCGCCGACCTCCAGAGGTGTGAGGGGGGAGTGTTGTCACCTACAAAGCACGCTGAGCATCACTGTAGGTAGAAGGGAGCTATATGGATGCCTGATTGACGGTGCCCGCAAGAGTGGGGTAACAACACCGGCCAGAATTCCTGAATACCCGGCTTCATTCTCTTGCTAATTTTTACAATAATTGTGAAAAGAAATAGCGCCCTCTTTAAAATTTAGACCACGTTCCCTTAAAAATCCACGAGCGCCATCAATTTTTGTTTGGTCAAGTTTATGCTATCAGTGTAACAGTAATGACGTTTGTTTCACAATGGCGTACTTTTGTTACTGAATACCCGAATGACCTGACCAAATTTTCAAGTTTTGGTAGGGTACAATGGACCGCCTAGGGAAGCAAGAATGGTTGCCTCCAAAAATGAGTTTTACTTCTTTCTTCAGTTTGGATCCTAGATGGAAATTACTTACATATGCCAAACAACTGATTAGACTATGTCAGAACACTAGCCTATAGCTATAATGCTTGTCTTCATTCCTATGTTTATGCAGTCATTCGGTCATAACGTCTTTATGCACCAGAAATGAAAAACAGTTCATTGTGGCATGTAACACCATCCAGCACTTGACTCATCACAGGGATATTTCCCTCCCGTCCCTAATATGGTGGTGCCAGATGGGGGCAGGGGGCATGTCCCTGTCACCGGGAAGGCTGATCCCATTGGGGAATTTTTTAAGTTTCGTTGGGGAGTTTCATCACAGGGTGGGGGGTGAATAGAAGGCACATTTTCGCCGAGCAAGACGCCCTGAAAGTTAATGTTGGGCACTCTTTTAGCACAACCCGTCGGCGGCCTATGTCGAGGCTTCGGATTGCTGCCCCCACCTTGTTGGGCAAATCCTGGTGCCACTCTTGATGACACGTATGAAATGAAATAAGCCGCTCAATGTCTCCCCTTTCCTACACAACTCCATTTTCGTGTTTTCCGGCTTGCGGAATATCTTCATTTTTATGTTTGAAAAATTCATTCATTGAAAGTCTTCTCATAACGTACATGTATGGCAATATGACAGCATTTGACAAATCATAGGAACAAGAGTTCCAGCTCCCCCTTCCCCACCCCACGTATTCTGCCCAACAATATACTAATTACTACTGTCACATTCAGCGAAAATTTGTGTGAAATAGTGTGGGACAATGGGCCATTGAGGGAAAAGTTACTGTGTGAAACTGTGAAAGTAATTAACGGAAGCATCTCCAAAAAGGGGGGAGGGATATATCCCCAGTACCCCCCCCCCCAAATTATGATAACTCGTACTCTATACCTCCTCCTATCTATCACACTTTGATAGTTAGGGAGACTGTTTACGGTTACTCCAACCATTACTGGATGCAGCCCTTGACCACTGCCCTTGAGTAAATCATTGCAAGATTATCTTTTGATTCTACATCATTCTGTTGCGTAAACATATTGGTTCGACATGTTCATTTTTGTCTGAAGTTTTGTCAATCTGGGCTTCAACCTAAACATTCCGAACATAAAGCACTGTATTGTGCAGCACTGGGATTAACTTGTTAACGATCATGTTGCTTTAAAATGTTAGCTTCCCCTGCTTGTTAAGTTCTATTCACACGTTGTGTTTTTCACAGGGTCTTTACTGTAATCCCCCAGCTAGCCGCTTTTTACCACAATAAACTCTTGTCTCAGTTCAAGATTTTGAGAGATAATTCATTCTTCAACCTGGAGTAGTGAACTCTGAAAAGGATCTCACCGGACTGAATAGCTTGAATGAATAAGATTAGTACCAGCTATCTATTCGTTTCAATTGAGGTTAGCTTACGTGTAGTATACAGCACAAGTTTCACACTCATATGTATTACACCCGTGTCCTATTGTCTGAGTGCTTTTAGCCAATTTTTTCCGATCATGGCGAAGACAGCATTTCAGACCCGTAGCCAGAGAAGGTAGTGGAGAGGGGGTGCGATATGGGAGAGATAAATTAAAATGCATTAAAGAGTTGGTAATTTTTTATTTTTTGAGGGGGGCAAAACTTTTTCAAGGGGCCTCTGCTACAATCGGCGAGCATTCAGCCCTTCTGTCAGGTTCAGTCAGACCGGCAGACAGTTTGTGTACAGGACTCTTGTCCAAAGTGGGGGGGGGGGGCGGCGTGAATTTAAAAGGTCCTCAACCTTAAATTACATTTCTATCTTGTTTGGGGCTTTGAAAAGATACTAAATACATTTCCTTTGGTTAAACTTTCAATTTTTATTCATAATGAGGAGATAACTGAGTTTTGACTCGTCGCGTTTCCAGCCAGGGACGGAGGTGTAAGTGTACCACATAACAGAAGCAAAGCAAAGTTTGTGATTAATTGTAAGCGATAGATGCAAGGAAATTGCACCTTCCGGTATTTAATTTCAAAATTTTCCTCCAGGACCCCCAGACTCCTGCTTATGGCGGTGAAGAAAGGAACCGTGCCTCCAAAATCCAAATTGTTCAGCCATTATCACTCCAGGCGGGGCACGTATCAGTGTTTACAGGCAGTACATACTGAAAAAAAGTAACAACTGTGTATAGAATTGTAATATAAAAAATAAATTTGCAGTTAATAATAAAATTCATTTGTACTATAGGCCTACACGTAGGATAGCTGGAGTCGCATTAGTCCTTCAAAGCCCAGCAGACAAGATAGGCCACAGCAGCATGAATAGACCGGCTGTTAGTTCCTGCTTAAACTAAAGCAAAAGTGCCACTTTTGTCATTTGGTAGTGTGTAATTTAACTGATTTGAGATAATTAGAAGCAAACATGACAGCTTTAGGCTATAAGTTAACGATCTTTTGTATTGTTTCTCACTCGGTGCAACAGTATGCTGATATAAAATAGGCTGTATGACTATCTTTAATTAAATGCTAAAATCAATGATCTTGCAAAAGACGTTTTAGTCCTGTTTTCTCCTAAAAAGTAATCTGAGTTTTTCACTGGCAGGTATAACTTTTTTCTTGAGGTCTTAGTCTCTAAGTACGGAGTCTCAAAACACGTTTAGATGCAACTTTGGACGTCTGGAAATGGCCTTTTCAGTAGTTTGACAAGGTATAGACCTATAAGCTACGCACCAACCGATGACGGCCATCCTAGTAGCACACTAAGAAGGGGGGGGGGGGAGGCCCGCATGGGGTGTCAGTCTCCTGCTGAGACCTGCCATGGTATATCGAAAAATATCAATAATGAAAATCTATAAAATCAGAGCCGCGATCTGTTAAAATTATTGGGGGGACACGTGCTTGAGTGAGCACTTTGGGCCCCAGCCAGGGGTACAGGGGACCACCATACTCACCCACTGTTGGGGTAGAAGCCAAGCGATTTGGTGCATTCTAGAGGACACAGATCACATATTTCTGGTCTTAAGTCCTCCCCAGCTGCCATTAATAGGCTAATATCACAATTATTCACATCGAAAGTGTGTGCAACAACATTTATTTTTCTACATACCTTTAAATATTGGGGGGACATTTGATATATGTCCCCCACTAAAATATTGAGGGGATATGTCCCCTTGCCCCTGTGATCGCCGTCCATGTCTATAACATTTCATCACTTCAAAACTTCTTTCAAAGATAGCACCATTCTGTGTCCAAGCAACCTTCCAAAGGCAGAAATTTCTCCAAGGGGAGGGAGGGGCCTTAGATAACACCTGCTTCTTTGTACCAGCCAAACGAAAACAGAAAAAACACAAACAAGTGAGAATTAGAAACACATACCCACTTCAAGTTTTCTGAGGGATATAACCATTTTGCACCTTAACCATGTTACATATAAAAAATTTCTCAACGGGTAGATGAGTCACCTCGACCCTTAGACAAATCCCCCTAAATATATAAAAAAGACCGAAAATACAGAAAAATTCTAAACATATAATCATTTCAAGCTTTGCCATGACATCACTAATTATGCACATATATGTCACGTCCTCCCTTTTAAACCCCTCCTCTTAGACTCCTCCCTCAAGGCGGCACTGGATGACAAAGACAGGATCCTACTGGGTGCCAACTATATCCTACCTATGCCACTGGACACTGTCATGAACCATGAACTGCCCCCTGGGGATTTCGCCCAGGCTACAGCCCTGTATGTCCACTACTTTCATTAGTGATGATATCCCCGTGACCTCCAAAAGTAGGAGGACATGACGTTCTCGTCCTCCATCTATTGACCCCCATGGTTAAAAGCTCAGACCCTGTGACGATTATTTTGTATATAACTAAGGCCTTAAAGGGTATTGGTCCCCTGGCCGCCCACCTAAGCGTTCCTCTGGTTCTAATACTACCTACCCACAAGTCATTATATCTTCAAATCGACAGGCTGTTGATCTAAGCATGGGCGTCAATCCTGGGGGGGGGACGGGGGACAAGTCCCCCCACATTTCGATGTGTGGGGGACACAATATCAAATGCCCCCCTCACATTTGCGTAAAAGAGTAGTGTCGTGGATCTATTTGACTGGCTTTTTGAGTGGTATGTAGGTTTGTTGGGCAATTGTTAAGTGTCTCGATGCAGATTCTGAATGCAGATTTCGTCAGGGAAATCTTATTTAATGACAAAATTTCGACGCGCTTCGCGTGCATGCGTCACGCTTTGCACTCCTTCTCATGACCATTAAAAAGGTAAATACATTTTTTTAACACAGACTTTACTTCAAAAGGTAACATATGTGGCACCAGATTGCATGTAAGGACACCTAATTTTTCAAAAAATTTCAGGAGGGGGATACCCCTCCCCTTAGAACCCTCCCCCAGGCCGGCGGTCACACAACATACTACATGCCCCCCCCCCCCCTTTGAGACAAATCCTGGGTACGCCACTACATTCAGTCTAATTTGTAGCATGATGTGGAAGGTTGAAAGTACTTTGTTGCCCTTAAACATTTTTCAAGAATTTTTACAGAGCGCTTCGCCATTATCGGTATAGATGGTGATTGTTAATACACTTACGACTAAAAAGCATTCTGAAAACGCCCTTGCTAGTCCTTCACACCTTTGCTATACTACGATCAGCTCCAAAAATATCCCAAAGATAGCACCATTTTGCATCTAAGCAACCTTAAATTAACAAAAATTTCTCAAAGGGGAGGGGGAAGCCTCCTCCCCTTAGACCCCTCCCCCAGGACGACACATTTATGTAGTGACAAAGGAAGGATCCTCACTGCTGTATACAAAACGCAGAGCGCTCATAAACAAAGTGCAATTTACACGCTTCCACTCAGTTGGAAAAACATCCAGCCAGTCGGAATTTGGGACGGTCACCTTCACGCCCCCAAACATGTCACCCTAGCAACGGGCCTGGTCGGGTCCATGATCTCCGACAATGATCCACACTGCGAAGCGTGGTTTTAGCTATTTTGGGGCATGGTGAAATAACATCTTGAAGTAATTCCGTGGACTCCGTGTATTTCACCTTTGAAATGATAATTCTTATTGGACAGGCCTGTAGCCAGGCTGAGGCACGAGTTGGCCGTGCCCCCCCCCCACCCCGTGCGGACCACTGTGCCTCACTATACGGAAAATCGATCGAAAATAAAATTTTAGTACACCTGAACGGTGGCCTGGTATGACACCAAGCGATTTGTAACCAAAAATGATCCCAAAAAGAGTCTAATAATGAACGTATTTTGTTCTCTGTAACATTTTTGTTCTAAAATCACAAAAATTTTCGCGCGCTACGCGCGCTTTCATTTTCAGTTACATGTAGCTTTAACACCCGCCCGCGACGTTTCAGATATGTTGGCTTAATTTATAAATGTACAGGTTCCACAATTAGGCTATTGTTCTTTCTTGTAGGTGTGATTCCCGGAAAAACACAAAACTTAATCCATAAAAAGTTCCATCCTCTTTCTCTTACGATCGGGAAGATTCTTAATTCAGACCCAACATCATGTTAATCATTTTTGTATGAAACGTAAAGTGTCTCAATGTCCAGGGGTGGTGGAAGGGGGCATCCCCTCGCGACCAGTCGCCCGGCGTCTTGGTTTTGTTCTTAAAGACAGACACTCATCACCCCAAATACATTTTGGTTGGGAGAAAGCAAAATTCTCAATTGGTCATAGGTGAATACTCTTTGATTGACATCAAAGCTCACAATACACAGCATGCGCACAGAATGTTCTGGTTACATACTATGACCTTGTACGCCCAGCAGCATATGCCCTTAAGCAATAAACTAGGTTTGTGTCTGCACAAGGAGGGGCTCAACACAGTTTTGGAAGGAGTAACTTAGTCGGGAGAATTGGAACTGTCTAGGACGAAGAGGGCAGATTCTTCCACAGAAACTCAAATTTTCTAACTTTCCTTAATAAGAACCAATTATTTTCAATTTTTCTTCAACAGAACCCCAAATTTTTCGCCGGTCGCCCAAAATTTCGCGTTCGGTATCCAATCTGTAACCCATTGCTTCTGACGGGGCTTCGGGTTGCTGGACCTCTTAGGGGAGCTTGGTCCCTTCGTCGGGTTTATCTTTCCACCACCCCTTGCTGAGTCTGTATGCAGGTTTTACAGTGGTAAATAATTTTCCTGCAAAATTTCGGCGCGCTTCGCGCGCAATTCTCACAAGCGAAGTAATATCACCCATGAACATTATTAGTACAAAAACTCAAGTGAACTCTTCCAGCCAAAGCTAGGTGAAGTCTCAAAGTTAGATCCCGGACATCAAGGGGCTTTAATGTAGTAATCTAGTACCTTGAGTAACATTCGCTCCGCGACGACTATACGGTTTGAAGCTAAATTTACTCGTACCAAAAATTTATTCCAAAATTTACTTTTACTTTTTTTTTTCATGTAAAATTTCGTTCAAAGTAGAAATACGATAATGACCATCCGAATTTTGAACTGTGAAGACATTGGTGTGCTCTCACTGTCATTCGAAGTCCTGCTCAAAGCTCCATGTTAGTGTTCCCATATTGTTCATTCGCCACATATTCGGGGAGTTTTCCTCTGGGTCCTAACAAAATCATCACACCAAGCCTGCCTAATGGCAGCCCCTGGTCCCGCCTTGCCGTTCGCAAAGTACTTAACCGGCTTTACCTGCACTTGCTGAGCTGAAGATATATCGTGATTATAGTCGTGATCCCTTCACTTGTGGAGAATTTCTACGTCTCTGTATTGCAAGCGGATGGAAAAATTTCCATCAGAAGATTGAAATTTTCGCGCGCTTCGGCGCGCGTATGTGCACACGTAAAACCGATACCTTTAAGCTATGTGTGGTAAACTTGAGATATAACCCCCTGTAGTTCCGTCAAACTGTAATCCTGTGGTGGCACTACTGACAACAAACATAATCTTCTTCGGTGCCTCTCTATGAGGTGTCGGTGCCCCCCTATATCAGAATTCCTGGCTACGGGCCTGTTATTAGAATAGGGTGTCAGTCATCATAAGGGGGGAGGAGGAAAGGGCCTATAGGAAGACACCCCTCTTCAAAACCAAAGGGACTGGTTTGTGCTAAGTCATGTATGTCCCCCGTCCCCCCCCCCCCCCACATTTGAATACGGATTGACGCTCCTGGATCTAAGTAATTTCGTAAAAATTGCCAAATTAATATTTTGTGTAATCTAATTCGTACCCATCTAATGCAATTTCAAGATAGATAAATTCCGCATTATATATCATGCAACATGAAAATATCCCTTCGTGAGTTAGTTCATCTATTCCACACAAAAAAGGTTGTCCCTGGACTAAACTGTCCATGGGGCAGTCCAAGAGAAACCCTAGACCTCAAGGGAGAAACTTAAAAAAAAATCCAAATCGTTGCACCTGACATTCACTGGACTTTCGAAAGCAAACTGCCGCCCTGAATGTCTCCACGCTGACACCTTTAGTCTTAGAATCCCACCCCCCCCCCCAAAAAAAAAGGAAAATCAAAACTCCTCCCCTGCAAGCACCAGCATTTCGGTATAGTGCTGTATTGAATAGCTTTTGCGTGATCATTTATAAAAGACAGAACTTCAGCAGTTGCCCAAACGTGTCTTCACTACTTCATTCCTGAATGGCGAAGCCATAGTCGGGTGGTATTCAGGCCGGCTAATTAAGCCCTCTAGAAACCTTGAGATTCCATTTAATCTGTGGTGCATTGTTTCTATTTTTAATTTTTTTTTATTTTGATATGTTGTGTAACCTGAGACATTTCCCACGATTTTTTTTTTCAAATTGAATAACTGTAGTTGTCCACCATTTTAAAGTTTGATTTCATTGATGCAGCTAAATATTGTGAGTTATAGAATTAAACATGTGTCCATTATGTTCATTAGAGGTCTGGAAACAGTAGAGAACAATAGCCTGTCCCCCACTTTTAAAAGTTAGGGACATTTCCCAAGCCCCATCTGTTGATGTCCATGGGCATATGTAAGACAACGCCTGTGCGGTGGTCCTCGAGTTCGTCCTTATGGGAAAACCCTTTGGCCGGAAAACCCTGAATTCTTTTTCATTGTAGAAGACCGAAAGTGTTGGTTCCTTATCCTTCTCACCTCCCCACATCCTCCTCTATGAATTTCGACTTAACTCCTGGTCCCCCCCCCCCCCCCTCCATGTATTTCAAGCTATGAAACTAGAACAATCAGTCATGATAAGACACATAGAAGTTTGAAGTCTTTTATCTGAATAATGTATTCCTATTCATTTAGTGAGCAGAAAGCAGTGTTGCCTCGGGGCCTGAAATGGGGGCTTCGGGCAAAAGTGTGTCCGCAAGATACGTCAACAAGTTTCAGTACAACATAGCTGACACAGTAATCGGGATGATGCCCAGCGCTATGTAGATGTATCCAGTTACAGCCTTCATATCAATTTCGCTGCAAGCTTGCCTTTTGATTCCTCGTCTTGCTGCGTAGGTATTGGCCACAGTGATAAAAACACTTACTACGTGATACATTGCAGACCTCAAACCATTGAGGTACAACATGATCTCACCACCTGATAAACCCGTTTTGTACAATCTCTCACTTGAGAAAGTCTGAAGATCCCCAGCACAATTGCTTATCATGGGGATTAACTTGCTTACCAACCACCCAATGTACCATTGTACTTCATGGTTAGCTGTATCCCGCGAAGCGGACTCTGTTTCCTCAGCCGTTAAGGATATGGTGGAAGAAGAATATACCGCACAGCCTGCTACGTAAGCAAAGTTGGCTGCTGCCGTTCGGTTAAATCCTATTAGTACTCTTGTGTTTTTGCTATCTCTATTGTTATTTCTATGCTCAACGCTTTTCTAGACAAAGAAGGTAACCCCTGGCTTGACCAAGAAGTTATCTGTTGGTAATCGCCCTTTTTATTTACTATTATCAGTTGTAGGCCTATCTGTTTGAAGTTCAAGGTGTAATTCGCCCACATCTGTCTATTCTAAATCACTAGCCTGCGTAGCGGCTCTTTGCTTTCGCTATGAAGGGTGGACATTAAATAGGGTCACGCGGTAGCGTAGCCAGAGTTTTCTGTGGGGTGGGGGGTGCTGGATCTCTAAATGGGAGGGATGGTGTATGATCTACCAGGGAGTTGTCACTAGACAACTCCCTGGTTCTACTGATATTTTTTCAACATATCTCCGATAACCATTGGGGGCTGCTGGGGGCTCTGAGATTTCGTGGGAGGGATGGAGCCCTCAAGTCCCCAGTAGCTACGGCACTGGGGTCACAAGAGTGAGGAGGCACAGAGAAAAAATGACGAATGTACCGACAAAATATTTGCAAATGTATACGAGCAGTCCAGCAGGTCCTTTGACACACACAGAATTCCAACAGTTTTGCAAAGAACGTACAAGTTGTTCAACATTTTGAACAGCCTGAATATTCGAGTGCCGAAAGTATCAAGCGATGGGCTCGAGAGGAGGTTCACAAAATATTCTGAAATTTCAAACTGTTACATACTATTTTCTGTAATGTGACAATCAAGAGAACATTCACAAAACATTTTATGGAATTATGCACTGTACGGTACATTGCATGCACTGTGTATGCAACTTCGCAACAAGCAGGCAAATAATGATCATGTTTTTCAAAATGGCCAAGACATGGTGATTATACACTGTTTGGTGCGATTTACTGGCATCTGGCAATCAAAATACGTATACATTTAGGTAAGGCTGAATCAAGACATGTAGGATAAGACATCTGGGAAACCTGGGAAACCAGAAAGAGAGATTCGTTGAATTCTACTACTGAAAAATCCAGGGTTTCAAAGGAATGAACACATGGCGTTTAAGTAAGCGTCCCCCTCTGTGCGAATAACACCTGAACACGGTGGACACTGGACTCAGTCGTTTAACAAACTTAGGGTACTTTTAAAATTCGAGTGGGAATGTTTCGATGGAAATGGGCTTGGAAAATTGCAGTCAACCCATTAAGAATTAGTATCCTCTGACATCCGACTTCATGAGTGGCTCTTTTTAATCATGTGACAATACTTTGTTACCGAATTGTTATATCCATGAAGAATATACTCCTTGCTGTACCTTTGAAATTGTTTGTAATATTTAAGTTCAAAACATGGTCAGAAGTACTAGTAAGGTAAATAAGAGGAGATTTGCAAAGATTTGGCGACTTTTCAAAACAAATCTGGGGTGACTGCTTACCCCCTTCTTAGTGAAAAAGCCCTCACTATCCCAATAAAATAGTAAAATGCTATGATTCATTGGCACCACCTGAGCGGAACAAGCTCATGTTTCGTCCTTGGAGTGTTGAAAACTTTGTTATTTAATGATTTTTAGACCAGAAAACTCTTACATTTTGTCAGGGTTAGGCGCCAGGGTTGTCCAACCTGGGGATAAGCTTCCCGACGTGGGGGTCAGGAACGGCCCAGCCGCGGACAAAGTTGTTAAGTTGCCGGGAAGCTTACGAATGCAAAATTTTCGGGCCGTGCTGCCCATATAGTGCAAAATTTTCCAAAGTAGATTTGAATTTTGGGGATTTTATCTCTTCAAGGAATTAGGAAAATTTGGGGTTACTATCTGAGGAACACTGAGAATTTGAGGTATTTTATTTGAAAAATCTACCCCCCCCCCCTTAAGGGAGAAGACAAGCCTGTCGTGGCGACTGATCGCCTTCGGGGATTATACGGAACTTATCGTGCCCGTTAAGGTTAAGGTTCCTCATTCCACGACGGTGGTGATAGTATTTCCCTACGGGGAGGGGCATACCCCTCTGTACCACCTGACTGTAACATCTCTCGGACTTAAAAGCATATAGTCGTGCGATACATAGAATATTTCTCTGAGTTCTCGTGTCCGACATTACTAGTCTAAGTATTTGATCTGTAAGTTTGTGTTACGTGCTTTCGAGTTGGATAAGTTGAGAACAGACGTCTTAGTTACTCTCCTTCCTCGTGCTTCCTTTTAATAGACGGGTTTGGAAATTGGATTTCGCTATAAAATTTAGTACCACAGATAAAGTCCACGGATACTTTCTCACGTATACAAATTCTTGTAGCAACTGCTTCCTTCATATTCCACAATTTACCTTTATACATGTCAAACCTTTTCGGTCAAAGATAAAGAGATTACTTATTCCTCCAAAGGAAATTCTCTTTGGCACATGATTGATGTCTAGATAACCATAATTTTAAACTCAGGGATTGTGCGTAATTACACAAAATATCTATCTTGCACATGCAGTCTCCGTTATGGTACACTTTCCTTCCCAAAGCAGGCGCGGATCCAAGGGGGGGGGGGGGACTTTCCCGGCCTCAGCCCCCTTTTTCGCCACTCGGAGAATATTCAAGGGGGCTTTCTGCCCCCCTTTTCTAAATGTCTGGATCTTCTCCTGCAAAGTGCATTGTAAATCGAAGTTATCCAACTCGCTTATTCGTGTTCCTTTGCAACATCCTACTGGGCTTAGTACATTAAAAAATTGCCCACCCCTAGATTTGGTGTTGAAAATATATGTGACCCAGCTCTACCGGTCGAAAAGGTCTGTGCGGTGCAGGGTGCCGCCAATATTTGCTGATTGGGAGCATCACAGAATATGGTGCCGTAATCCTACCCCAGATAAACCCAGAAAGTTAGAAGTAAAGTGTGTATATGCGTATCTACGATACTTTACATCCAGGTTGGACCCTTGTAGGCATCCTTTGTCACCTAGTTCGGAGGTACCGTCCGGGGGATGTCCCCCTCCCCGTTGTCAAATATGTAAAATATTAGTTCGTTTAAGGTGGCTTATAGATGAAAAATGGTACTGTCTATGGCAAAACTTTGAAATTGATTACATGCTTAGCAACCTTCATTATTGGTGATATATTGACTGTAGCATGGTACCCCTCTAGTGCTGGCAGGAACGTCCCTATTAAGGATCGATGATTGGGGATGCTTGACTCATTTTCCAGACAAAAAAGGGTAACATTCCGGACAAAATGACAAAATGTCTGTGTCAAGAAAGATCAACTCATAACCGCCGTTTGATGGTAATATTTGAGATTCAAATATAACTGGTTGACAAGAGAAGCAAGGAAAGAGAAAAACATCGGGAAACTCAGATTAACGTGTTTGGCAATGTCAATTTTACCTCGACGTACCCGTTTTGATTTGTCTGCTACAACAGTAAGTTCTACTTCGACACGGAAGCACTAGCTCCGAGGTAGTACTTCAATGGTACGAACATAAGATCCTGTTCAACTTGGGGTAGCGTTGCCCTTCTCGGGGGGCCATTTCAGTAATGTCACTCTGCAGAGGACCAACTGGGGCGAAGCTCCCTGAAGCTCTGGAACATTTACACAATTTTGAGCACCAGAATAAAACATTTAACTGTCCGTAAATGACATTGAGTCGTACTAAACAGACCAGAAAATCTTAGCTACGATCTTTTCATAACGTAATTCGGACTAACAGCAGGTCTATTTCTTTAAGATGCAGTTGGTATTGGTAGGGAGGGTAGAGGGTGGTAAAGTTTCTGTGTAGTTTTGCAAAAACTATAATTTGTCCTATGTAACGTTATGAAAGGACAACAAGAGTAGAAGTGTCATTTTGGCGGGCTTTGCCCGCATTTATCTAAAACAGTAGACTTTTGAATATATCCACGTCGGCATGTGTTGAGGGTATTTAACCTATACAATCCGACTGCGACCAGACCCACCTGACTTCTAATACCGATAGCTTAGCCCCGACGAGCAGTCAGGTTGAGTTGCATCACATTCCAAAAGGCTTTCATTTTACAGTGCCGGACATAGTGTCTATATATTTCATGGCAGACAATTATGCAATACGGTACTCCTATTTTCCCGACACCCTGCATTTCTTCAAAATACAATGGCTTTCCGAATGTAGTAGAGATCACTTGCTGACAAGGAACCCTTAATTTGTGATTGCTTTCCCAACAGTATATAATAATTTCCCGAAAAATAAAATAGTTTGCCAATACAGTAAAACTGGGAGGGGTGTTAGTTCTCTGTTTACATGCACCTCAAAGCAATATTTCCACCCGACACTAATTCGCTTAAAGTAAAATTTAAAAATTTCCTGATATTTTTGTAGCCCTAAATAAAAGATTTTTTTCTTACAAAGTCAATTGCAAAAGGAAGTGGCAATTTTTGGACGGCAAAATTTTCCCGACGGACGACATTAAAAATTTGTGAAGGTGTAGCACCCCTGGCAGTTACGCTCCAGAAGCCAACTTCAGTTATAAGTTGGTTTCGCTGACCACATGCAGTTCACTCATTTTCTAATTAAATCCCATTAGAAGATCCTGCGTACCCTAGGTTGAAAAGTGAAAACCCCCGCTATAAATGCTGAATTCGTGTTTGAAAGTAGTGAATTCACAGGCCTATTTTAAGAGGAGCATCCAGGGCATGTTATCATGTTCGAAATTATGGCACTTTTCACTTTAAGTTCGGTAAATAGTGGAGAGGGGTAAGTGAACCCAGTGCCCAAACAAATTTTATACATTTTGTTAAACAAAAAGAATGGGAATGGGAAAAGAAGATCTTCACACTGTGATTTAAATAAAAAATATCTATCCTTCAAATTCCCGAATTAATTTTGTATTCCTGAGAATTACCGAATCACCGAAATTTCCCGAATTTTGGATTAACTTTAAGAACTGGTAAAGGCATACAGGTATACTATGAAAAATCGAAAAAACCCTGTACTAACTGACTAATTTTGAAAACCAAGCAAAATCGAAATATTTCCATTTTTCCTACTTTCAGTCATGAATTTGTTAAGGCCTATATTGACTCGACTATTATACTCACACAAATGCACGTAAGCTTTTTATGACCTCTGCACTGGCTGAGTTGTAGGGAAACTCCCCGCATATGTTATTTCTATATTTAGCAGCCTGAGAGTCAGACTTTCAAATTGACTAGCCTACTACTACCGAAATGTGTGACTAGGAACTTGCAGGAGGCTTGGAACAAGTGGCTAACTTGAAGTCGGGCTTGGGCACCACGGACCAACACCCCATTGGGGACCAGGTGCGAAAAACCCGAAATTCTGAAGTATTTAAATTGTGGACATTTAAGATACAGCTAGGACCGTCGGAAATTTTTGAGATTGGGAGGGGGGACAGACGCCCTTTATATCCTAATTACTTACGTAATTACTGACCCTTCTCAGACATAGCTAATGAGACTTTTTGAAAGTAAACTTTGAATTTAAAATAACTGGTGGAGCTGCAGCCACCCTCCCCTGCTGCGACCAGTGGCGTAGCTAGAGGGGGCAGGGGGCTGCCCCCCCCCCCACAAAGCCTCCGAAGGCCTCTGTCGGAAATTTGTAGTCTCTGTCGGAAATAAATTAAAAACAATTCATTTGAAACACTTACAACACTTGTTATGTTTTTAAGCAGAATTACACATCGAAATGTGAAAATCAAAAAGTCGGTCTCAAATTGCCCGGAAAGCAAAAAAAAAAAGTCCCCAGATAATGGTCTGTCGGAAATTTCTTGCTTTTGCCACCCCACAAAAAATATCTAGCTACGCCACTGGCTGCGACGGCCCCGAAATAGAGCAGGGTATGTTCCCAAATGACCCTGGATGCACGCAAAACATATTTCAAACATCTCACTCATTCTTTTGTAATAGCAGAACTCCTGGAATGCGATAGCCGGTTGATTTGACGAGGCAGGATGCATGGGGTCTGATGGTGGGACGGACTGATTATAGTAAGTGTTGCATGGGATAAAAAAAGCAGCATCTTTTTGTACACTTTTGTTTACTTTATTTCACAACTCACAAGTTATGCAGTACGGACGGAACCTTTAAAAATACCTCTCCTGAGAATGGAAACATTACAATACCACGAGAAAAAGTCGGAGCAGGGAGTTGCTATTTGTCAAATAGCAACTCCCTGCATGGTCGGCGGCAGACCGTATAGGCAAGGCAGGATATGGTACGTGTAGCGGGTAAGTTCCATCCTCCAATAAACCAATGAATCAGGGGTGAAAAAAGAATGCCAAATCACCTGTTTCTTAGAAAACTATGTAGACCAGGACATGAATTCCTTACTATGTTTGTAACTACTAAATTCAACTGGAGAATGAAGTGAAACATTACGGTACCAAAATGTCTTTCATAAAAGATAACATTTTTCGGCGTCCGTCGTGCTCATTCATGGTCATTAGCGGCTCGCCATAGGGGCACGGGGGGCACTTGCCCCCCCCCCCAAAAAAGTTTGCAAAGCATGGTCTTCAATTTTCAAAAATAAAAATAATAAATAAAAAAAAAAAACATGTAATTCGAGATGGGTTAGGCCCTCCCTTTTCCTTGAGTGGGCTTAAAATTAAAGAAGTGAATAACTTTCCAATGCAATGCGAAGGTTAAACATTAATAAAGTGCTTTCAAAACGCCATTTTTTTCGGCGCGCTTCGCCCGCGTTTTCTCAGTTGCTTGTTTGCTACTACCGTATATATACTTCAGACATCACAAATGGACCTGCCGTTAGTGCGAGCTTAGGTAATCAAAACAAATGATCACGCTGCGATATTTGTAAGCTGATTAGCGTAGGCATCATAATGTCATTTACAGAGTGTAACGGTAATGCTGGAGTTAAATGTCCATAGTTTTGCGGACACTTCAGAGCTTTCGGGGTCATTAGATACACAACCCATTACCCGTGTTGATTATCATCCACGACTAAAAGCAGTTTTGCCAGGGTGTCACCTGGCCAGATTAACATAGGTATCTGTCTACAAAGAGTTGTAACGGGCATGTAGTCTAAAAGTATTGTGTTTCCCATAGAAGGAGAGGTTTCCCTTCCCTTGTCCAAACTGACAGCGCCGTTGGCCCACGAGCGGTCTTATGACTGTCAAATGGCCTGTTTATAATGCAAAAAGGTTCTCCACCTCTGTGCTAAAGTATATACCGTTTCAATTGATTTAAAATAAACACACCAAATAGTCAATCTAAGCTCAGTAGGATGAGACTTTTGACTTGTGGCCTAGCTATTTGTATATAGGATGAGACGTCGTTCTGAGTGACGGGAATTCCCTTCCCCCTTTAAAAAAAATTTCGTTTGGGAACGGTACTGAGATCCAAACTACTAGTGCTATCATTTCATCGTTTTCAAGTGTCTTCATGCTCAAAATTTTCGTTAGTTTAAGAAAACAATCCAGAAAACCAACATTTTATTGCTTCATGGCAAAGCTGAAACATATTGTGACACAATGAAAGAAACAATAAAATATTTAAAGGTGGGGCTTATTTTATACAAATGAATCAAGCCGCTTTGCCCATTTCACCTGGCTCTTACCCCACCCTTATGGTAGTACGGTAGCGATCGGTTGATATGGTTGTATTTATTTTTAAAGCAGTCTTCCCATAACTAACTGCCTGAAATGGTTTGTGAAGAGCGGGCATCGTTGTAATACATAATAATAACCATACTCCCATAGGCGTAGGAGGCAGGGGGCTGGGGGCTGCAGCTCCCCCAACAGAATATTTTTGTGAAATTCGGGCAATATTCTAAGAATTTTTCGGGCACCTACTGAAAGAAAAATAAAGCAATAATGTAGCTTAATGGAAGTCGATACTTTAAAAAACTTCCTTGGTAATTAAAATATAGTTCTGATTTGGATTGCACCAGTACCTATATATTCGGCATAAATTCACCAGTGCGTTTTTATGGTTAAACTTATATATTATGATTATCAGTGGTGTATTTGAGGAGCCATTAGGCCATGCCCCCGTAAGTGACGCCGATTTTTTTTTTTTTAGTACCTAAACTAAAACACAAAATTTTACTTCAAAGGTAGCATATGTGGCACCAGATTGCATGTATGGACACCTAATTTTTCAAAAAATTTTCAAAGGGGAGGGGAACACCCCCTCCCCTTAGACCCCTCCCCCAGGCCGGCGATCACACAACATAGTGCCTGGCCACCCCCATGAGAAAAACTTGGGTTACACCACTGATTATTATCATCATTTTTGTAGCGACTTCCCCCAGAATTATTACCAATATGGATTGCTAGTAACGTGGCAAATTATTGTATGTAATTGGCATGCGGTGTGATAACGGATGCATGCCTTAATGATATGTACATTAACATTTGGAACGCGCGCGGAGCGCGCGGAAACTTTTGTTTCTATTTTTTGTGCAAATCGTTACAGCGCCCCCCCCTCCCCCCCCCCCCCATCAACTTGGGCCCCTACGCCTATGCATACTCCTACTGAGGCTATACTACTATCCGGAGCTGACCATTAATATTGCTGGGGGGGGGGGTCTTCCGAACCTCCCTGAATACGGACTTGAGTTTGCCCCCCAAACAAAATTCTTAGAGCCGCCCATGTTCATGGTAAATAGTTGTCAGATATTCCTACCCCCGGTCGGAAGGATATCCTGTTGTGTGTCATAATATCCTTAGTGCAAAAAGTTGACAAGTCCCCCCCCCCCCCTTTCCACGTCCGAAATTGAAAGAGCGGTCGAGGTAAGAGGGATTTGGTTCGTATCTCAGGTATTGCGCAATAGCGACCCTGGAGCTGAGAGAGCTGACCTTGCGACGATATTAGAACCGTGTGCAAAGCAATGGCCATGTGCTATTCATAATACACAGAATTATATACCTCACCCTTGTCTTTCTCCTACGTGTAGCGTTGTTACTTCTTAGGTCTAACGTTACTATAGCTTGCATGCAACAGTTGACAAACTCCTACTGTTAAATAACCAGAAAGGCTACTGTTGTGCCCGAGATTGCGTCAACATCTAGAATTTAGACTGAATATAGCCTAACGTTCACTTCGTATTCTGTTGAGAATGTCAGATACCGCAGGAAAGGTATGATGAATTATTTGAGTTTTCCAAATGAAATTGAAAGGCATCTCACACTCACAAGAAGTCCTAGGCTAGGGCCTATGATTGTAACATAAAGTTACGCCCGTTAGCTCCGGTTGTAACTTGTACGTGTAAATGCTATGTTAGGCCTACTTGTTACTGTTAGACCTCAGCCTGTCAGCAGGTAACCTACACAAAATAACAGATTGTAGGCCTACTAGTACTAATCTAGACCGAGACAAGGTACTGACTCAGTTTTACTCTGGTGACTAGGCTATTGCATATTTCACTTTGATCCAGTCTGGAAAGTTCGTATCTGCTACACCGAATTTGTATAGCTAAGACAAGAAAATCACGCCATCAAATTGGTGTGTAAGGTCTTTACTACACTCCGAAGATCTTCAGCGTAACATACATGTTTTCCAGACGGGACTTTGATCAGCAATTCTTTTTACATGCCATTGTTTTAAAGGGTAAGGTGCCAGCAGTTAAATTGACAGTTTGTCATGGCTGTTATGCCTATATTTACAATGTTATGAGCTAGAGCCTGGTAAAAGTTTTAAATAGGTAGGCCATGGCCGGTTAAGTCTAAACAAAAGCTAATAGGCCTACCCCTACCCCTATAAGTTATATGCCAGAGCAACAAGGCCTGTGGATCATGGCAATCTGGGGACAGACCAGACTAGGCCTAGTCCATTGACATTGTACAAGCACAGTAGGAGAAATCATTTTATGGAACATACGACATGAGGAACATTTTGCTCTCAGAAGTTGAGAATAATGTAGGGTTAGGCTTTGTGTGCACTTAGAGACCAAACTAGTTATAGAAAGTACATGGCATTTTTTGCAGAGATTTGGTGTTCCAGTAAAAACATTTAAGTGTGCATTGTGTAACTGACCCAAGAGCAGACTTGAAGTGTGTACCCAGAAAATCCAAGTAAGGAAATTGAAAAGGATGTTTAACAGAAATTGGGAATACATTAAAAGATTTTAGTAGACCTCCTGAAAACTTCACACTGATTGTGGACACTTTTCACAGATGCACATTCTTCAGATAATTATGTTGCAACCAGATTAATATACCCAGTAAACAAGATATCAGTCTGTTACATCTGTGCAACAGAAACTGAACAAAAAATATTCTGTGTGCGATCGCAATTTCCATAGTTTGTATACTGGAGACCAACGTCCACTGCATTTCTGATGCTTGTCTCTATAATTGCAACAGCTAATCCCTTTTACAAACAAACTTGCTCTATTGACCAGTCTTTAAAGGGGTTCAAACCCCTTCAAGTTTTTTGATCTCAAGATACCTGAACATGAAGTTTTCTGATAGATTCTGGATTAAGAGTGGTCAACTAGAGATGGCTAAAACTTGCTATTCGTTTCTAGTGTCATGTGGCAAATGAGCTTACTTGGAATCAGCTTTGGCAGAGATGTCCATCCGATCGTGTCTGGACAAAAATCGGACTGTTCAGCCTCCATCCAACACATGACATGCTAACTTCAGAAGAAGGAATAAACAATATTTTCAGGAGTCCTGATGATGTCATATTTAATTCATAGATGGTTTATAAATTTCTTGAACAGACATCCGTCTAATGCCAGACCAACCCTCAATTTATATTACCCAACCTTTATCCAACCATTGAACCAAAATTGAATGTCAGTTAGATAGCAAAATGTTTACTACTACAGCAGTGTTCTCCACTGAGTTAGGTTTTGTCCAGTTGCCCTGAAGGTTAAAGGTCAATAGTGATTGCTGTCTATAAAGAGCAGGGGTGCTTTCTTTGAAAAGAGTTTGCTAAAATAAATGATAAATTTAATTATAGCCTTCTTTGATGACTAGGTACATTTCTGATTATCATTACTCCATGTTCACACTTAAATTTTTGCTGTTTGCTCTGTTTTTTTAGGTTTTGAATTGATAATGTCTGTCTGGTTGGCTCAACTTTTGTCCGGGTGGTACATTTTTTGTCCAGGTGCTGAGCACCCTCTGCAAAATTTGTCCGGGTGCAGTACTCTAACAAAACAGCTAGTGGAGAACACTGCACACATATTGTTCTCAAGTACTAAGTCTTTTGGGACAATTTTGGTATCATTTCAACTTTGGAACAGTGTGTTCCTTCAAAATCATGCCCAGGCTTAATCCCAAGGCATAAGAGACTCCTGTGTTCACAACAAAAAGGAAAGCAAGGAGGTCATTGTTTAACTATAGACTGCATGTCATCTCAAGTATTAAAGGCATTTTCCAGTGGCTTTTCATTAGGATCCTATGTGAAAGACAAAAATATTCCAGTTCATGCCCTTCAAACCCCGTAGCAATACTCTTTTCCTAACTCAAGATATCTAACGTTAAAGACTGCTTATTTTTGTCCAAAAATACCTCCACTTCTCATCAAGGTCACAGAATGTTATGTGAAGTGGGTACATTGCCTCAGATTTCTTTTGTTTTTCTTTATAATTGAATGTCCCGTTGTCCTTGAAATTTGATACTGCTGGAATGTTTGAATATCTTTCCATGTAGATGTAGCATTAATCTACAACATATGTAGGGCACAGTAAATAAAGTTGATAAATATTCCCTACAGGGGTGTCAATAACATAAAGAAATTCAAGGCTTTGTCAAATTAATGTGCCGCGATGACATCACAGTTTCCCATGATGCACTTCGTCTTGAGAAAAAAATTGCATTTCTTTGAAAATGTATATCTTCCAAACGCTACAAGCTATTGAGATGCGGTTTTCACCTCCTAGATGAGAAAAATTTTTTGCATTTTTTGAAGGTATTGATTTTTGTCACTGGCAAACCCCTTTAAGGAAAAAGTTGTCCAGTTGAATTACTTGCAAATTGAGTGTTCTAACTTATATATTAACCAGTGTATATGTACATTTTGTACTCCTTGTGGAGTTTATGTCTTATCAATAATCAATTGTGCAATGTACAGTTTTGTTGAACCTGATCCCATGGACTCAACTTTCTCTGGAGGCTGGTCAAGATGGCTAACCTTGATGGAGGTGGAAGCTCTCTGCGGCAACAGCCTCTGTAATTGTTACTGTTTGGATCAAAGTAACTAGAGGACACAATGAAATCCTGATTGTCACCAACTTCTTCGTTGGTCATCTTTGTATTTTAATGATTTTGTAAGAAGTACCAAATACAGGAAAATTCACAGATATTTAGATGGATAAAAATTGGGGCAGATAAATAAGTTTTGTAATTATATAATTGCAATAAGCTTGTTACTAAACATTAGCTGTATTTCACTTGCGATGGTTTTGTGATTAATTGCCTTCACGGTCTTAGTTTCAAGTACCCGGCAGGGTAATTATTCACAATTTCTAATCAGAGCTGTGTAGAAATTCATATAGTTTGAAAGGGCAGCCCAGTGCTACATGGTGTGGCTACATCCTCGGCTACACCGTCATCTAGCAGGGCCATAGATACAGCTGTCTTGTATACAATTACTAGTCAAAATGACCCATGTCCAGTGAATAGAGAGACTTTTATGTTGATGAAAAACCTTTTTTAAGTGGTTGCCATAGTTTGACATGGTTTTGTAACTTTCTGTAATAGAAGCTGAAATCACGTGTCATGTAATAATTGTCATTCTTTGTAGTGTGTGCCTATTGAAAATTTTCTAAACGTTGACCTTTTAGTATTCAAATCTAACAGTGCATTTAATTCTTTTTTTTTTAATTTTATTCATTGTTTTTGTCTACACTTTTAACAGTTCAATAGTCTGGCATTGGGGATTTGGTCATTGAACCTGAAACTTGATTTCAAAGGCCACCAATCTGATAGAAATAATGGCCAGTGCATCCAGATTGATTTTGTGCCTGTGTGAAATTTAAATGTTGCAGAGAATTGTGCATTCCAACAGAATACAGTGTTATGCTAATATGTTTATATAGATGCATCAGAACCCCAACTCCTTCCCCTCCCCTGGACCCCTGGCCAAGGGCATAGCTAGGATGAAATTTTTAGGGGGGCATAGGTATCAAATGAGGGGTCACGGCATTGATCGTGGTGCTTAATTCTTACAAATTTGATTAGGACACATACAATTTTGGGGGCCCCCATAGCTATGTGCATGCCCCTGGCTACCCCTCCTGATAGCTGGTTCTGTACCAGTACCAGTGAAATATGCGTAGTTTACCTGTATTCCAAATTACTGTTGATTCTCTGAAATTGTACACTAAAGCAAGTGAGTGTTTTTCCCCTTCCTTGGATGTTGAAAAGAAACCACAGTGGTTTTTAGGGCCTGATGGAAATGAAAAAGTACTGTACATCCTCAGTGCTCTAGGTTGCACCATTCTGTGAAGAGAACAACCAAAATTTCCAGAGGAACCCTTCAATCCAATGCTATATTTAGCATGAAGAAAAATCCTGTAATCTATATTTGTTAAGATGCCTCTCACCCTTAGGGGTCCAAAGAAATATGGTTTTGTAACTTTTAGGTTGGAGGTCTGAGGGAGCAGGGGGATAAGGCTGGTTTTCCTTGCCACACTTGAAAACTTATAGTAATGGAAAGTCTCCTGGATTGAAGTTTTGTATTGCCAAGAATTTAAAAATAGTTGCTCCCTTTGGAACAATTAGTGTACGTGTGATTCCATGGAATTGCATTTGCATGGGTGAAAAAATTCAAGAATGTGGGAAGCTGCTTGCCGGAAAATCGTGCTATTTGGAGGGAAATACGAACAGTTGGAGGGAAGTTTAGCTTGTTTTGTACATAGAAACATGTAAAAATTATGGGAAATTTGGCATGCTTGCTGGGAAATAATATTTTTCCCAGCCCTGTGTGTTTGTCCTCCCAGAACTGATAATCCCTTGGCAAAGCCCAAGTACAGGTTGCCACTAATAGTAAAACGAGAATTAAATGATCACATGTCAGTATTGTAAACGATTTACCATACATTGCTAGTAAAGTGACTAGCTAACAGTGTGCTGTGCATGTTCCCTTCTTAGCAATGTCAATATGTACATTGTAGATAGGTAGAATAGCTGGCACTCTGTTAGTTGAAGTACAATATCACAAACGTACAGTACAGTACCTTTACCGATATATATTCAGGAATTAATGTCTCAGAGAATTTACAGATCTTGTGTAGAGTAAATAAGATCGTGTAAACATTACAAGTATTGCTGGTACATTATGTAGTTCTAAGTTCATGTGGAAACTCTTGAAGGCATAGGCCTACATGTAGAAGTAGGTACCATTAGTGCTCTACTAAGCTCTACTCTTTCATTGTGTTTCCACTTTTCAGAATGAATTTCCTTCTGCAACTTTCGCCCTCAAAGGTTTTTCAAAACAGTTCATGGATCATTGTATGGCTATACGGAAGTTGAAAATACTAGAATTTTCCATTGTTATCATTTTTCCCACAGTATTACTACTGTCCCACCTTAATCGATTGATTGAACTTTTTGTGCTAATTTGGAAGGTGCTATGTCATTGTGTATACATGGGCCATAAAATATCAGTATCGACTTCTATTAGGTGTGGAAAGAGTAGGGGAGGGAGGGGCTGTGGGAGGTAAGTGTTGTTAGGCAGCATCGTAAATAGAGAGATTGAAACACTTTTTGGATCATTGTGCAGCTATACAAAGTTTGAAAATACTGTACATTACAAAGTTTGCATTGTTATTTTTCTTTTCAAAGTATTAAGTACTATTGTCCCACCTTTTCTCAGTTGATTGAACTTTTTGTGCTAATTCTGGAAGGCATCATGTCAACATACACCCAAAAAGTACAGTGCCTTCTTTTGTATGGTGTGAGAAGGGTGGGAGTGCATGGGAGGTAGATGTCATTAGGCAGCGACATAAATGGTTTCCTTTATTCTGATTTACAGTATCTTTCCTGCAGTGTGAAAACTGTGATGAGGAGCATATTGTGTGTGTCACTGGACTTCACATGTTTGTATTGGCATCAGTTCCTAAAACGGATACATGTACTTTAAATATTCAGTAAATCTCTTATATTACTATAGTACAGCTAATTACTGATGCTAAATTTCTTGGTCAATGATCAATGTCTGGAACCTTCCGTAGCCTGCCAGCTGTCATTATCAGGGCATTAGGGACCTACCCACAATCAGGGAATTCCATCTTTTGTCACAGAAAATAATGTCTTTTTTGTTACAGGTCTAGTTTGTGTAATAATTTACATGTGAGAAAATGTCTATTAGCTATGAATCAGAAAAATGCAAAACTATAACTAATCCTTGTAATAGCAAATAAATTGTGCAGCTCACAACTTCCTGGCAAACATGAACCTCATGTCTGGCTCCTGAGAGCTTGCCGGAAGAATGTGAATTGGCAAATGTAATTCTAACCCAATGGGTTGATGGCAAACCAATTGTGGAGATGAGTAGTACTACGTGTATTAGCCATAGTGTATACAAGTGATCACAGTGCTTAGTATAGAACTATGCAGAAGCCTCATGTGTTTTACCTTTAATACAGTACTACAGTACTTTAAATTCCTTAAACATACAGATAAACAAACCACAGTATTCACACAGAGACTTATAGACTGTGCAAATGAAATCTACAGTAGGCACAGAATGGTTGCATACAGAGTATCTATGGTGATTTGCTATCCCATAATGCTATCTTTATCAGGGCATTATTGAGATAAGGTGCATTGTTCTTTTCTGTTCATCCTACAAATGATTAGCTCAAAAATAGAGAGGAGCATGCATTGGTAGTCCCTGAAAAAGGTAAATTTCTCCATTCATGAACTCTTTATACTTTAATACTGCACATTGACTTAAGTGACGGGTCCTGTACATTTGTGGGAGGGGGTCAGTACTTTTAAGTTTGTAAGGGTAACCGTACGGTTTCATCAACCTAAGTATTGGTTGGAACAAACAGCATGCTACATGTAGCATGATGAGGAAGGTTGTCTTAGTTTATACAAAGGTTTCTGTGGTTCCCCCATTGCAGATCTATGGTTTTGAAAGGAGGGGGAGGGGGGCATTATTGGGGCCAATAGTATGTCAGTTGTATTGTTTTTATGTTTGGGAAATGACTAGGAGAAATTTAGAAACTTATCTCACTAGCAGAGTGGTAACCTTCCATGCCTCTTGGCTGATACTGCTATTGGTTCACACTAGAAGAGAAATCAGTATTTTCTGTATAGGACACATACAGAAATTACAGCCTCATGGGTCAAAATGGATGCAGTTGGCACAAATACAGTTGAAATATTTTTAATTTGAAGTTTTTGGCTTTTTTGGATCTTTTATTAAAAGTAGTTTGCTTCATATAATTCAAATCATGTCTATTTCAGAGGAAAAATGTTTAAAAGTTACAGTCAGTTGGGGCTTTTCATGAAAATTTAGAGAGAGACATTTTGTTTTCATTTCTTTCTGAATTTTGTTTTCAGCCCATCACATGTCGTGCAGCTGTAGCCTGGGAAGCAGGTAAACCTCTGAGTTTAGAGGAGGTTGAGGTAGCTCCTCCAAAGAAGGGTGAAGTCAGGGTGAAGGTAAGTTTGCTTTGCAGACATTTAAAATACATTACTGCATATTGTTACGTCCTTCATATTTAAAAGGGAAGAGAAATGAGGACAACTCAGTCTGCTTAACGACTGATTGGAGGGATTAAGATAATTCCTAAGGAGGGATTCAGATAATCCCCATTGTTTCAAATAATCAGTGGGAATCTTTTCTTATACGAAAGAACAAGTATTCGATACATTGAAGCAAAGGGGTTATGATCTTTTTGAAATGTGCCCTCATTTGTTTGTTTGTTTGTTTGTTTGTTTTTGTTGCTGAGGATTCACCATCTTGAAATTGCTAGGGCTATAATAACAGTGTTGTGTGTAAAATAATTTCAAGTATTGTGTCATTTTTTTGGTGTTATCATTGTACCATTATATAAATATGCAAATTTGTTATTCAGAAGGAGGGACTCACAAGATATGTCTTATGTTAATTGTCCTTTGTGTTATTAAGTTCATTGGAAGGACAGTTGTCCATGTACATGATCACACATGCTATTAATTATGGCTGAAGGAGTAATGATGGTTTAAATCATCTTTGCAAACTATTTCAAAATGATACGAACAGGTAAAATTTTAATTGAAAGTTCGTCTCTTAACGAGCCGGGCATACTGTGTGTGTGATAATCAAGGATTGCCTGCGTGGCCTGTCTTCATTGTAATGACAATGTGAGCATGCAGGATGAACGATGAACTGATTTAACATTAGAATGTAGTCAATGTACCTTTCGCGGGGATTAAATATCTCTCAATGCGACATTAGCACTGCAGTACGTACAAATACGCATATGTAGTCTGCATGTTGAAGGCAGCTACTCGGTGTAATGTGTAGGCCAACTCTTTGAAGTATCAAAGTTGCATATGCGTGCTATTCTGTAGACTTGGCCAAGTCTCTCGTGAGTGTTCTCGTACTGCTAGTATCTACAGGTCACCATATTTACCTTGGGTTTAATACGCCCTCTATCGGCTGCTTCTCGTTGAGAAGCAATACAAATAAGCAGCCGATAGAGGGCGTATTAAACCCAAGGTAAATATGGTGACCTGTAGGTACTAGCAGTACGAGAACACTCATGAGAGACTTGGCCAAGTCTAGCTATTCTGCAGCCCGCATTTCGGCGGTGACGGTGCGGGAAGTTCTGTTACACGTGCGCGATCTCCGATCATCAATTCTTTTACGGGATTGTAACTGATGTCCCTTTTGGGGGTTGGCAATTTTAGAACCGATGATATAGTAAAGTATGTGATCAATTCATGTGTAGATTGTATTTGAAAAAAAAAGAAAAAGTGGAAGGTTGCAACTAAATTTTTTTGACATCCAGTGAAGAGTAGGCGGCGGCAAATGAGGCTGTAGGCGGCGATTTACCGCCGGTGACCGGCTACTTTTGACTACCCTGCAGTTGTAGTGTTGATGCCCTTAGGGAGTTATCTGGAAAGAAAAGTTGTATATGTGAAAAAGAATAAGTATCACTCTCAAATTGTTAACTACCTGGCAAATGATTAAAAAAGAATTTGTATGGATTAACACAAAAAAAAAAAAAAAATGCTAACACTGTACAACACTCGACATTTGCAACTCTCTACATCATTATGTTTGCAAAGGCTAGGAGTGAAACTGTCAAACATTGAGGAGTTATGGTATATCAGGAGTATGGTAAAAGATCTTGAAGTAATTCAACTGAATATCTCATAAATTGATTAAATTAAATTACAGAGTGATTTATTCTGCTGAATAAAAAATAGCTCATTCCAATGGTCATTACAACACCTTTTGAGGTGTAGTATTCTGGTTGGTTTGAAGCTCGGCAATCTTTTGTTTACAGATTCTAGCCACAGGAGTCTGCCACACAGATGCTTATACCCTGAGTGGAGCTGACCCAGAAGGGGCATTCCCCTGTATCCTGGGACACGAAGGTGGTGGTATTGTGGAGAGCATCGGGGAAGGAGTTACATCTGTGAAGCCAGGAGATCATGTGGTCCCATTATACATTCCACAGTGTTATGAATGCAAGTTTTGTAAGAGCCCGAAAACCAACTTGTGTAGCGTTATCAGGTAAGATGATAATGTATTGAAGTTACTACTATGTGGTAGGTTCTCGTGGTATAGCAGGGCTTGAAAAATCAATTGCCCGAACACGGGAAGGCACCTTGTCTGATGACTGAGGTAACAAAGAAAAAGTATGCTTCCAATAGAAACGAAAACTCTCCATGTCCTTTTCTAACATGGCAACAATTCTGCTCCAGAAATGTTTGTTAGAGCTGTGTATCAGATGTGGTCAGGGTGGCCAGACACACTTTATTTGGGACTGTCTGGCTTTTGGACCCTCTGTCCTGTGTACCACCTCAAACTGGACATCAGGTTTCTCCTCTATTTGGGGGTAGGACTGGAAATTATATGAAGTATAGGTCTACGATTAAAAAACAAAACAGAAAAGAAATTGAGGAAAAAATGCAGGAACTGTAACCTATAACTTCTGTGATAATATAAATTGATTATATGCAGTGTTGCATGAAGTGATGTAATACTGAAAATTACATCAGCACACCAGGTAGTGTTCACACTATGCACTGGTATTGACAGTAATTTGGTAGTGATTTGTACTATCCAGTTGTAAAGGAAAAATGGCTACTACAAAGACGGCCTGCAAGTCTTCAGGTCTGGCATAATGTGTAAGTGCAGTATATATTTCAGATGGAAAACTTTTGATAATTTTAAACTTTCTGAGTGATGCATGGGCATAAAAATGCAGTGCTTCATAGTAGACTTATTTTGTCTATTTTATCTGACAGGGGTACTCAAGGGAAAGGTGTGATGCCTGATGGGACATCAAGGTTCACTTGTAAAGGAAAATCCATTTTTCATTTTATGGGTACATCTACATTTTCAGAGTACACAGTGGTGGCAGAAATCTCCCTGGCCAAGGTAGGATACAATATGTATTGTTAATAAGTTGCAAAGCCTCTTGGGTAATTAGTACCATGTGCTAGTAATAAGTCTCATTATAAATTTATTAGACAAATGATATATGTTTATTACTCAAAGTACAGAAGATAATCCTGAAGAAATCACTTTTATAGAAACATCTTCCCCTTTCTTGTCATAATCTCCTGTAGCTAAAGGGAAGTTCCCCCATAATTTTAAGCTGAAGTCTAGGCAAAAATTTTAAGTAGTAATGTATTTTCTCACCTGATTTAGTGAATTCATGAACTTGAACATCTTTTTTTGCAAGTTTGGAAATGATCCATACCAACAATACAGTTATACAGTACCTGTTTGTTGTCAACTTTTGAAGATGATTCTTTGTTTCCTTTTCTGATCTGCTCTCTGCAGACCTCATAGTTTTGAGCTGCTCTTTGAGAATACTGAGGCAGTCAAATCCACAATAAAAATTTCACTGCACACAGTATTGTTTTGAAGGGATTTAAGCAAAAATTTATTTCTCATATGTGAAAGGGAAGAGGCAGTGCCCCCATTCCTTTTTTTCCTTTTTTGTTGAAACATGAGGTAAATCTTTCAAATCTCCTCCCAGTTACCTTTCAGGTATCTTTAGGGATGTTTTCAAAAATGAACATTGAATATTTAAGGTGAAATAAGGAAATTAAATCTACATGAATTAACTTGGTAACAAAAATTTTGTCACATGATTAAAAAGAGCCATTCATTAAATAGGATAATGGGGTACTCTAATTCAAACTGGGGTGACTGCATTTTCCCTTGAAAGTGGTACATCATCTAAGCATTATAGTGAAATATTTGGTAAATTCTCATGTGTGGTTCTTGAGATATTAGCAGACAAAGTTAATTTGTAGTCAAAAGGGAACTCAAATATCCTTTGTGTTTGATGGCCTTTGACATGTGCAGTATTTTTCTCACTGTGTGTGCCACACCTGAGCAGAAGGCTCACATCTTTTCATGGTTATCTGTGTAATGGGCTGAAGGGAAAGAGAAGTAACCAGCACCAAGTAATATGTCCAAGAAGTATTTTGCTGAGCTAATTTTTCTCCATGTCCAGCAGGCTTCTATGCACAGAGGGATTAGCTGAGCATTATAGTGCAGTGCACACAATGAGAATAGAACCATGCATGTTAAAACATCAGATGTGCTCAATACATTTTAGTCAACATCCCCAAGAGGCAAATCTAACAAACAGACACCTACACAGGTGAGAAACTAGCTGAACAAAGTGACAAGAGAGTCATCTTGCTGAACCAGTTTGTCTTGCGTGCGGCAGGCTTAAGCCACCATAGCAAAGATTATAACATTTTGTTTTCACAATGAAACTGAACTGTAAATGCATACTCCCTGGAGTACGTTTACAATAGGGTTTGACAAATGGGTGATTTTGAGGACTAACTACTGTAGCGCAAAAAAGCACAAAAATTTTGGAAATATGCAAAATAGGGCAATCGTAATTGCAAAAAGAGCAATCACTTAATATCAGTGTTCTCCACTAGCTGTTTTGTTAGGGTTCTGCACCCAGACAAAATTTGTAGAGGGTGCTCAGCATCTGGACAAAAAATGTACCACCCAGACAAAAAGTTGAGCCACCTGGACAGAAATTATCAATTCAAAACCTTAAAACAGAGCAAACAGCAATAATTTAAGTGTGAACATGGAGTAATGGTAATCAGAAATATACTTAGTCATCAAAGAAGGCCATAATAAAATTTATCATTTATTTTAGCAAACATTTTTCAAAGAAAGCATACCTGCTCTTTATAGGCAGGGATCACTATTGACCTTTAACCTTCAGAGCACCCGGACAAAACCTAACTCAGTGGAGAACACTGAATATGCCATCATGCTTGGCCAGTAGGGGGATTGATTTCTTAAAGGTATTCACAGATGTAGTGTCCAGAAATTTTCCTTTAGTTGGTTGACAAGTTGACATTTTGCTAAATTTGAAATAATAGAATGCAACAAACTTCAAAAAATACAAATCATGCTGCAGAAATGACAATCCTGCATTTGTCTCATTCCTAATTTAGAGTAACACCCTTGAACTATGTGATCAGTCACCCTACATTCATTGTATGAAAGAAAGTGTGAATTCAAACTATACCCCCGAATGTATGTATGAGCCACTCTGATTGGTCGGTCAATGATGTGCAGATCAGTGAGATGGAAGAGGACAGCACAGCAAAGTGGCTGTATGGAGAGTCAGCACAGATTGTCAAACTGTACTATGCTATAGAGCAGGGGTCGGCAAACTAGGGGTCGAGACCCTTTTGAGGGTCGCGAAAATATTTCGGAGGGTCGCGAAAAATAATTGCCAAATTTCTCATTAAAAATAAGCAATGGGAGTGATTCTAAACTAAGAACCAGTGATCTGCTTCAAGTTATTTTAACTGCATAACCAAGTCGAATCCAACTCCTCTCACCGACCCGTCAATTCGAGGGCCACCAAGATTCCGGAGTAGAAAGTTGGGGCCACCAAGCAAAAAAGTTTGGAGACCCCTGCTATAGAGTTCAGAAAAGGTAACAAAGCTACTGGAGTGTTTTCAGCAGTGAAAGATTGTCCTGAGCGGTGACATCCCATATTGAAATGAATGTTCAAAATCACCTGTTTTGTGGAAGAATATTCTGGTGTGACCCCTTCTCAAAATATGGAAAACTTTTGAATTATAAAATGAAGTAAAGCATAATCAAAATGCCTTTAAAGATGTCATTGTTTTGGTGTGCCGTGAGGGCACTTGTTGCAAATAGTTGTCTTATTATTCCTGAATTCTTCCAAGACCAAGTCTTGGCTACCCACCTGTCAGCAGTATGTACAGTACTACTGTAGGGCAGTTGCTGAAATAATGAGATGGCTTCACATAAATAATGCTTGAACCATTTAAGATGAGAGGGAACTTGCCCTTGGAGGACTGATGTATTTCTTTTCTTCCACTCAGGTCAATGAGAAAGCTCCTCTTGATAAAGTTTGTTTGCTTGGGTGTGGTATTTCTACTGGATATGGAGCAGCTCTCAATACAGCTAAGGTATATTAAAGAAAATTAAAGTAAATTAGTTACCACAACATTATTTGAAACATCAGCTAAAAATCTCAGTCATATGAATTTCCTCTTTTTTTCATACATATCTGTCATGTTGTTTTAGGACATAATATCATATATTAATGGTGAAAAAGGATGAAAGCTTTTGTAAATGTTGCAGTTGAGTAACAAAAAATATCACGATCAAAAAACCATCCATGTAAATCAGGATAGAGGGCGCCTTAATTCAAATGTTGGTGACTGCACTTACACTGTACAGCAAATGACGAATTTGTCTT
Organism: Holothuria leucospilota; assembly: GCA_029531755.1. Classification (NCBI taxonomy): domain Eukaryota; kingdom Metazoa; phylum Echinodermata; class Holothuroidea; order Aspidochirotida; family Holothuriidae; genus Holothuria; species Holothuria leucospilota. Next base: position 39,195,486 of record CM055980.1, on the reverse strand, counting down.
ATGTGTGATGTACCTGTCTTCATGAGAGGAAAAGGTAACTTTGTCTCATAAGCAACTTTTGTGAAGGGGAAAGAGAAATGACAAAGTTTTGTCTTTTTTCAGCAGTAGGTGTGGATATGCAAGCCCATAGCCAGGCAAGGTGCAGAAAGGGAAGGGGGAGGAGAGATAACCGGGCGGGGGGGGGGGCCAAATTTTTTTCAGGAAGGTGAGATGTTAAGATGTATTTAGGCAATAGATGGCTAATGTTTGGTCTAAAAACTTATTTCTTGGTAGTGCTGCCCTCTTCCCTGGTTGCATAACCCCCTTTCTATGGGCCAGATAGTATACACAGCAAGATCCTGTATAAAGTGAATGTTTCACGTGAAAAATGTTCAAATAACAGAGAGGTGTTCGACAAGATAACTGCTGTGAAACACTTCTTTCTATAGTGGATAAATAGACATTGCTTCCATTCATTTTCACCCATACAGGTTGATCCAGATTCTAACTGCGCTGTGTGGGGAGTTGGTTGTGTGGGTCTGGCAGTGATAGCTGGCTGTAAGCTGGCAGGTGCTAAACGTATCATTGCTATTGATATCAACCCAAAGAAAAAGGATCTGGGTAAGCTGATTTAATTTCATTTTATATGTAGGCTCTTGTTAACTTAGACATAACTTGTCTGGGAGAAATTAATTATCAATTACAGAATTGTTCTGTCAGTTATAAACTTAAATTCAGCATGTTTTATGTTCAACCACAGTGAAATTTATTTTCAGGAGAGCATTTTGCTGCTAGGGGTGTAGATTAGACGCCTAAGGTACCTCCCCCTTCCCCACCCCCAAAACAAAAAGCCAAAGGGAGAAGAAAGGAATGAATGAATGACAAAATTAGTAATGTGAGTGGGTGGGTGGGTAGGTAGGTAGGTGGTTGGGGTTTTGGTGTGAGGGCTGGCAAGCATTAGAAAATGTGAGTGTAGCTCTTTTCCAATTTCCACGCTGTTCATCAGAGCTCTTGCCTTGGAGGTAAGTTGATAGAAGTTTTTGCCCACAGCAGACCCTCCATAAAATGAATACTTGGTGGTCAAATTTCCATCAAACAGAGAAATTACCATTGGGGGGTGATACAGGAAAATGTATGAGGGAAGTGGAAATAAAAATTATCACATGATGACTTCAGTAGGTATTTGTTGACATGTTCTTCTTCTTCCAGCTTGTGTAAAGTCTGCAACTGATATGTATATATTTAGTCATATTCTGTATTCCACAAATACCAGAGTAATGTCAAGAATGCTGAACTGTCATTGTGTACTACAGGCTTAACACTGCTTACGTCATAATTTGTCAAATAGGAAACCAGCAAAGATTGTGGATGCTTATGATTAAAATGTGCAACATTTTGTCTATTGGGTAAAAGCTTTGCCACTAGTTTTCCTAGGAAATGGCAAGAATAATTGAAAGATTTTACTTAAAATTAGTTGGGGTAGGAGGCAGTTAGGGATCCATGTGGGGGCTGATCTGACCACCTCCCTACCCCATGTTCCTACCCCATGTTTTACAGACAATCATTTCTTACTTTATTCGTAGTGAAAATGCTGAGTACTGAATTTTCATAAGTATGACTGTTAAGTTCTCAGAACCTAGGAAATCACATATAAGGATTCTGTCTTGCATATATTTCTGGGGGAAGCCCCCAGTCCTGCCACTGCCACTCAGCTCTTTCTCCTTCCGGCCTCCAAACCCTAGATCTATCCCCGGAAGGGAATTAAGCCTGTTACGAAGTGATCTGTAATCTTAGCATTTCAAAGTTGAAATATTACGGCTTTATCTCAATGAAAGCAGTATAGAATACATTGTTTCATTCTGGAATTTATTTGTTGGAATAACTTTTATCTTATTTTAGCGGTGAAATTTGGAGCGACAGAGTTTTTCAACCCTAAAGAGTGTGACAAACCTACCCCTCAGGCATTAGTGGAGATGACCGATGGGGGCCTGGACTTTACCTTTGAATGCATTGGAAATGTGAACACAATGGTGAGTGATTTCTAACATGTCCAAGATTGGTCTTTAGGGTTTTACCTTACGGCAAAATATTCTACTGACGTTTCAGATTTTGTTGTTCAAGTTTGCATCACTACTCGATTGGTCAGAAAAACCTAGAAAATGGGTCAGTTAAAAGGCAGACTTTGCTCATTTGTGTTAGTTTAGGCCTCAAATCAGTTTAGACAATTTGATGTCATTCATCACCATTTTGTGTGGATAGTTTCAAAATGTAACAGTTATAAAATGAAAATGATCTCAACATAAGTTGTTTAGGCTTCAGTTGTCAACGGAAATTTAGGAAAAAGGAACTTTTGACTCTATTTCAAAAGGATTAATCTGCTTCATATACTGAGGATTTTGTGTAGTTTACAATACTGGCCTCTCATGTGAAGTGAAGAAATGATACACAGGTAGAATTCTTTTAAATGGTCAGAAAAGTTATGTTATGATATTTCAATATTGAATTTATTAAAGTAATTGGTACAGTTGTAGTACTAACAATTGGTTGTTGTTGTTGTTGTTGTTGTCGTTGTTGTCGTTGTTTTTTGAAGGGTGTACATTTTCATCTGTATTTTTTGGAACTAAAAAAAACTAAAGATAAGGGTGTAAACCAGCTATTATGATGAAAGACCCTGAGATTTAAATTGATAGAAATTCGTGTTGCCAAGGGCGGCAGTCACAGGGGAACCCTGGTGTTTGTGAGGCAATGTAGCAGATCAGGTACATATGTGGTCAGACAGAGGCATTTAATATTGAGTTTTCAATACCAATATAGAGGATTTCTGCTTTGGTTTCATACAATAATACTGGGTATATGACTTTCATATTCATGTGTTGTTGGGTAAAAATGGCGCAATTTCTAATAAACATGACAGGAAACTTACTTAAATGGACTGTAGCTCATTTTCCACACAGGCAGACGTATTAAACAGCTTACCAGCCAAGGTGCATCACATTTTGGTTGAAAGGGTCAAATTACCTTTTGCTTCCCTCCCCCACCATAGACTACTTTTTCCCCCTCCCCCCACCATAGACTACTTCCCCCGTCCACCACCATAGACCCTTTTCCAAATAGCGGTTTTAAAGGATTGTGGGAGAGAGTTTTGGTGTGCGTCATTTTTGTCAGTGGCATTTTACTGTGTCCAAAATCAATACACACCAAAACTCTATGTTTGGTAAAAAGATGTAACATGAACATAATAAATGATCTGCCCCCACCCCCTGCCTCTTCAGCAATACATTTTGTATACTTCATTGATTTCAACAGAGAGAAGCCCTTGAGAGCTGTCACAAAGGGTGGGGTGTGTCCACAATTATCGGTGTAGCTGGGGCTGGACAAGAGATATCTACCAAACCATTCCAACTTGTGACTGGGCGGGTCTGGAAAGGGACTGCTTTTGGTGGTAAGTTCATTTATCTTTACCTTTGGGTAGGAATTATTACATATTATGTTTAAAGGATGACTCAGACATCTTCCATTTTGGCAAAGGCATGAACAAAAGTTACAAGTGAAAATGTGGATTAAGTTGGACATTGAGCTTTTGCATGAAGGTCAAGAAGGGTAAGTACATAGGTCAACAGAAAATAACCAATTGCTTATAAGAACACATGGAGGTTTGATGAATTATCAAAATGACAAGCTGTTAACCAATTACCAGAAACAGGTAATCCTGAAGTGACTTATCAAGCAGGGAGCTTGTGCCATTAGTGTTTCAATAAATCCCTGCAGATTATTCATGTAGTTATTAATGTAGCCAATCACATTAAAGCTGACATGAAGTGAATAAAACTAAGTTTGCTCCCAAATGGCTTTTTTTTCACAGCTGCTAGTGGCAGCTCCAAGGAAGAGGGTATTAGGGCAAGCTGCCTACAGTCTTTTGCCCCCCTCCTGCCCTACTTGACCACCCAGTCAGTTCTTTGAAGCAAAAGTAAGCAAACTTAAACCAAAATTTGCTGCTGATGTGCTCATTCCCCCCCTCCCCCCTCCCATACCCTATAATTTCCCTTCCATTTCCCCCAGTTTTTAAAAAGTTTTAAAGAAACTTGGAAGTAAAATGTATTTCTGTATAATACTTTGGTGAGTCACACCTATACTGCCAAGGAAATCAAATGTTCTTTGATCACAGGTTTCCCCAAGTACTCTAGCATTTCTCCCACGCACCAGGATGAGCCATTTGAATCATCCACACACCCAGTGAAGTCCCATACCAGTTGGCTGAATAGCCAAGTTTGTTTAAGCTGCTCATGACAAGTATTGCTAGCTTGATTGCACTTGTTAAAGCCATTAAAGCCAGTTATTGCTCGGCTGGTACTAAAGCAAGGGAGTCTGATGGTTTCTCGTTAAGTCTTGTGTCTATTCAGGGTTGTAACTCCTTTTGCAAGTAGTTTCTGTATTATGCCTGCCGTGGGAGATAACCTGCATGACTTTTCTGAAGAAGCACTTCGTGATCACACTGTCAATTTCAAATTACGGATCCGAAGCAAAGTACTTAAAAATATTTATCAGAGGCAAGGAATCACTAAGCCTTTTGGCTTTTTGGTTTCAAAACCCCGATGTTGCTACTGATACCTCCAGATCTCGTGAATGAAGAGATATGACATCATTTAGTAAAGTGCATCATTCAAATTTTTAATTTTCTTTTCATAGGTTACAAAAGTCGTGATGGCGTTCCCAAGTTGGTGGAGGACTACCTGGCCCACAAAATCAAAGTTGATGAATTCATCACTCACCATGTGACCTTTGATCAGATAAACAAGGCATTTGACTTGTTGCATGAAGGGGAAAGGTGACTGTTTACTTTTGAAAATTAATTGAATTGTTGAAAATATGGACTTAATCGTTTTAACTGGTACCTCATCTCAGGGGGTGTGCCCATGAATTTTTTGAGAACTTGTAGTTGATATACAGCCTAAGAGACCATTCGATCCAGTCTGTGAGGCATTTCATAAATGGAATTTCAGAATCTGATGAAATTGAACAAATATCTTTTAGTCCAACACTTCACTTCCATATTTCAAATCGCCTATTGTACTTAGGAAAATGTGATGTGTCATAGTACTAATAGTAGTATTCCACACACTGTGCATAATTTTGCGTGCATTTTGGTTCACTTAGCATGCCAACTGGTATGAAAAAAACGGGTGAAGAACACTAGTCCATATCCTACATAAAAGGGCCAGCCTGCGAAAGGTATTATGAATATCCACAAGGCCCTTGATGGGAAAAAGGTCCCCCCATCCCTGCTTTGGGTAGCCTTCAAGATGAAAGCCACATGCTGTTAGTTTTTAGTTTGTCTGTTTGCTTCATTTTAAGTAATTTGAGTGATTTTGAGAGTTTTATTTTCTCTTTTGTAGCATCCGCACTATCGTCAACTTTTAGCTCCATGACGTGAGTAACATCTGGATACCGAAGAGAGCGTAAATTGGACAAAGTAAAGGATTGTTCCTTTCTACCCATATTCAAAGATTTATCCAAACTACCATCTGGGCATGTATGAGTCATATATGTGGATACAACCATTTTATAGTGAAGTGGAATTTTTTTTTCAAAGTATGTTTTTTAAAATCCTTTACCAGTTACTAAAGTGAAACGCATCTATGGACAATGAATACTTAGAACTTTGTGGAAAGTTATAGATTTGAAAGAGAGTTTATAAGCATCCTTTCTTATCTTTAAAGTAGGAATTTTACAGATATTTGTTAACGTCAGTATATAATTTTGTTCCTTGTCATGATGTCATGATTTCTCATTTAACTACCTCCTGTTTGGATGAAAGTTTATGAAATATTTACAGAAATCCATATCTTTGAAAAATTGATGATCCTTTTGAAATTATTTCTGAAATACAATGACAAAAAAAAAGAAAGAAAGAAAAAATGGAGGAAAATGTGTACCATACGTACTTTGCAAGATGAAAAATCATTGCTAAGAGTGGGGAGGAAGTGGTTTAGCCTATGTTGGACCTAGTAAGATGGAAGTCACATGAACAACTTAAGTGTTACACAGGGGTGAGGACCAGTGCCATATATTGCAGGAGCTCTGTTGCCGTCCCTTTTACCTCCTGCTGAAAGATTGCTGTGGTCTGCAAACATGATCGGCTTGTAACATTGGTACAGGCAGGTATTCCTTGTATTCTTCCATTTTTGGTATGGTGAAACGAGCATTAAATAGCTTCTGAAATGTGGGGGGACATGACCAGATCTTCTTCAAGCAGGAATTATGAAACTGTAGAAGCAAGGAATCTGGAACTCACTTGAGGGCCCAAGAAAAATTTGGTGGCCAGATTATCTTTTGTGTAATCTGAGGCAACTTCCCAAGATTTCAATCCATCAAACAGCTGTTTCAACATTTCTCAGTTTGATTTCATAGAACCAGCTATATTGCCAGCTATGGAATCAAACCGGTGCCTTTGAAAGGGGGAAGTGTCCCCACCTCACCCCATTTCCAACCTGCTGACACCTATGGCGTTTAAGTTAACCTAGAATGCCGATACTATGCAACTGATATCACTAGCCCTTCAATTCATGCTACTGTAATATCTCTGATTGTAAAGTCACAATATTTTACCTGATGAGTGGTAAGTGAAGTGGCACTTAGTGGTAGTGTACAATAGTTTTATTGTTTTGTGTATCATATGCAAGCCTTATTTCTATTATCTCAGTGTCAGATCATGATTGGATGGTTTTGGGAACTTAAATATCGTGTATCACTAATATCAGTGTTAAGTTATATCGGTACTATACTACTATAACATACATTTTTTGATATTTTGTTTAACTGAGCTTAATACATGCAGGTGTTGGTAAGAAAATTAAAGTCTTTTAATTAACCATATTGCAGAATATTATCAAATCAAAGAAGTAATGGTTTGGGATCACAAAGCTGTTAAGCATGTGGTCTAAGAAATCTACATAGCCCTTCCACATGTGCTGGTTACATTTGTAATGTGCATTTTGTCTGCAGTATGTTGCTTGTGAAAGACAATACAGTAGAAGAAGGGAGCCCTCACTGGATGGTTCTGTGAAGTACAGCCTGTCATCAGGGAAAACATGACAAAGTTGAAGTAAAAGTTTGATTTTTTCAAACTTTGAAGCAACACCTTGGAATCTGTAGAACAGCTCCTTTCCTTTACATTCAAGCTTGTCTTCTTTATAAGATAGCTTTGAGGAAGGGGAGTCATTTAAGGCAAAATTCATCTCCTCAAAAATCTGTCCAGAGTATCGTCCTTGAAATTTAATCCACGTATTCAGCTCTTCATACTTGATAATGCACTACTTCTGCACAGAAATCATATTTATAATGTTGTGGGTGGAGTGTTAGCTTAATTGTTAGAGTGTATGCCTTGTATTCCATGGGTCTTGAATCAAATCTTGTTAGAACCACCTCGAAATTTTCTTTCATCAATATTGCTTCTTTTGCAAAGCTGTGAGCAGACGGGTGCCAAAGTTGGGGAATTAAAAAGGTCCAGCTCATGTTGATTGGCACAGGTGCTGGGCAGGGTGGCCTCCATCCCTTTCCAGCCTTTGGAAAAATTGCTCAATACTGGGGATGCACTGATGATTATCTGCTGGATTTGTTAAAAGGTTGTGTCAGAAGGTGAATGGGGAGGGATAGATCCACCTGGATGGGGGGGGGATAGATCCACCTGGATAAAGGCAAATCTCACAAGTGTTCATCCTTGATATACTCGATATTTAGGGTACTTGATCAGCCCAGGTGACCTCCTGACCCTGAATTATAATGAACTGAAGTGAACCGACACTGCATATATTACAAAGCAATATGATGAAGATAACGTTTAGCAGTTTGCTGCAGTAATCTGCACCTTGAGGACATCTTGACCCACAATGCTTTCTTCTCAGCCTTCAAAACTGTGGCTTAACATTCTAAGAGCACTTTTATGTCAGCATAATGTAACCTTTTAGTGCTTTGCACCCTCTGTACATGGACTTCCACATTTGTAGTTCTATTTTCCCTCTTCTGAGAACAACCTTCCATTGTTTGCATTAAATTAGTCCAAATTGGGCATTACTAACAATCTATATTCCAAAGATTTCCAGTGACCTGGTTAAAACCAATGAACAAAGCCTTGAAGCACTTCAGACTGAATAGAAATAAACCACTTTGGACTCCAGTTTCTGAAAAAAAAACGTTTTTTGAGTTTTATTTTCTCTTCATATTAATAGTTTTTGTCATGTTTTGATAAAAGAAGTTTTAATTGATGCTAGTGTTATGCGATATATCGAAAATTGTCGCTATCGCAATAATTTCTTTTTTTCGCGATACGATAACAAGAATTCAGAAATGACGATAAATTCTTGCCAAAAAAAAGGAAAGAATTTGCCTTGCAATGCTTTATTTCTTCTCGTTGCTGTCTCCATTTTTTTTTTTTTTTTTTTTATTGAACACATTCTTTCAAGTTAACATTGAACTGATGAAAAATCGACGAAAGTTCATTATCGAATATTCTAACATGCATGAGCAAGGAAGCGATCTTCAAGGGAAATTGTCTGTATGAAAAAAACTTCAAAATGGCAAAAGACTTCTGTTCATTTTTTTGATTATTTTTATAACTTTTTTAAGGTGTGGAAAAAGTGGGGCAAGTACCACCTTGCCCCCCCCCCCGTTATCCTGCTTATGATCCCTTGTGCGGTGCTTGGCTCCCCCTCAGCGAAGTTTCAGGAAGACAAAGTTTCTTTTGCAGATTTTAAGGCACATGTGTTTAAAATAAACAGACCTTAGCCTACAAGAGAGGAGCTGTTTAATTATCCTCACGCTTATTGATAAGCATTGAAAAAGGTGAGCCACAATTTACAATTTTCGAACATAAAATCTTACTAAAAGATAAATGATGTGGGAAAAGAATTGAAGGGAGAGGACTAACGGTCGCAGTAGTCCCATAGCTACTAAAAATAGATGTTGAACGATAGATGTGGATTATATCTCCCTATAAGACAGTCCTTCACGTAGTTCAACGAATAGATGCGCGCCAAGCGAGCCGCAAAATTGTAGTTCTGAGAACATTTTGTGAAATGTTTGCCGCATGATTGACTGATAACGAGATAGTGGGGCCTCCTGTTGATATCATATATAAACGGTGTGTTGTGCACAGTTTTCTTTAATAAACAAATCTCATTTGGGGCACAGTCATGGTTTGAGGGGACGTGCCCTGCTCCCCTGCCCTCCCCCTTGGCAAAACCACTGCTTTGCTCTGTCGGGAATAAAATGCGTTGAATCGTATTCACCCCATCAGCCAGTTGATGGCCACAACTCCTGCCGCTACTGAGTCGTTCACCGCCCGAAGACAAATACAAGAGAATAAGTATTCTTTTACAGAAAACTGAGGGGGGGGGGAGGGTGGTGGATATTTTGTGTTATGTCCCCAGCTCAAAAAGCGATGGGGACATTTTCCTCGTCCCCCAGGATCGGTGCCGATGATAGAAAACCAAATTTTTGTATGCGCTTCCGCCCTGTAAAGTTTTTGTTTCACTTTCTTCGAAAGTTCCCTTCCATATAGCTAAATAGTACGAACATTTCCACCTTACCAAGACTATTTTCCTTCACAGATTTTCGTAAAAATCGGATATTTCATTCCACCCACATGTCTTGTGTTTATCGTTAGGTACAGTATAAAGTGACACGCGGAGGGAGGTTTGACTATTTCATCTAGCAGACTGGGTATAGTACAATGTTATCCACCATGAGTGGCTTCACTTAGGAGGGGGAGGGGGCAGGGGGACGTGCCCCAAAATGACAATTTATGTATTGAAAAAAAAAACTCGCACAAACACATCGTTTATATATTGAGTTGGACACAAGGACCTTCTATCACTTTATCAGTTAGTCAGGGGACTAAAGTCGCACAAAATGTTCTCTAATCTACATTTTTGAGGAGCGCTTCGCGCATCTATTTTTGTGATCTTTTTGAAGCACTGCCTTACTGGGAAGTATAGTACATAGGTATCGTTTCAAAATCAATTTTCGACAAGTATTGTACCACTGCATAGGTGAGTCCTCTCCATTTAATACAATTCCCACATCTATTATTCTTTACTCTATGTTATGACCGAAAACTGTAGAGATTGCGATTTTTGTTGCCTGTTCAACGCGCAACCATTAACATATGAGGAAAATTAAATAGCTTTATCTCATGTCCGTTTATTTTAAATACCGGTCCCTTACAATTTGCAAGGGGAACTTTGCTCTCCTGAATCCTCGCCGGCCGAGCCGAGCACCACACTAGTGGTGATACCTCCATAAGGAGTGCTTGCACGAACATTTCTTTTACGCTTTAAATTAAAATTGTGTGTACTCTTAGCGCGCGCACTATAGGGGTGGTCTCAGCGGCCTAAGCTAATAAGCTTCCTTTTTCTCATTTATTGCTGAAGGAAATGCAGTAAATGTATTTGTTATAGCCTAATTATAATTTTCATGAACCCACAACTAAATAAATCACATAAAAGGGCCCCCGCGAGGCCCCGGATCTGCTCTCCTTAGATGCACTTTCGATGCAGTAATGTGAGTGCCCCCCCCCCCAAATGGACTGCAAATCTGGAGATAGTTAAATGCTTCATTCCAATGAGCGCTTCACGGCACATGACGACTCCAGCACCCGCGTCCAATGCTTCATTTTGGTTTGCCCCTCTGACAGAACGCCGTGCCCCCTTGTGCCCTTAAGTATGACGATGCCACTGTCCTCGATATAGGGACCAACCCCCTCGCATATGTTGATCTCTATTTGTTGTTAGTGAGTTAATTTAGCAAGGGCGTGGATCCATCTCCAAAGGTGTGGGGGAGGGGGTGGGACTTTTCACCATTTGGAATCCTCTTCCTGGGGGAGCTGTCTATGGGTAGGAGGTGTCCCACTACCCTTTGAAAAAAAAAGAAATTGGAAGGTGCCTATATGACAAATGATGTCATATTTGGGCGCAATTTAGATCTTAAAATGTAGTGTAAATTCGTAATATATGTTATATTATTGCAAAAGTTGGGGGACTTTTTGGAGATGTCCCCCTTCCAAAAAAGTGAGGGACGCGTCCCCCCATGATCCACGCCCATGTAATTTAGATTCTTTAGTAATGTACATACCCCAAAATTTTGCACAATTCAGTTTTCCCGGAAAAATGCACTACTACATATCAGCACGCACGGCAACCTGGAAACTGCACTTCAATGGTTCCATAAGTAAGGATGCTATGCAAAATATGCCTTGCAAGGGTTATGGTTTTCTTTCAATCCGCCACCCACACCCCTAATCAACATGGTCCCCACCCGGTTGCTCCTGTCTGGGCTATTTTGGTCAGGTCGCACTCCACCGGTGCCCCCCCCCCCCGTCTGGGAGCCTGACCCCCCCCCCCAGCGGACATTAAATCATGGCGCTCTACCCCTGGGCCTCGGCCAGGCCTTGGTCTTACCCAGTGGTTCCTAACCTTTTTCAGCTCACCGCCTCCTCTTTCATGGAATGGCGTTGGACAAACGTCCCCCCCCCCTGTCTATAGCATAATGTTGCCATGAATGAAACGACAATCATAGTAAAAACACATGGTGAAATAAAGGGGAGGCAAACACATACATTGTTTTTACGTACGGGTCCGACATAGGGAAACAAAACAATAGTGGGGGATCAAAAAGCTGACTCTCTTTTGTGATGGTGAATCACAAAGTTGGGGTTAGGGACCGAGAAATTTTTTTGCATTTTAATGATTTTTACAGATGCCAAAGGCCCACCGAAGTTCGCACATGGGCTCCTAATGGGACTCAGGCCTCAGGGGCAATGTCTCAATGGGCGACCGGGGGCGAAGTCCCCGGAAACTCTGGGGTATGACCGAAAAAGTCGACACAAGAATGAGAGACACTGTAAGTCCAATTTGACTGTTTTCCGATTACCTAATATTTAATAACCTTAAAGGGAGAATGCAGTCACCCTAATAAAGAATTGCATAGTAGACTATCCTATTTCTTGAATGGATCTTGAGAATCATGTGACAGTATTTTTCTCACTCAGTTGTAAAATTTATAAGGACTAACTGCTTGATTTACCTTGAATATGCAATATTTATGTTCTAAAATATCATGAAAGATACTTGGAAGCGAAATAAGAAGAAATTTGTGACATTTAGCTATTGTTTCAAAATAAGTTTGGAGTGACTGCTTGTGACCTTTAAATGTTCACTAGAGATTACAGAAATCACCCATAGAGCTACTAACGAAGGTTCCCTTTGATGCTGCAAGGAGCTTTTCGTGTGGGTAGGCGGAAGAAGGATGGTAGGGGTCGCATGGGGCTTTAAAAGACTTATGCCACTCAATTCAAGCTGTCCTACGGGCAAAAGTAATGAGAAAACCGAAACTGGCAAATCGTTAGATTGCATTTTTAAAAACATTTTAACGTTTGACTTGTGTTTTACTTCATAGTACATTGCAAAAGTTATCTATTACGTTACAGTTATCTGCAATTTTCACTTCTGTCAGTATGTCATGTTGATGGACAGTATAGAAAACCTGCATTCAAGGAAAAGTGGCAGGACAATTTTAAGCCATGGCCCTTCCGCGCTCACCGCTTTCACCAGGATGCCACTTATGGGAATATGAGGGTCCTCGGGGAGAAACATGAGAAGTCCTGTGCACAGAACCAGTCGAAATTTACACTTTGTTTACTTTGAGAGCAATGCAAACACGAAGGTGCACTCAGGTGTGAAATGTCCACTTTTGACAGGAAACCTGCTGTCCACTGCCAGCTGTTGAACTTTTGTACTTCCTCCCTGCGTTCTGCAGAGCTTATAGTTTAACAGCTGTAGGCCCTACTGTATACGTACTTCTTTTTTTAGGCTACTATAAAAATCTACTTGAATTATCGTCAGGTGAAACGCTCTCTGGCAAAAAGAATATTAGACTTTAGTCCTAATAAGTTGCTGCTCAGTTACTGTTGCAAAATAACTTTCATACAAGCAATATTTATTGTTTGCTACGCAATGAAAAAGAATATTGAGAAGACGGGTTAACAGGAAGTTTTTTTTAGATCGCAGGTAGGAACTTGATGAGTGATCCTACTTTTTGGCCACGCGACGTTTAAGATTTAGTTTTTGCTCGATCAAAAAACTCGGTTTGTGTTGGAAGCTGAGTGTGTTGTAGGCTGTGATGTTGAATTAAGACCCATTTCAATCGTATATGTTTTTTTTTTTTTGCTTTGGGCGGGTAAAGGGTAAATGCATGGAAGAAGACCGCCGACATAATATAAAACAGAAACATAACACCCAGAGGGGTAAATTACCGAACTTTCATTGATCTTTCTCAGGGGCGGATCCAGGATTTCAAAAAGGGGGCTATTTCCACGTAGACAAAGTTTGCACCTGCGAGCGTGAATTGTACAAAGCTTCGATATAAGGGGATCTACAAAAAAAAAAAAAAAAACTTGAAATTTAGACAATTAAATGGTATTTCATGGCATCTAGCAATCAAAATAACTTACATATTCATTAGCAGCTTTGGTAGTGCACCAAATCCTCTCATATTTTTTTTGGCTATGTGTCACATTCTTTTCTTGAGTCATGATACCATGTCACAAGGCGGTTAGGGTAAAGGAGGAGAAATGATACAAGGTTAGAGCTGAAGGGTCCCCGCGTTCATGACAGTGACGTATGCCTGGAGCCTGGAATGAAATAATTCTGTGACCCCAGTCCGTCCGTGCTACCTCCTCAGTTGGTGAACCATACATTTCCATGCATGTCAGGTAGCATAATCAAAGCAAAGAAAAACAGGGCAAACTGTAAGGAACTCTATTTAATCCAAGATGAATCATTTCCTCGTGTTCTGGACACGAGCTCGAGTGATTTTCTCTAACCTGGTTAGTTGATACATCAAGGCATACTGACGAAATCGAGTTACTCTCTCACCCCTTCACTTTATGTTCGAGACTTAAAGGGGAATTTTCATCATCCCAGACAGTTCCAGTTCTCCCAACTATGCAACTTCTAGCTCCTCCCCATAACTGTATGAAGCTCCTCCTTGTGCAGGAATAAACCTGTTTTATTGCTTAAACCATCTCCTGGTGAAATTAAAGGCTATAAAATGTAAATAAAAGCACTCTCTCTGCCTTGTGTGGAATGTGAGCTACTCTGCATCTTTCAAATTTTCAAACTTCGATGTCAATCAAAGAGCAGTCACCAACTGAGAATTTTGACGGATACCCCTACACTAAAAATATACTTTGGGGTGATGACTGTCTGTCTTTAAAGGCAATAGTCAGTCGCCCCAAAATTGCTTTGAAAAATCAGTAAGGCCACTTGCAAACTTCTCTTATTTGCCTTACAGGTACCTCTTAAGATTTTTAACAAAACTATTACAAACAAACGGTAAGCAAGGAGTTAATCGTCATGAAATTTTCAGTAACAAAAATATTGTCATATGATCAAAAACGTCATTCGTAAAATAGGATGAAGGGGTATACTAATTCTGATTTGGGGTCACTGCATTTCCCTTTAAATTGCCCATGTTATAAGTTGGGGCGGCCGGACCACAATTCAGTCAGTGGCAGTATATATTTATAGGCCAAGGGGAGAGTTTACAGTTCCAAGTTAGCAGAGGGGAACCCAAACCCACAAATTCTGGGCCGCTATGATATACGGTTGATGCTGAAGAGGAGGGGAATGGAATTTTGGTGGTTTCTCCCTGTTTATACTTTTGCCCGATAATCTTCCAAGACATAGAAGTGATTAAATATCTCGGCCGAAGAAGTAGTGATAAACAACTTCAGCTAAAAGTTCTCTTTCCTCCTTCCCTCACACTCCCGCCTCTTTCATTCGTTCTCAGTCCCTCCTTTTAGTCCCTTTTTTGAAACTCTACCTGCTCAGTTCAGTCTTTTGTTCTTGGATTTCCCATCACGATTTCTCACCATTTTAATGCCGGTCTCCCCCTTTTCCCCCTTACCATTCCCGTCCTCCCTTGCAATTTGCAAAGTCAGCTTTAAAGGCAGTATGCAGTCACCCCAATCAGAGTGAGTGTATCCTGTCACTCTAGTTCATGATTGGCCCATTTTGATCATGTGACAATATTTTTGTTAGTAAATTGTGAAATTCAAGGAGAATTTCTCCTTGCTTTACCTACTGCTTGTAATAGTTATGTTCAGAACATCTTCAGAGCTGCTTGTAAAGCAATAAAAAGAGAATTGCAAGAATTTGCCGATTTTTCAAAGAAAATTTTGGGGCGACTGCCTGCTGCCTTTAAGGTGCTTTCACACCAAAACCGAAATCTGCTACGTTTTGCGGACGGGAAGCGGAACTTTTTTCCCCAGGACAAATAGGGGCAATTTTATTTCAACGAAAATTAAGAAAATCGCCCCATTTCTTCTGTGGTAACAAATTTCATGTCCAGCCCGCAAAACGCAGTAGATTTCGGTTTTGGTGTGATCGCACCTTTACTCAATCACCCGTTCCTGTTCCAGCCACTCTCCACCTTAATTTCCCTTCCCTTTCAAACTTTTCCATCATTCCTAGCCCTGCCTTCCACAGCACTAGTCGGTGTTTCTCTCTTTTATTTATCAAGCCAATTTCCTCCTCTACCTTCTTCTTTCCATTCATCAATAATCCTTTTTTTTACTTCCAGAGGCCATTCACATATATCTCAGTAGATAACCGCAGAGATCGCAGAAAGAGGACAAAGACTTCTATAGCATTAAAACCCTGTAAATAAACTCCCCGCTGTATACACAGTAGTGTATTACAGCGAAGTGTTGTTCATGAACAACTTACGTAAGCTGTATAAATCTGCATTGCCTGGTGCAAAAATTGTGAACGGAAAAACGAGCGTCTGGTATGCTTCAGTATTTACTTATCCCAAATGTTTTATTCCAAAGACAAAACGAAATTTTGAAAAACCATTTAAAATACCTTTGATCCACTTTTTCACGTTTAAATTTTTTTGTCTGTGGTTGTGTGCATTTTCACCCTAATTACAAGTCAGTACTTGCTATCCGAGTTACTCCAAAATCCCCCCCCCCCCCTTGCCTTTCTGTGGAAATTTTCTCACAGAAAGGAAGCAGGTGGTTTGTCATCAAATGGGAGTAGGACAAATAGCGGCCACAGCATTCTAGAAGCTTTTGGCCATTTTGTTCCGTTCAGTATGAAGCCATTTTAGCTCCGATTTTTGTGCTTAACATCTCTAAATGTATCTAATTTAACCACCGAAAACGATTCTTACAATGTAAAGCATTTTAAATCAGTACTTTTCTTGTGAAGGAGGAGAAGTCGTTTCTCCAATCTATGCGGTAGCCTTTTAATTCGCCAAATAAACAAGAGGTGTTATCCGAGTTGTTCCAGTTTTTATCCGAGTTACTCCAGTCTTAGTTTCGACAGGTTCTGTGGAAAGGACTTGGCATGAAATTTTGAAATTAATCAGTGTTACATGGGATTTCGTGAAATCTAGCAATATGAAAGATAATTCACAAATTTTTAGTGCACCTGAGGAGTGAATGTTAGACCTATTCGACTTTTGACGTCATTTATCTTCTTTTTAAGGGAACGTATTTAAGAGCTCAGCTAAGGGAAACCTTTCGGAATCTTGAAAGGCCTGGTTTAAACTAAGTATCTCATTTTTTTTTTCAAAACGCCTCCGGCCCTGCCGCCCCTTAGTGCTCATCGCCCCCATTGCGAAAATGCCCTCCAGGGGGCGATAACGGCCCGTTGGGAACCACTGGTCTAACCGAAGACACGGTCGGCACCTTACGGCAATTGCAGTATGTGCAAACTACTTGTCATGTTTCCCCAGTTAGTAAAATTGGGGAGAACCGACCGCAGGAAAAGGCCTTATCCCTGTTTCACGGTAACCGCATAAAAACACGTTAAAGAATGGACTCTGGAGGGCTAAAAAGCCCCATAAAATGTGCTGTGGACTCAAGCCGGAATACAAAAGACAAAACTGACCCAAACTTAAGCTACTTGAAAACTGACCACTATCAAATTCTTCCAGCTATCAGAAAGAAACTTATCAATGTTAAACTAGTTAAAAAGTGGACAGAACTGGAGTTGATAACCCACTCGGCAGGCTATTCCGTTCATTAACAACCAGTTTGAGAGAAGTTGAACTTCCTAAGTCAAGTCAGGTAAAGTCTACAGAAAGTTAAAAGTCTACAGAAAGATACTAGTAGCCGGGGTGATGAGTGTCTGCCTTGGTTTTCTTCGTTTCACATACTGTACGTTTCTTCGATTTCACATGTACGTTTCACATTCTGTAAGTTTTCTCATTCGTTTCTCATGTACGTGCCTTTGTGCCGGTCTAAATATTTTGGTTGCTTCGGTATTAAAAATTATCTTGGCACCCTGATCTTTTTTACGAAACTTTTTCATAACAGTTTCTGAATTGCCCCTCAAATTCCTCCTTTTTCACCGTTCACCTTTGATCGATGTTGGGATTTTTAAAAAAAAAAAAAAACCAGTACGTAGGCCTACAAAAATTTCTGGGAATGTGATTTCCTTGGAACTGATGCTCTCGATACTGCCGATGACCCGGAGTACGAGTCAAACAGGGCGAAATAACGTACGTTTTCCTACATTGTCTCTTCGGAGGTATTAGCTCCATAATTGTACTCATGAGGAAATTTGTCAACAGTCATACCATTTTTACAAGGTAAAGATAAACTAATATTTTAATAAGAATAGAAATTAATAGGCATTAGTCCCTTAAATATTATTGTTATACATTTATTGTATTAGTATATTTATATGATAGAGAATAAATAGGTTATTTTTGCTAGAAAAAGTATTTATTTTTAAATAGTAAGTTATGTGTAACCTTTAATTTAAGTAAACCAGTCCACGCGTGACAACGCAAGCCGTATGTACGTGTAATACTACAGGCGAAAGGCTCGTTAGTTAGCTAGCTATAACATTAACAGTATAACATAAACAGATCGTACGCAAGTACGTACGTCCAGAGTTACTGACACATTTCGTGAACAGAAAAATATTTTTTTTTTGAACCAATTTGGAAAACGGAGGTTTGCTAGTTTTCCCTTATTTTGCAAAGTACCATGCATGTGATTTTACATAGCATTATCCTGCGTTTCCTTGTTCACGGCAGCACGTAACAATAATAATAACAGTGGGAATGTAGGCTAGGCCTATCATTAGCCTAAGCATAGGTTAGGCTATAGTATACGTAACGCCTACCTTAGCCTTTGTACCGTAGCAATGGATAGTCCAGTCCATTGTACCTTACCTGGCGCAGGAGTGTCCGTGGTCGCGGCGGCGGGGCTCCTAGGGTGGGGCCTGTCTGTTGCGCTGTGGGGTGGGTTGACCCCTGCGATTCTCCCAGACGTGGAGAGCTCGGGCGTGGGGTTTATGGTTTTATGGTATTACCTTACTGCATAGTTTGTCAGTCACGTGGAAGAAGTTCCGCTCACATTTTTAATTTATTTACCGATTTAAGGATGAATCAGCGTACAATAATTCAGTTTGGTCCAATAATCGGCGTGCTGCGTGCAGGCAAAGAATTGAGCAAAAGATCAGCGTGGTGGAGCTCAGTCGCGACGCTCGCTACGCTCAGTACACAATTCAGAAAGAACCACATAATCACCATTTTGCATAGACGCCGACTCAACCCCCAGCAGGGTTTCACCCCTGCCCCCCAGCGGGGCCCTTAAGCGGACCCCTGCACCCCACGCCCAGGCGGAAAGTGTTTGTTGGTGCGCGATTTCGAACTTAACAAGTAAATTCTGCACGCAGTTAACAAACTATGCAATCTGGCTTTGAATTAGGCCTATGTGGTTTGTTAATTACATCACCCAAGCCGCCTAGGCTAAGTTCAACTTAGACCTGTGTAGGCCTAGGCCCTAAAGACGTGACCCAGCCGGATCATGGCCACTGTCCATCTGGCACACAGGCGTTCCGAGCATTATACATACATATACACACTATATATATAATAACAAGGTATGTCACCTTTCAGGACGAGACTCAAAGCTTGGCCTATTTTTACATTATTACGTTCTCTGCCAAACTCACTGATTTCTTTCAATGACGTCGTTCGATGGATAAGAACATCTAACACCTCTTCGGACACAACTCGGGCCATAAAATCACTTCTGGTCAGAATTATACGTAAAAAATGGAACGTCGGGGCAACCAGTGTAGCCAAACTTCACAGCGGCAGATGACGTATTGATTATAACCTGCGCAGCCACCTACCTATGCCGTCTCGTAAGCGAAAACACGCGTTTCAAGGTAAAGCGAAGCAAAAGATCGAATAGTCGCTTTGCAGGTAGATACGAGCAGCTTATTATTCGACAAATCCTATGTAACGTGCGTTGTGATTGGCTAACAGTTAAGACAACCGGGCGAACGTTTTAAATTGCCAAAGAGTCATTTCAACATTGAAGGAGCAAACTGCGAGGATACACACATTCTTTTTCGTTCTTACCACTTCTGTACGGTATCAGTGGTACTTCGAAAGATAATACGAAAGACACGAATGTCTTAACTGTTAGCCAATCACAACGCACGTTACATAGGATTTGTCGAATAACGAGCTGCTCGTATCTACCTGCAAAGCGACTACTCGATCTTTTGCTTTACTTTACCTTGAAACGCGTGTTTTCGCTTACGAGACGGCATAGGTGGCTGCGCAGGTTATAATCAATACGTCATCTGCCGCTGTGAAGTTTGGCTACACTGGTTGCCCCGACGTTCCATTTTTTACGAATAATTCTGACCAGAAGTGATTTTATGGCCCGAGTTGTGTCCGAAGAGGTGTTAGATGTTCTTATCCATCGAACGACGTCATTGAAAGAAATCAGTGAGTTTGGCAGAGAACGTAATAATGTAAAAATAGGCCAAGCTTTGAGTCTCGTCCTGAAAGGTGACATACCTTGTTATTATATATATATATAGTGTGTATATGTATGTATAATGCTCGGAACGCCTGTGATCTGGCAGTCTAGTACAGTCCAATTCTATTTCTAGGAATAATGAAGTTTTCAGACTTTTTGCAAGTTATTAAGAGAGTTGTTCTTAAAATACTATTGATTGTATGTTATTACTTAATTTTTAAAATTGTCTTGAAAGAGTTACGGTATTTTGAGAACGACACATCATTTGCCACAAAAATGTGGAATTAAAGATTGTAACTCCCCTATTATACAATGGAATAGCCCAACCTGACGGATAGTGGCCATGATCCAGTAGGCCTATAGCCAGTCACCGATATATGGCCCTTACATTGAATCGATTGACCCACTGGAAATCCTGGGCACACTTGAAGTGTGCATTTGACACCTTGTTGCACACTGCACACTTCAATTTTTTTCGTGCACACCCGAGATCTCGGCAAAAAAAGTGCCATACTTACCATACTGGGACCTAAGGCTGAGGGAACGAAAGCCATAGAATACCGTCCGGGTGATTTTAGAAAATACATGAGGCTTTGTTTCATTGTTCATTATTCATTATTTTGCAACACTGGTCAATATAGGCAAAACAACTGGCTACGTTGTGGTACTGCACATACGCAATTCAGAACAAAAGTTACATTAGCAGTACTGAAACGATGTACATGGCTGAGAATGGTTTTGCACTGTGTAGGCCTATTTATGAGGCCAATACAATGACCACAGGTGAAGTTTTATTTTCAGAAAGCATTTTAATTGCAAATTCTGATGAAATTCAAAGTAAAACATTTTGGCAGATTTTTTTTTGAAATAATGATCTTTTACAAATAATGAAAATTTTTGGCGGCATGTTTCACCACGTGGGGGGTAGATGGTATTCTATGACTTTCATCCCCTCGGCCTTAAGTCTTAATTCACTACCATATCGTCACCTTTCCAACAGTGTTCGCACTAAGGAATTGAAACTGGGAGGGAATTCCCTCTCTAAAAATTTTTTTGTGCGGGATTTTCAAACTCAAGGCGGGACCTCATCCCTCCCATAAATTTTTTTGGAGTGGGATTTTTGTCGCCATCGCAAAACTACTCCCCACACTAGAGGTACCACTTGCTGTTAACGGCAGTTAATGTGTGTCACTAGTGCTTCTCTCCAAGTTCAAAGCCTCCTCAGATACAGCTCCAATTCATCACTAGGTGTTTTCCTTCTGAAGAATGAGTGAGTATAAATCCGTGAACTTGAAGTTGAAGAGGAAAATATGAGTGAACTTCATTGGAGATACACAAATGGTCAGAAATTAACGAGAGCAATGTACGACATAAAAATAAAGAAAACTACATACTGTACATACAGTATTCAATACGACACATGTGAGACTCCACAGTACGTTACGTTTGCAACCCTGGGACTGTCATTGAATTTCAATCCAATCAGATTCGCTCTTAATTATACAACCAGCAGACAGCATATAAGAGCTGCACTGTGAATGGCTAGATTACGATGGTATTTGTTGCTACCATAATCAGTGTTCAGCTTGGGAGTTGCGATCGGCATGCTTGGGAACGATTCTATGTTGTAATTTATTGTGCGTATTATAATTGCAATTTCTCTGTACAATCACAGCTGCGGAGAAGTGCGCTGGAATTTTGGCTGGATTCAGAACATCAGCTGCCCGCTTATGATTTATTTATGTGCG
Organism: Holothuria leucospilota; assembly: GCA_029531755.1. Lineage (NCBI taxonomy): Eukaryota > Metazoa > Echinodermata > Holothuroidea > Aspidochirotida > Holothuriidae > Holothuria > Holothuria leucospilota. Next base: position 39,173,904 of record CM055980.1, on the reverse strand, counting down.
GGAGTGGAGAAGGTGTGCAGGATTTTCCCGCATTAGATTCAATTATGTACGGGATTCGAAAGACAAAAGCGGGATTCCCACAATCCCGCGCCATAGTGCGAACACTGCTTTCCAAATCTTACAATAATATTGCAGTTGTTTTGATCACTAGTTTAAACCTCTGAAAAGGTTCGAAAATTTGAAATGAAATCATCAACTTTGTCCCTTCATATAATTTACCATAGTGTTCTTGTTGATATCAGGGTACAATTATAGAATGCAGGTCCACTGTTTATCTCTTCATAGCATCCAAAATCTCAGATTTAATCTCACCATCAAGATTGAATCCGCGAATCCACTCCGAGATTCGTTTACTGGACTTTGAAATATTTATTGTCTCTTAACCAATGTGTTGTGTGCTGTTCTCAAATAACTCATTCTGGAATTACTCCAAGGTAGTACATTAGGTATAATTATAGAATGCAGGTCTACTGTTAATCTCTTCATAGTATCTGGATGCGCGGATTCGATTTCACCATCAAGTCGTATCCACCAATCCACGAATTCACTCCAAGATCACTTTACTGGACTTTCAAATATTTTTTGGACCTTGAAATATTTTTGTCTTTAAATCAAATGTTTTGTGTGTTGTTCTCAAATAGCTAAGGGTGTGGGAGCAAGATCGTATATACACGAATCCTCAAATCCACTCCGAAATTCCTTCACTGGACTTTGAAATATGTTTTGTCTTTAAACCCAATGTGATGTGTGTCGTTCTCTAATAGCTCGAGGAGTGGGAGCAAGATCGTATCCACGAATCTGCGAATCCACTCCTAGAATATTGCAACCAGTGGACCTGCATTCTATAATTATTCCAATATCAGATTCAGAATGCAGTGTGCATAAATGGTGACATCACATGCAACAGTTGATCCCTGTAGTTCCTATGCAACTAGGCCTACCCAACGAGTTGTTGCTACAAGCATTTTATAATGACGTAACACAGTGGCTCATTAGCACACTGATGTAAACAAAGTTCCATAGACACAAAGTAAATTTTATGATGCGAAAATGTTGCTGATTTCATTTCAAATTTTTTGGCACTTTCCAGAAGTTCTCAGTGATCCAAACTAACTGCAATACTCCTGTAAGATCTGGGGACGTAAAATCTAGTCTAAACCAAGTCGTCAGTAAAGAACTGCGTGGTTGTTTGCCTACAGCTCACTATACAGATGTCCATCTAAACTAATGTAAGTTCACTAAGAATTTAATGTAGGAACTAGAAACAAAAGCTGTATTAGTTTTCTTGTTTTGCAGATATGTGTCATTTTCAAGCAATCTTTCATTTCTGAGAAAAACAAAAGAAATTTCTAGGCATCTTGGACTAGGGTCAATTTCCTTGGATAAGATTCAAAAGTTACCTGCTGGAAGCTACCTATCAGCTACATGATGCCATACAAAAGACTTCAGAAATTTAAGGTTGGAAGCTGTAAAACAGCATGATTTGTCATGGAAGGACACATTTCTGTCATGGACGGACAGATTTCTTGTCATGGATGGACATGTTTCTTGTGGTGAATGGAAAATACGCAAAATTTTTGAATGTTGGCTGTTTTGCTTTAATTGTAGAGTTTTCACACTCTTCTTAATACAGGGTTAAAATGTAAATAGATAGACCCATTGCTCTGCAAACAGTCATTTCCCCAGTTGGTTCTTCCATTTAGTCATAGGGGTGTTAAATTAGTTTTATACTTCTGATAAGGTGTCTGTACCATGACAGACTTTGTATTGTAAATACAGCATACATATGGTATTACTGAATTTTTATGTAATAGCTACACAGTGGACTGTGGAGGACATATGAAGTATTGAAAACTCAGTAGGTTTTTTCAAGAAATGTTTACCAGGGTGAAAATAGGACACAGCATAATGACCCAGGTGGGAATTGAACCGGCAATCCTTAGATCATTACTGTAGTCCAGCACCTTAACCAATAGGCCACCACGCTCTCAAATGAGGTTGGTTAGTTAGAAATGTCCTTCCATGACATGTTTTAAAACCTCATACATAAAATGGTATATTCCAAGACATTTGGACATCGTCAAGTATTTATTTATTCCAGTAAGTAGTCATGCCTGTCAAAAGCATGGGACAAATTTCAGCATTGTATCCTAAAATAAAGATTTTGGTCCCTCGATCAGCATGTAACCAATCCCCCTCTGAACTGCTGCACTGGTTTTCAGTTAATTGATAGGCTACTGTACGTGCCACATACAGTACGGCAGTGAATAGGGCTGTGACCGTGTAGCGATTAATCGCTAAATGATTGCATGTGAAATAAACGTTTAGTACAACGCTACTAGCGATTAATCGCAAAACCTGTTTTCCGACCATTTTTTATCCCTCTAAATACTAAGCTGCAGAGATTGCAGTTATCGCGTACAGCTCTACAGAGGAGGAGTACAATAGCAATGCATGTTTCTTTTGTATTTATGGCATCAATAAGCTCACTTCGAGTCTTTCTGTTATGATAAGGTAATCGCTAAACGATCGCAAAATTTTGCGTTTAAATGTTTAATGTTTTTGCTCAACGTTCACAGCCCTAGCAATGAACATTTATTACTTGTGAGGGTCAGTTGATACTGTACAATGAAAATTCGAAGGGAACTTTTCCTGCTGTTGATTTGCAATATGGGCAAACAGTGCAAGTACTGTGCATTAACCAAGGTATCCAGAAGTAGGCAACTTCCTGTGGTATCTCTTTGACCTCTGACCCAAAACAAGATCACATCTGTAATTGACTTTAATATCAAAGGAGTTTGAAAGTACTTTCATTAATTTAACTTTACAAATAGATCTATTGAGCTAAATTCACCACTTTTGAGAATTCTTTTGGGAAAGTGTGGTAGGTAAATGTGGTTTTTAGAGCTCTTCTGTTGGAAGTTTTTGGTGAGAAAAGGTAACTTTTTGGAGACGGGAGAGATGACAATCTCTGCCGAGGTCAGCAAATGAGTTGAAATTTTGTGTACTGTCTTGCAAGGGCCCAGAAATGGAGTGTATATATATGTCACATAGGAACATAAGTGTAGATCCTGTTTAAGGTACAGAGGGACTGAATTTTGCCAGAAGTGAGGAAGTCCTCTTTCAAGATTAGCGTGAGGCTGAGGTCATCAGATCACTTGCCAGTCAAGACTCCACTCTGCCAGAATGACCCTGTACCAAAATGTCCACACCATTAGTCAAAAAGACTGCTGTGAATGTAAAACTCACCAGCATCAATTACTTCATGATACAGTACATAGCATGTTAATTGCATGTGATACTTTAGTTTTTACTAATGAGTTAATAGAACATTCTCCATAAATTCAAGGAAAATGAAGGCTATAATTGGTAAAAGAGAAATTCATGAAAAATATGTGTTTGTACAGACGACCTAATGTACAGTTTAGCGCAAAACAGCAATAGTACGTCTCGAAGGATTTTACAATTCATCTTTAATGCTTTATCCTTTTTATACATAGTCCAGTCACCCAAGGTACCTAGAATATGCTTTACATTAGAACTAATCAATTTTGCTTTTACTATGGGGGCATTTCGAAAGTTAAAAAGCGGGGACATTTTGCCAAAGACGTGGTCTGACTGGATACCAGCCTTACCATTAGACAGTGTTCTCCACTAGCTGTTTTGTCCGGGGGCTCCGCCCGTACAAAATCTACCACACTACTTTAGCGGCCGGACAAAACTTTGCCGCCCGCACAGAAAACTGACCCGCCCTGTCAAGAAGTTGGCTGTACACTCAATCACAAACACCACAACTTAGTCATTTGACTGCCTTTTATAGTTGACTTCAAATACGCATGACAAGCAATGTATAATAAAACATCGGAGATGCAAACCCAGCTCGCTTGCACCTGGTCTCTTATATCATTCAAAATGCACTTAGACTACTGCATTTCTTTCATATGTTTCCACAGTAGGAATCCGTTACCATCAAACTCATACACTAAACGAAACCATTCAATTGAACTGTCCCCTAGTTTTCCCGATTTTCACCCTAAATTTCCATTAAAGTGAACTACTTCATTGTTGAATACTTCCAAGTGGAAACTGTAGCTTCAGATCTGCAAGTAAAGTCAAAGATATTTAGAAAATGCTATTTGCAAAAAAAAAAAAAAAAATGACCACAAGATGCCCAGATTTGAACACATAGGGAAGGCTAAGAACAAGATCGTAGATTGCACCATTTGCGATCTAAGCCCTCCTAAATTGTCAAAATTTTCCCAAAGGGGAGGTTTTCCCAAAGGTGAGGGGGACACCTCTCCCCTTAGACTCCTCCCCCAAGATGGCGATCACAAGAGCCCCCGGACAGAAAACAGACCAGTGGAGAACCCTGTTAGATCAGGCCTAGGAGTTCTTATCATACTCTTAGTTCCCTCAACCAGGCTTGAGCCAGCTGAGTAGGTTGGAATTTGTTCTCTTCTTATTTTTGTGTAGAATCAGGCATTCGATTCACATAAATATGCATGTTGAATGGAGACACGCTAAAACGTTTGAAACATGCAACAGAGAATGTTCACGATGTATCCATCTAGACTGACATACTGTAGGAGAACTTCCCCTTTTCTTTGGTAGCCTTTCAACCACAGCTATTAAATAAATTTTAATAGTTGTTCACAAGCTGCTAGAGGTAAAAAATAATCCTGAGTTTCCTGACACTTTTTCTTGTTTGAAGAAAGAAGTTGGAAGCTGACACTTTGTTTTAAAACCCATTTTGAGGTTTAAGAGAAAATGATGTTCCATTCTTTCACCGCACCATCACAGTGAATGAAGTTGGGACTACATGCAAAACTGGCAACTGGAGCCTTAATGCCAACTTAATTTGAACCCTGTATCTGTAACACTGTCAGTAACAAGACTTTCTTCACCCGGGAGAAATTTAACAAAATTTTAGTAGTAACTAGCACATCCTGACACAGTCCAGTCCCTCTATGCTACTGTACTGTGTTATTGACTGGAAAACACAGTACTGTAGCAGTGCTGCATCAGCATGTGGTGTGAAAAATGCCACTGCAGTCATTGTTGCCTTGACTATGGGAATGTGTGAACCTGCTACAGTACCCAAAACATTTCACTAGGCTACTGTACAGTATGTCATAAGGGGACAACACTACATTCTATTTAGCATACAAATGTGTGGGCTACCATTCACTTGTTTCAGTGCTATTTGTAGCTTGGAGAACAGGTTGAAAAAGAAAGCAGAATTGCTTGTAGAAGTCATTATTTTGGACATGTTACGGACACTACATAGGAAAAGGCCTCTTCTAAAACTAAATATGTCTTAAGTATGGCATCCGTTTCTTTCTGCCACCAAATTGGGGCGCATTCTGCCCTAAAATTCTGGAGCAGTATTCACTGTTTGGAAACTGTAACGTAAAAAGATTCATTGGAACAGAATACTTCATCTGAACTGATGAATTCATCGTAAATTGTTAAAATTTACTGATTTAAAATTTACTGATACTACATTGGATTGTAAGCCTTACATGATCACAAGGTAAATAATGTGTGTAATAGCAATATGGAAGAATTCACACAGAGGAGTGTGTGACTCTTTTCTGATCGTAGTAAATATGGTTACAGGCCTGGATTTGCAGAAGAATTTTATGGTCATCCATTGGACAACCTGTCTGCCTTTTTTGGTTGTCCAAAAGAAAATTTAGTGGTCCACAAAGAAATTTGCAGTAATTAAAAGCAGTCTGCGAACTTGTTGTATGAACTTTGGTTGTCGGATGGATAACCAGCCCACCATTTTTGGTTGTTTGTCACAAATTTTGGTGGTCACCAGGGATGTACAGTAGCTACAGTGGGCGGCACTAGCGGTGACACCCAGCACTCGATATTCCCGCCCGGCACTCCAGGCAAACACGTCTCCCCACCCACCACAAATCGGCCTACTGAGACCTAAAACTAGCCCTAAATTTACTCCCTAAACTAAAATGAGGGAAAAATGAAAAATTAATGGCTGAAAAATGGGGTAGATGCCATTGGGTGGGGTGAGGTGCTTTCCCCAGATCAGACAATTACCCAGCACTCAAATTTGGCTAGCTACATCCCTGGTTGTCACAGGTGACTGGACAACTGTGAAAATCAAGCCCTGGGGTTCGCTACTCAGAATTACATATTGCAACATAGCACTTAGATAAGCTAATCATATGTTCCTCTCCTATCTTTAGGTAACACAAACTATTTTGAAAATTCAAACAGTTTTTACCAACTCAAATGATTTGCAACAAGCTTGGAAGTTGCTATGAATTTCCTTGCAAGATGCATTCACACTGTGGAGTGGCAGATCTCTGCATCCTCTACATGTAGCAACATACATAACAGTTACTACATCAGCAATTCAAATTTAGTTCTTCACAGCATCCAATCTCACAAACTTCTGCATAATTTCATTATATTGAAGATGGGTCAAACTTTTCGAAGGAGAGGTACTGTAGCCCAACTTCATCGTAGAATTTGGTGCTGTCTCGGTATGGGAATTGATAAATGACCGATGTAATAGATTCAGCAGACTGTGGACTATAGCAGGGTCTGCTGCCGCAACTTGAGTAAGATGACCATAATATTCTAGAAATCATCAACCCTATTTCTTAATTATGTTAGTTTCCTCAAATATTACAGGCAAAGATAGTTTGCAGTAGCAATGTCTTCATTACATTAGTCTTTTCTACAGTATGCTAATCAAGATGGAGTGTTGCTAATCAGTTCCAGCTTTGATTAGAAATTGATGCTGATCAGTTTGTTGAAGAAACTATTTCATACAGTACCTCCTCCATCAGTTCAAAAGAAGAAGGTATGCCAAAGTGGAAAAACCTTTCCATATTCTTGAAATACATTGTCTGGGAACATGGGACTGTGGGACTGTACTGTAACATCTGAGCTCTTTTTCTCTTCTCATTTCAGCTGTTTTGGCCTAGAAGATGGCTAATTATTTTTGGCAACCAAAGTGACGTGTCTCTGGTCTCATTAATTTGGTACCTGTATATGTGCTTTACAACAAGATGGAATGTCGTACACAATGACTGAGGCAGCTGTTGCCGTAATTTAATACATTGTTTGAGTAGCACATGATCTCCAGAAATGGGAAACTGTTTTGCCTCCCTGTTTGGTCGAAGTAAAAGGTAAAACATTTTCTTTTATGAGGAGTGTTTAGAAAGACTATTTGCCTTTCCACAAAAATGTATGAATACTTACTTTATAATGGCACAGTAGCTTTCAGTCCCCTCACACTAATGCTTGTTGAGGTTTCCAGGTGCAGATTCAAGGGAGGGGGACATAAGGGCATGTGGCCCCCTATTTTCATTGGCCAAAAAATCAGTGGGATATAAGCTTATCAAGCTGTATAAAAAAGGAAAATCAGGAATTACCTATCAATGGGACTGGTACAATGTAAACATAGGACCACATCTGGTACTTTAGTATGAGATGACCTCACAGATACTTTAAAAAAAAAGTTTTTTCCAAGGTGCTTAGCATGTTTCTTTCACTCTATTTGTAGCAGTCTTCCAGTGTTACTACGCAACAACATTTTGAGCATGCATCGGGTGTTCTAGTATCCTTGCATTTCTTTCATACTTTGGTTGCATATCAGATCAATACAAACACTCCAGACCAAAGTGGCACTCCAAGACATGTAAGCCTATACTGTAGGTGTTACAGTTTTCTGTAAAGGTTTGGAATGCCATCTCCAGTTGCATAGTTGTTCTTTTGTATTTGCTGAGCTGTAGCCTACAGTTGCCTACTCGGGTTACCAATACTCAGGATATACTGTTAGGTATGATACAGTGCATATTATTCATGGGGTGCGACAAAGTTGGGACAGGGGGTCATGGCCTCTGAGTTGGAGAATGTTCCAATTTTGTCAGGGAGCCATAAAGGGCACAGTGAAGTATACAATCGATGACATGCCATCAACCACACCAATGATTTCCTTGTTTTTGCTCTCAAGGAGGGCACATTCTCTAAAAGGAACTCAAAATTTTGATGCACTTTGCACACATGATTTCCTTGTTTCAGTTTCTTCCATAATTTTGTTCCATATAGTCTACTTTAAATAGAGCAACCTCCCCCTTTAATTCAAAGTACCCTTGAGGTAGCCTACACAGTTTCCTGTAAGGGGACTTGAACTTTCATCTGTATCTCATAGTTGTTCTCTTGTATTTGTTGTATGGTAAAGTATACATTATGGAAATCATGGTGGAAGGTTTGACTATTTCATCGGGAAACCAGGTTGGATACAGTGCAAAACTTCATGGGCGCACATACTTTGAAAACCAAACTTTCTAGCTCACCTGGTATAGATCAGGGGTCTCCAAATTTTTTGCTTGATGGCCCAAATTTTTACTCCAATATCTTGGTGGCCCTCAAATTGATGGGTCAGTAAGAGGAGTTTGATCTGAGTTGGTTATGCAGTGTTAATAAAGCAGATCACTGGTTCTTAGATTAGAATCACTCCCATTGATTATTTTTAATGGAGATTTGGCAATTACTTTTCGCTCCGAAATCCTCTTCGCGACCCTCTGAAATATTTTCGCGACCCCTAGTTTGCCGACCCCTGGTATAGATACTTTCATCTGTACCTAAGAAATCTTAGTATTTAGTACTTTTAGTATTTATTATTTTTTCTAGCAACTATATGTACAATACTCACAATTTACTGTATGCAATGTATATACAACATTTAACAAGTGTAACTAAATTACTAGAATAGGAGGAAAGATTGGTAAGTTAAGACTTACTAACATTTTCCCCCTTAAGATAATCTAACTTCTGTACTATAACTACAGAATAACTACAAAATGAGTGACGACATTATGCTAGAAAAGTATTAGATGTAAAAATGAGATATGGAATATGTATGTTGCGTAGTCCACAAATCTTCAGTGCGAATCCAAATATACAACCTCAAAAATTTTGATGCCATTTGTATGATGAGATTGATTGCTTGTCTTCCAAAGTTTGGTTTCATAGCATGATAAATGGAAACTGCCCTGCACATCTCAGAATCATTCATAGTCAAGATTAGGTTTAACTGTTTTGGCTTTCAGTAAGGACAGATTCCTGTCTCACTCACAAATCTGAGCGTGCTTCATGCGATATATGCAACTTTATAAATTAGATTCTCAGACCGAAAACTAAAACAGCATTAAACCCAGTAAAGCAGGTTTGTTTATTGTGCAGAATATGGTGTGACATCTTGATAGGTCAAATGTTTTATGTATCTATAGTGTATGTATAGTGACCTAGCACATACCATATTATGGACTATTGGTTATGAAAACTTGTGGGGGAAACTAACCCCTGTTAGACAGATCCTGGAGCTACCCAGGGCTGTCCTAGCCTGGGTGCCTACCCTGTCAGCACTTTTGGCCTGTGGCGCTCGCTGCTCACAGGTTTGAGCTCACCATTACAAAGTATACCCTCCCTTTTTGTAAAATATGGATCTGTGCCTGGTTTTAACCTTGTTGTCTGAGTGTTGGAGATGTCAGATGGCTCAATGGTAACCTCATGAGAACAGATGATTCCAGGCTGCAGAAAGTGGTACTGTATCTCCCACTCTCTTACTTTGAGTGTTCTCTTTTCAATGGTGCAACAGTGTAGACACTTAAAATGTGCATTGACTGACTATGCCAAGGGTTCGTGGAGTGAGTCATTCATTTTACCTTGTGTATATCAGTACTCACTGCATGTCTCTTTCTAAGATAGAGAACATTATTCACCTTAGGGTTTTGTTAGGTTGACAATCTGCTAAGAGAAGCAATACCAAAGCATTTTCTGTGTCCTTGTCTTTCAGGCCACGAAGCTACTTCACTGGGAGATACAAGGACTACAATGTAGGTGTGGAGTTTGACAACCTCATTGAAGATGTAAGTACTGAGTGAAGGGAAGAGAGCAGCATAATTAAAAATCAAACTGTGGAATAATTTTGCAACGATTGAAATGTAGTGGTACAGGTACTGGTTCACAGTAACCATGGCAACTGACAGTGTGCACTCACTGGAGATGGTCTTGGCAAGTTTGAATACAATACCATGTCAGTATCTTTGGTTACCAATTCTACTCTAATTACAGAACACATTGGTATCAGCAAGGTTTCAGATCAAGTCTGACATTCTCTTTCAAAAGCTTAATGTGTTTGTCTTAACCTGACTTTTATAAACATTTCATGATGTGTCAAACTTCTATTTCTACGAAGTTGACTTTTCATGACTTTATAATCCATCAACTTCATAAACCAGGGGGTTGTCAGGGAAGGAGGTCCACCATTTATATGTGCTTTGAGACTAGGTGGTTACCAATATTAAGCTGCTGGGGAGTATCCAGTATTCATGTTATGCACAGTAGGTATTTCATATATTAACAGATTTCTGTATGCTCCAGAAAATCATACCCACCTTTGGGGCCAGGGTGTTTGGGGCCAGGGTGTAAAAGGGCAAATGTTTGTCCTTTGCAGGGTAGAATTGAGTAACCCGCAGAGTTGTTTGCCATTGGTTGCAAAATATATATATAGTACTGTGACTTGTAAGCAAACTCTAATATGCAGATTACTTTTCATCATATATTGCTCCCATCAATTGTACCTAGGCATAGTGGGGACAAAGCAGGGATGTGATTTATGCACATGTTCGTTTCTCTGTCAGCTTCTGCTTATACAGTATCTCTGCTAAGTCTCCACATATCCACACCATCCATGTCATATCCATATAAAGTACTGGTATTGAAAGTATTTAGTCCTGTACACATCTTCAAAATTTTCCTGGTTTACTTCCTGCAAATCCTGGGGTTATTGCCTGGCTCAGCCTTTGCAGAGCAAATTCAGTCTTAAAGTACCATGAAATCCCCTGTATGGTTGGGACTAAATTAACTATGGCACAACCTGGCAAAAGTTTTGCAGTAGCCTCACTATTTTTGGCCCAGGTATAGGGTTTCTGTGATTACAATTGACAAGCATTTGTAGAAAGCAAACCCTGCAGTCCTCATCTTTTGTTTCTACTCCATCTGTATTGTAGGAGACTGATGTAGATAATAACAGAGAGGTTCTGAGTAAAACAGAAAAAGACCATCTTATCAACAAACGGTTCAGCAAACTTGTTGAAGACCAGAGGAAGGTTGATGCTGAAATAGATGCCCAGGTGAGGAGAATTCTTAGTTTACATTTGTCAGCTGTTCAAAATATTGAATCAATTAATCAGACCTTAGAAAGCAACAGAACATCTGTGTCATGGATAGACAAGATAAAGTTAGTACGGTATTTCACTTTTTGGTGTTCTTGTCAGATTTCTGTCAAAACTAAGATAAGTTCACAAATAGTTTTATGTAGAAACAAATCCTGTATTACTTTCCTTATTTAGCAGGTACTGTATATGTTATTTTCAAGCAATCTTTCACTTCTGTCTGTCAGGCAAGACAGAGGTATTTCTAGGTGTCATGGACGGATGTCGTGGTCAACCAGGCGGTCAATTTGATTTGAGAAAAGTCAAAAGTTATCAGCTGAAAGCTACCTATCAGCTACATGATGCCACACAAAAGACTTTGGAATTCATTGCTAGGTTTAAAAAACTTTGATTTAACATAACATAACATAACAGGTTAAAGGGCAAAGGAGGGCGAAGGCCCCATAAGATGCCCTGAAGTCCATACAACCCCAACTGAAAACAAGCAACCAACCAACACCAAATGAGCCCAGCCCAATTAGATTCTACCACTGTTCTACCACAGTTGTCATTCTTGTCATGGGAGGACACAGTTCTTGTCATGGAGGGATGCATTACTTGTCATGGATGGATACTGAGCAAAATTTTTTAAGTCTTAGCCATTTTTCTTTCATTGCAGAGTTGTCACACTGTTCTCAGGGCAGGGGGTGATTGTAAATAGATAGGCCCACTGCTCTGCAAACACACATTTTCCTGTTTAGGTTCTTCCATTTAGTCAAAGGGGTGTTTGAGTTAATTTGTCATGGATCTATTAGACTTTTGATATGGTGTCTGTCCGCAAAATTTCTGTTGTAAATACAACATACATGGTATTTCTGAGTTTTTATCTAATGGCTACAGAGTAAAGTACAGGCATAGTTTTGATAACTCAGCAGGTTTTTTTTTTTTTTTTTTTTTCAAAAAGTAATTTGCATGGGAAAGAAAACAAATTTTTCCTACTGATTTTGTGTCAAGGATGGACATGACTGCCTCAGACATAAACATCAATGTGAAATAATTATCACACTCCACAAGTTTTCTTTTCTGTTCAGTATGATTTTGGAAATAAAGTTTTTCCCTATGAATATAATCAAGCAAACATTCAAATAGTTCATGACTAAAATGATTAGTTTAAATAAATTTGAGTAGTAAGAAATGTCAGTCCATGATATGCTTCTCAGAACCAATACATAAAATGGTTTATTCCAAGATATTTGGACATTGGCAAGTATTTTCTCTGTTTATTCCAGTAAGTAGTCATGTCCCTCACAAGTGTGGGACAAATTTGAAAATTGTATCCTAAAATAAAAATTTAGGTTCCTTGTCCAAGATCCAACCGATTACCCTAGTGTACATATTAAAGTACAAATCCATTCTCATGAGTGTGAGTTCATGCAGGTTTACCAAAATGTGAGTACAAGCATGTACTCACTACAAGTCTCTTATTGATTGCTTCCAAAGTTTCCTTAGTATAGGTAGACAAGTCCAAAATGTGAGTAAAAGCATGTACTCACTACAAGTCTCTTATTGATTGCTTCCAAAGTTTCCTTAGTATAGGTAGACAAGTCCAAAATGTGAGTACAAGCATGTACTCACTACAAGTCTCTTATTGATTGCTTCCAAAGTTTCCTTAGTATAGGTAGACAAGTCCAAAATGTGAGTACAAGCATGTACTCACTACAAGTCTCTTACTGATTGCTTCCAAAGTTTCCTTAGTATAGGTAGAGAAGTCCAAAATGTGAGTACAAGCATGTACTCACTACAAGTCTCTTATTGATTGCTTCCAAAGTTTCCTTAGTATAGGTAGACAAGTCCAAAATGTGAGTACAAGCATGTACTCACTACAAGTCTCTTATTGATTGCTTCCAGTTTCCTTAGTATAGGTAGACAAGTACTTAGTGCCTTTACATCATACTAGTATTATTTGGCAAACTGTACTTCATTCTTGGGCAAACTGTTTAATAAACTTGAACATTTGTTTTGGCCTGATATATGTATGCATCTGTCATTCTAAATATATTACAACTTAGACAAATGTCAGTGACTGAGAGATAAACTGTCGTAGAAATATTCCCTACTCTACTGGTCTTATGACAGAGTGAATAAAGACAGTGGCATTTGGAGCCTGGACTCTCTTCCAAATCGCAAATACAAAGGATTATGGTATAGGGTTTTGGTGTATTCATAGTCCTTTTCAATGGCTTTTTGCTGTGGCCAAAAATGACACATACCAAACTCTACCCCATGATCCTTTTTAATTGCTGTTTGGAAAGGAGTCTATTGAGGCCTAACAGTCAAAAGGTTAAGAGATCAAATCCTGAGCTAAGTCGTAGAGGTTTTTCATCCAAGACCAATAAGTGGTTTTGCCCACTGATGTGAACTTCCCAGTTGCAAAAAAATAAAAGATCTCAAATTGGGATTAATAAATCGTAAGCCACCTGATGTATCTGTTGTTGAAGTGCAAGTGGAAACCTTTATCTTCATGACATAATTCATATTTCTGGGGTACTGAAAATGACCATCATGGTCATAGTCTTGAATTTTGTTACTTTCAAAAGTGTTGGAACCTTCAAGTGTGTATTACTGATGGTGTTTTGTAACTTTTTGTTTCGGTGTTTCTGCTATTACATTGCTAGCACATAATTTTGATGCACTGCATTGCTGAGTTGATGTATTGTTGTCCAGTGGGGAAGACAAAAGAAGGGGCTTTCATTTCTCCTCAAATTGCAAACACAAAAAAACATACCAAATATCCAAAGGTTTTACCTCATATGACCCCAGAAAGCACCTTCAAAATGTAAAGGCCTGTCTACACAATCATACATTTGTTCATGAAAATCATCATACGGATGTTTGAACACTTTTGTTGGGAAGGTGAAATATGCAGCTTAAAGTTTGAACACCTTCATACAGGTTGGACGTTGTTCACATTTGTTGGGAACGCAGTCCATGCGATCATATGTTTGTACATTAGCATCATTGTACAAATGTACGATGATGTGTTTTTGACCATATGTATGATTTGTGTAGACAGGGCTTCAGAGCTTCCAGGGCTCCAGACCAAGGCTATGTGTGCCTCACACTTTATGCTTGTACACTGTATGTGCCCTGTGTTCACATGCTCCAGTTTGATAGTAGTAATATTGCTAATCAGGTACTGGACATTTTGACTCCAGGGATAAAGTTTTAGAGGAAACTTTGATCTGTTTTATCTTATTTCACACACCAGCTGCTAGAGGAGGAGGAAAAGACACGTCTTGAAGAAGAAGCCTACATTGCAGCCAAAAAACAAGCAGCTAAAATTGCCAAACAGGCCAAACTTTTAGAAGAACAGAAGAAAAAACCTATTTCTAATGGCTCAGTTAAGTCTTGGGTAGGGGATAATGGAGATTGGAGCATGTAAGTTAATATTGTCACAGCTGTCTCTTCTCTGTATGCTTCTGTACAACCACAGAGATACACTGGCTGTTTTATTCTCTATTTCTTCCACTTCTAGAGTCAAATTTTCTGTTTAAGGTAGTAGGAAGGTTGTCTTTACAGTGATATAAAAGATCAAGATAGAAGCAGCATAAGTTTCACAGAATGCTAGGAAAATCTGCTGAGTTATTAGTGAATTATCTTTGCAAAATGATTGTAGCTTTATTACTTTATGTTTTGTAGGGACTCTTGTTAGTTTTACACTTCCCATCTGGTCATAGTGTCATGGCACAGTCCAGGTAGCTGAGGATACTACCAGTAGGAGATCACTGGGGCTACAAGTCTAAAGTTTTTATACAGACCAGCAAACATCGGTAGTCATAACAGTTGTACCCTCCTTCAAGGGAGGAACATTATCCAAGACTTGTAATACGTGGTATTTTGCTCACTTATAATAGCCTGGAGGTACAGAAGTTAACTGTTAAGTAGCAGCCCCCTTCCCCTTCCCCTGCACATTTGGCTTTCATTGTCTTCATGAAGCCCTTACTGACTAAAAAGCATAGATCATGCATCCAGCTTGCAAGCTAGTGCTAAGAGTGGTGATATCAGTAGGTCAGTTTCTTCAATAGAAACCCAAAATTTTTGGCCTGCTTCTCTCGGTGCCAGGGGGGGGGGGCATGACCCCCATTTGGGAAGGTGTCCACCTCTCCCCCTAATGGGGAATTTTCCAATTTTGTTGGGGAGGCTTAGCAGTACAAAACAGCATGTAGTCCCTGACAGCAGACAGTAGCCATTGCAGTTTTCTTGTTATGATATCAATAGGTCAGTTTCTTCAATAGAAACCCAAAATTTTTGGCCTGCTTCTCTTGTTATTCATTTTTGATTGCTTCAGTTTCTTCCAAAGTTTCATTCCATATATCTAAAGAGTATGATTTCTTTCCCCTTCATCAAGTTAACCTATTTGTAGACTAAAGAGTTTATGTAAAGGTTGGGACTTTACAGTTTCGTGGGAAGGGTAAGCCACTCATGGAGGGAGTTTGTCTGTTGTATTGGGCAGACGGGTAGAAGCAATACAATGCATGTTGCAACGCAATGCCTGAGTTTCAACTGCCCAGACAAATGTTGAACTATTTTTACCCAAAATATGTATAGATTCATATTTGTGTACCCAAAAATTTTTGTGCACTGCACAGGCCATGCAATTCCACAATTCAGATTTCCCAGAACACATAAAATCAGCACACAAATTTTGGAAAATATGCCCTTGAGTGGAATGGAATGGAATTGTACAAAGGTTTCCTTCCAGTCCCCTTGACACCCCCCTCCCCCTTCTCCTGTCAACATTTTTCCTGCAACACATCGCCTGTTGGGCAAATCTTGGTGCCACCCCTGGCTAATGCAATACAGTACTTCACAAACCTTTCAAACAGCAGGCTTCATTTCCACCCCACCCCCCACCTGCACCCCCCCCCCCTCCCCCAAAAAATATATAATAACAATGACTGTAAGAAAGGAATGGATTATCAAATGTGTGAAATGTATAGTTGTAAACAGTTATGTGTGGTGAGTTAGTTGTTTTGGAGTACCTTAAGTTTGAACAAACTGCACAGAAATGAATGCATAATTTGTTCAGATTAAAGATACTTCCAACATTTCAAAAAATCATGAAATATAATTTTGGGTACGCACTTACTATTGTTGTTTTATTTTAGGGCCAATGAGGAAGATGAAGATGATTTTGATAGTTTTTTAGAAACAGTTAATGCAAGGTCAGAGAATGTCAGAGCTTCTGGTAAGAGATATTTACATTTCCTATTAAAAGCCTACATTTCAGTTATGTTTGTACTTAAAATTATTCAAGGCATAACAAGCAGTAAATTTTAGTTACCTCTGTAAGCCAAATTGCTTTAAAATTTAGAAAATAACAAGTACAATAGGCTAGCACTGGGCACTAACTTTTGTCTGTACTAATTTCATAATTTTCAGTTGTTCACTGTGTACTGCAAATTTCATGCATTGGTTACAACATTGCATACTGCACATATTCTAATCTCTTTTCTTTTTTTAGTTTTTGTTTATTCTTTTTGTTTTTCTGGGTCCATTACTTGCAACACAGGAACTGTGCTAATGGCTAACTTAGGTATAATTTATGGTAACTTGGACATGAAGGAGTAAGTGCATACAGTTGCAAAGGGAAGTAGTGTTATGAAGGTATTTCTTGTGTCGTCATGCAATTAGGATTGCCCAGGCAGTGCTGGGCGCAGCACACGTGCAGTAAGCGTATTTATAGCACATGCTCATGACCTGATCATAGATACTACTGTGACACAGTGGGTGCTTGATGGGCAAAATGTCCAACAACCAAAGAGGCACATGACCCCATGACATTGGTGAAACACCTCTAGATGCAATGTATCATGAAACTTACTAACATGTAGGTACCAATTGGCAGTTCATGCTCCAGATTAGGTGATCATAGATTACTTTTTCTTTAAAGAAACTCCCATTTACCCTGTTCAATCCTTTTACTACATATGGTGGTTTTAGTGGGAAAATATATTTTACCTTAGTCATTTATGTGTGTGGATTTGTTGAAGAAGCACACATATCAGGTGCTTACAAGACTCCATATAGAGTAACGGTCTGTTATTATACTTTGGTAGTGGTAAGGCTTGTTGGTCATTGTTTTATATTTATAGCAGTCAGATAGTGTTGAGTTTGTAGTATATGTGTAATAGACACTGAAAATCATCTTTGAACTTCCATCAGCCACTCAAAATTTATTTTTGGACTGAAATTTCATAAAAGACAGGCAAAGTTGGAATCATTCTCTCAGTATGGATCAGTATAAGAGGGGAAGGGGGTGGGGACTGCTGGTAGTGAAAGGGTTAAGGTTTGGCAGGTGTATGCATTCACCTAATACTTGTTGGTTTTGTGAAAATCATTAGCATTTTAGCAGACTGCAGTTAAAAAATCTAATGAATAAGATAATTTATACTAATGAAGTGCTGTCTCTGTAGGATATATCCAGATTGTGATCCATTAAGCAATTGCAACACTCCACTGATAGAAATACTGCTGTGAGAAGGGCTAGGTGGCAGTATGGAAAATAATTCTGATGTAAGACAGTCCAAAACATTCAAAGCTTAAAACCCATCTTTCTAATGGTGATTGCCTTTTGCTTGTTGTAACTTGAAAGGGTATTATAGAGCATGTGGGAAGGGGAGCCCCTGTAAGTGGTTGTTTCTTTCTCTGAAAGTAAGAATAGAAGGGTAGTACGCAAGGCTTTAGCCAGGATTTTAAAGTAGAGTGTCTCACTTGTTACTAATTCACCAGGCACTATCCATCTGGTGCCATAGCCAGCACGAGCACAAAGCCCCCTACAGTTGGGGTCCAGGGGATGAAGCCCCCCTGGAAGCAGTGGCTTTTTTCACATAATTAGGGTAAAAATCATGCTCACAAAGCTGTAAAAACACCTAAGCCTCCTTGAATTTTTTAGACCCATCCAAACATCAAAAAATGATGTCAAATCAAATTCAATTTGGAAGGCTAGACTGAGCTATTTGCTGTCGTCTCAAAAGTCGTCTTGCTCAAATTTATCCATCTCTCATTCAAATT
This sequence comes from Holothuria leucospilota, assembly GCA_029531755.1. Lineage (NCBI taxonomy): Eukaryota > Metazoa > Echinodermata > Holothuroidea > Aspidochirotida > Holothuriidae > Holothuria > Holothuria leucospilota. The sequence goes on along the minus strand of CM055980.1, from coordinate 39,155,635 downwards.
TAGCCGTCTCAAAGATGGCGAGATGCATCGCTGGCAAAGGCCTTGGTAGAAGGGTAGGTCAGGGTTTAAGTATAGTCCTTCTCAAGGTTCAGTAGCATTGGACCTTTGACTCAGAGGTTAGGGTGTGATAGGAAGACAAAACTGGCAGGGATGGCACCATGTAGAGGACAAGAGCCCATGATCCCCGCCCCCTCCCACCTGCCTGGGAAATTTTCCATTTTCATTTGGAACTTTTATGGGTGTCATTAAGTATGTAATCCCTGACGGTGACCAGTTGCACCAACAGTTTACTTGATTTTGCTATCAAGGAGAGCATATTTTCTTATAGATATGCCAAATTTTCTCCAATAGAAGCCCAAAATTTTCAAAGAACTCCAAATTTGCAAATTTTCCTTACTTTAAACCCAAATTTTAAAAAAATTCTTCAAAAAGCTCTCAAATTTTTGGTGCTCAAAGTGTGTTGACAAAGTTTGCACTCAACATTCCTACTGGCAACCCCTTGCCTTTGGGGCTTTGGGTTGCAAGCCCTCCCCCCCAGGCAAATCTTGGTGCCACCCCTGAGAACTGACTGTTGGTAGGAAGGGGGAGTGGTTTGAGCTAGGTCTTCTCTACTTTCACTTCATTGGACTTTTTCCTCTTTCATAATTTACACTTCTTTATTTAATCAGATCTGAGTGACATTGAAGATGTGAGTAAAATGACTGTTCACTGTATGAAATAGTCCACAAGTTCCCAATGTGTGTTGCTGTTTGTGGTGACTATAGAACTGTAGCAATAGTGTAATAGATATATTTATGATATGTTCAATGTTGCTGTGATTCTGTACATACCCATAACAACCTTTTTCTTGCTTGCTCTCCTTCATATATATTTTGTGTTTCACATGTTAAACTACCCATCTTCTTGAATCAGTCGTTTTGTCCCAGATTGAAGCAGAATGTACTTGCTAGACTGAGATGAATAAAATTGTCACAGCTACAGTAAGACTAAGGGCACTTGCATGTTTAAATGAGTGACACAGAAAAAGAAAGCAATATTTAAGAAAATTTCTTCCTTGACTCCGTTTCTTCAACAAGGTTTGCTGTTTAAGTTAAATATCAGGCCAGTTAGGCAAGTCTTCCTAATTTGAAATAAGAGTTTTATAAAATTTACATATCTGATGTTTCAATAGGTTTGGGCAATTGCTTATTATCCATTAAAGACTTTCAGAGAGGTCTGGTCAAAACTTGACGTCAGCTTCCAGACACTGCTGTAGAAACACTTCTCTCATTTCAATTATGAATGATAGAAAGAAGCTGCAATGCCTCATGGGAAGGAAGCAGTCTCAGGTCGATTCATAATGACCTATTCCATTTAAACAAAAAGCATTTTATAACCCACTGAAAATGTTTGTGGAAGTTATGGTTGGGCACTGGTTATCATACTTCTCTTGTTTTTCTACAGTGTGTGATTTATCTGTGGCATGTAGAGATGTACTTTCTTAGGTAACTGCAGGAAGGTTGTGTAAATTCAAACAAACTTTGGGTGACTGCATACAGTATACCCTTTACAGTACCAGTTAAAGGGATTAAGCAGTTGCCCCAACTTTACTATGAATTTGAAATATGAGCTAACTCTTGCAAGTCTTCCCCTATTGTCCTGGAATGGGTTTCTCTAACATTTGGAAACGTCTTGCATAAGTCAGAATACTTGTGCACTGCATACGAATTTTCTTGGTATTCATGAAAACAACTTATTCAGTTTTTAAAGATATACAGCGTAATTGCAACGAGTGCACATTAGCCAATGGTGTGCGTGGTTGCATCTTGTTTTGTCACATTTTAAGCCAGTCACACTCTTCTTGTTAACTTAAAGTGATGCTGTGAGATTGCAAAAAGTAAAAAACATTAAAAAATTGAGTTTAAAATTTCAGTGATTCCTTTGAGTGACCCATATGAACAGTAAGGAAGAAAAATAAGGCCTGTTGTGCCAATTCCGGCAACAGCCTTAAAATTTCGTAAAAATAACGACTTAACTCGAGGAAATCAGAAATGTGCTGTGGAAAAACACTATTCAATCTCCTAACATCAGTTGAGCGGACCAGTGAGAACAAAGTACTAATGCATATTCACTGGGTGTAAACAGCTGATCGATTTAGCACAACAACAAGATGTGTGTGTGGATCTTGAAGAGGTAACGTTGATATTGCAATGTACAGAGTGCATGGTAATACCACTGTAGGCTATACTATCCCATTGTCGTAGCCTAACTTAGGCTATAGTATACTGGCTAGTGGTACCTTTGTGTTAATTAAGGCTAACGTTAGATGCTCTGCCTTTTATATGCACTTACCATCGTCTTTGACGTTCTTACTCATGGCAATAAAAGAGATAGTATTGGTGTAACTTTCATTGTAAACCTGTAACGTCCAAATTCAAATCGGTACTGTAATGCGTACCAACAAGTGAAAGACTGTGGCCTGTACTACGTAGTAAGAAGAAGCTACATTGAGTGTATACAAGTAAGTGTTATGAAGCAATTACGCAAGAACATGCATTCTTTGGTCGTGAGCACTGTTATAGTAGAGATCAGTGGTCATGAGCGAACAGCTGTAGGCTACCGTAGAGCTAGTCAGGCTGGAGTGGTATGGTACGTCTTTTTTAACTTGGTGACACCTCAATAACATTGCATATTCAACATCAGGTTCGTTATAGGCGTGGTTTAATGCTGTATAATAAGGACCGTTTTTGGTTTCGATGATAAGAGAAACCTATGCAGTCATGATGGCGTGTGTATGTATGTGTGTATGTGCGTGTGTGTGTGTGTTTGTGACACTTTGCTCGTTAACACGATATCTCAAGAAGGGAAACTCTGACAGTTTTCAAACTTGGTACATAGATGCCCCATATTAAGAGGAAGAACCCTATTGTTTTTGGTAGGGGTCAAAGGTCACCTGGGGTCGCCAGGGGTCAAACTCTGAAAACCTTGTTAACACAATATCTCGAGGTAGGAAGCTTGGATGAATTTCATACTTTGTATGTAGATGCGTTATGGTAAGAGGAAGAACCCTATCGTTTTTGGTGGAGGTGAAAGGTCATCTGGGGTCACCGGGGGTCAAACCCTGAAAACTTCGTTAACACGATATCTTAAGAAGAGAAGCTCTGATGGTTCTCAAACTTGGTACATAGATGCCCCATATTAAGAGGAAGAACCCTATTGTTTTTGGTAGGGGTCAAAGGTCACCTGGGGTCACCGGGGGTCAAACTCTGAAAACCTTATTAACACAATATCTCGAGGTAGGAAGCTTGGATGAATTTCATACTTTGTATGTAGATGCGTTATGGTGAGAGGAAGAACCCTATCATTTTTGGTGGAGGTGAAAGGTCATCTGGGGTCACCAGGGGTCAAACCCTGAAAACTTCATTAACACGCTATTTCAAGAAGGGAAGCTCTGATGGTTCTCAAACTTGGTACATAGATGCCCCATATTGGGAGGAAGAACCCTATTGTTTTTGGTGAGGGTCAAAGGTCACCTGGGGTCACCGAGGGTCAAACCCTGAAAACCTTATTAACACGATATCTCGAGGTAGGAAGCTTGGATGAATTTCATACTTTGTATGTAGATGCGTTATGGTAAGAGAAAGAACCCTATCATTTTTGGTGGAGGTGAAAGGTCATCTGGGGTCACCGGGGGGGTCAAACCCTGAAAACTTCGTTAACACGCTATCTCAAGAAGGGAAGCTCTGATGGTTCTCAAACTTGGTACATAGATGCCCCATATTGAGAGGAAGAACCCTATTGTTTTTGGTGGGGGTCAGAGGTCACCTGGGGTCATGGGGGTCAAACCCTGAAAACCTTATTAACACAATATCTCGAGGTAGGAAGCTTGGATGGATTTCATACTTTGTATGTAGATGCGTTATGGTAAGAGAAAGAACCCTTTCATTTTTGGTGGAGTTGAAAGGTCATCTGGGGTCACCGGGGTCAAACCCTGAAAACTTCGTTAACATGATATCTCAAGAAGGGAAGCTCTGATGGTTCTCAAACTTGGTACATAGATGCCCTGTATTAAGGGAAAGAACCCTGTTGTTTTTGGTAGGGGTCAAAGGTCACCTGGGGTCACCGGGGGTCAAACTCTGAAAACCTTATTAACACAATATCTTGAGGTAGGAAGCTTGGATGAATTTCATACTTTGTATGTAGATGTGTTATGGTAAGAGAAAGAACCCTATCATTTTTGGTGGGGGTCAAAGGTCACCTGGGGTCACTGGGGGTCAAACCCTGAAAACTTCGTTAACACGATATCTTAAGAAGAGAAGCTCTGATGGTTCTCAAACTTGGTACATAGATGCCCCATATTAAGAGGAAGAACCCTATTGTTTTTGGTAGGGGTCAAAGGTCACCTGGGGTCACCGGGGGTCAAACTCTGAAAACCTTATTAACACAATATCTCGAGGTAGGAAGCTTGGATGGATTTCATACTTTGTATGTAGATGCGTTATGGTAAGAGAAAGAACCCTTTCATTTTTGGTGGAGTTGAAAGGTCATCTGGGGTCACCGGGGGTCAAACCCTGAAAACTTCGTTAACATGATATCTCAAGAAGGGAAGCTCTGATGGTTCTCAAACTTGGTACATAGATGCCCTGTATTAAGGGAAAGAACCCTGTTGTTTTTGGTAGGGGTCAAAGGTCACCTGGGGTCACCGGGGGTCAAACTCTGAAAACCTTATTAACACAATATCTTGAGGTAGGAAGCTTGGATGAATTTCATACTTTGTATGTAGATGTGTTATGGTAAGATAAAGAACCCTATCATTTTTGGTGGGGGTCAAAGGTCACCTGGGGTCACTGGGGGTCAAACCCTGAAAACTTCGTTAACACGATATCTTAAGAAGAGAAGCTCTGATGGTTCTCAAACTTGGTACATAGATGCCCCATATTAAGAGGAAGAACCCTATTGTTTTTGGTAGGGGTCAAAGGTCACCTGGGGTCACCGGGGGTCAAACTCTGAAAACCTTATTAACACAATATCTCGAGGTAGGAAGCTTGGATGAATTTCATACTTTGTATGTAGATGCGTTATGGTGAGAGGAAGAACCCTATCATTTTTGGTGGAGGTGAAAGGTCATCTGGGGTCACCGGGGGTCAAACCCTGAAAACTTCATTAACACGCTATCTCAAGAAGGGAAGCTCTGATGGTTCTCAAACTTGGTACATAGATGCCCCATATTGGGAGGAAGAACCCTATTGTTTTTGGTGAGGGTCAAAGGTCACCTGGGGTCACCGAGGGTCAAACCCTGAAAACCTTATTAACACGATATCTCGAGGTAGGAAGCTTGGATGAATTTCATACTTTGTATGTAGATGCGTTATGGTAAGAGAAAGAACCCTATCATTTTTGGTGGAGGTGAAAGGTCATCTGGGGTCACCGGGGGGGTCAAACCCTGAAAACTTCGTTAACACGCTATCTCAAGAAGGGAAGCTCTGATGGTTCTCAAACTTGGTACATAGATGCCCCATATTGAGAGGAAGAACCCTATTGTTTTTGGTGGGGGTCAGAGGTCACCTGGGGTCATGGGGGTCAAACCCTGAAAACCTTATTAACACAATATCTCGAGGTAGGAAGCTTGGATGGATTTCATACTTTGTATGTAGATGCGTTATGGTAAGAGAAAGAACCCTTTCATTTTTGGTGGAGTTGAAAGGTCATCTGGGGTCACCGGGGGTCAAACCCTGAAAACTTCGTTAACATGATATCTCAAGAAGGGAAGCTCTGATGGTTCTCAAACTTGGTACATAGATGCCCTGTATTAAGGGAAAGAACCCTGTTGTTTTTGGTAGGGGTCAAAGGTCACCTGGGGTCACCGGGGGTCAAACTCTGAAAACCTTATTAACACAATATCTTGAGGTAGGAAGCTTGGATGAATTTCATACTTTGTATGTAGATGTGTTATGGTAAGAGAAAGAACCCTATCATTTTTGGTGGGGGTCAAAGGTCACCTGGGGTCACTGGGGGTCAAACCCTCAAAACCTTGTTAACACAATATCTCGATGTAGGAAGCTTGGATAAATTTGATACTTTGTATGTAGATGCCTTACAGTCAGAGCAAGAATCTCATCATATTTAGTGGAGGTCAAAGGTCATTTGGGGTCACTGGGGGTTAAGCTCTGAAAATCTTGTTAACACGATATCTCCACGTACGAAGCTTGGATAGATTTCTTACATGGTAAATTGATGTGTTATAGTCAGAAGATGTACCCCACTGTTTTTGGTGGAGTTCAAAGGTCATCTAGGGTGGCCGAGGGTCAAACACTGAAAACCTTGTTAACACAATATCTCACGGGAGAAAGCTTGGATAGATTTTATACGTAGTATGTGGATGCCCGTGGTGAGAATATGAACTCAATCATTTTTGGTGGAGGTCAAAGGTCATCTTGGGTCAATGTGGGCCAAACACTGAAAAGCTTGTTAACACGTATCTCCAGGTAGGAAGCTTGGATAGATTTCATACTTACAGTACTATGTGGATGTGTTATGGTGAAAAGATGGACCCTGTTGTTTTTGGTGAAGGTCAAAGGTCATCAGGGGTCACCAGAGGTAAAAAAGCAAAATTTCCCAAGAATTCCCAAGAGTTTTATATGGGTTCAGCAGAGGTCAAAGAGCAAAATTTTCCAAGATTTCCCAAGATCGTCATCTGGGGTCACCAGAGGTCAAACTGCAAATTTCCCAAGAATTCCCAAAATTAAATAGGAACACAAAACTGTATTTTTCCAACATGTTAAGATAGCATTTGACCATTGACTGAAAGATATGGGACATCATGGCATTATTTGGAATAGAACATATATCATCGAAACCTCAATGCATTTTTGCATTCTGGTTTGAAAAAGGCCTTCAAAAATTTACCGATTTTATGCTGCTTAGGTTACTTCCCGAGACTGTCACTATCACTTTGAGCTCTCAAATTGTATTCTTCAACTATGGGAAGCACTTGTGGCATTTTTAAGAATTAAGAAAGACATAAGAAGAAGCAAAATCTTATGTTTTTCCTTTTTGCAAACTCACGGCATCACTTTAAAACAAAGCACACAGTTTCCTGATGTCATGGGCATGATCCCATGCCATTTGCAACTATTTGGTACAGTGTGCCTCTGTATTCATGTTGCTATGAGTTTTTGTACTTGCGCCAACTCTGTAGCATGTGTAAAGTTACGCAAAATATTTACACCTTTTTCTCTTTGTGATTACTGAATAAGCAAGATATACTGTATACTGTAAGTCAGACTTACTCAGCTTTGTGTAAGTGTTCTTTGAATATGGCCCAAGGAAGACAGATTTCATTGTTTCAGAACATAAGTTTAAATATTGCACATTGAAGATAAACAAGGAGCTCTTCTGCATGAATTTAACATTTCAGACCAGTAAAACAATTTAGTAACAGTAGAATGGTCAGGTGACCTAAAAGAGCCATTCATGAATTAAGATTCCAGGAAATGCTATTTCAGATAGTGTTGACTGCAATCACCCTTTAAAGAGTAAAAATAGGTTAACTATTTAGAGTGTCTCCCTGGCAGACATTTAGGTCACTGTTGCTTTCTGGCATCAAAACCCCAGGATATGCATTAACATATACATTATTTTGCAGGCTGAAGTTAATAGCTTTCCAAAGATCACTTTACATCCATTCATGAAATTGTCATAACTCTTTAAATAGGAATTTTCTGTGAATTTGCCAGTGTTACTGCCAATTGTCTTCACTTTTAATTGAAAACTGTTAAAAGAGGAAGGCTAACATAGCTAAATGAGTGTATATTATCTGTATGTTTATGATGTAGTTGTGTAGGCAAAGAATTACAAGGAGATTCATAAAAATAAAAAAATTAAAAAGTTTTATTTTCACTTTTGAATCATTACCAATCAACTTTCACTTCTGTTGTTGATTACAGCACTTGTTTAATAATTACCTCAGTGTATCAATGAAGCTAAGTCGTAAACAGGAAGCTAAAACTAGTATTTTTAGAACAGAATGTGAATCTTGCTTACCATGCTAACAAAATAACGTGTCTTATAACCAAATGTTGTCACATCATGCATAGCTGGCAGATTGTGTGAGAGATGGCCAAAATCATATTATGAAGTGATGATATCATTGCTGTGTATACGGAGGAGCTCGGGATGCAGACCAGGGCTGGAAAACCATTTATTCCTCTGAAGCAAGTCTAATTTCCCAAATTTTTTTTTATGTTTCTTAGTGCATGAAAATGGTACATAACCTTTTAGTTGCCAAAATGTTCTTCCAAGTACCAAAATGTGCTCCCCAGGAGATTCCCAGATTGCCAATTTTTTCCATCCATGGTGTTGATTTAGTTACTCATGACTGTTCACACTTTTGTGCATTAAAATACATTTTTATTAAATTTTTAGTAAGTTACTCCACCCTTCTTTAAACCCTCCTACTTTCTGAACCCTTGAAGACCTGCAATCTAAAACATAGCTTTAATTAAACTATTTTTGTTGCAATGTACTACTAATTTGCATGGTTTGTTTTTATAGTTCTTTTTTTTTGTGTTTTAATACTTTCCTTTATGTATTAGTTGCCAGTTTGTCTGCAACTAACAGTCACACACCCCACTTCCATGATGCACTCTTGGTACCAGTAATAACCACTGACATGGCTTGGGAGGAAGATCCAGGTAAGCTTAATACCTGCACTGTACCTCATGAATAACCTTTAGGGCCACCTTAACACATGAGTAACCACCAGGGCCTTTATACCTCATGAGTAACCACCAACCTACCAGAACCACTATACTTCATGAGTGACCACCAGGACCTCTATACCTCATGAATAACCACAGCCATACCTCATGAGTAACAACCAGGCCCTTTATACCTCATGAGTAACCACCAGGGCCTTTATACCTCATGAATAGCCACCAGGGCTCTATAGCTCATTACCACCACAGACACTTTACATTGTAACTATCAGGGTCTCTTTACCTCACAATTAACCACCAGGGCCACTATACCTCATGAGTAACCACCAGGATCTCTTAACCTCATGCATATTGGAGTTTACACCTCATGAGTATCCACTGGGACAGTGTATCACATGAGTAGTCACCAGGGTCTCTTCACCTCATGAGTAACTCACCAGGGCCATTATACTTCATGAGTAACCATTAGGGCAGTATATCTCATGAGTAACCACCAGGACCACTTTAGCTAATGGGTAACTACCAGAGCCACTATACCTCACATATAACCCACTAGAGCCTGTACACTGGTACTGATCAGTGAAACCTAAGTAATAACTGATTACTTGATTGTATTTTGATAGACAAACTGAACATAAGCATTTTGGTAAATTCCATTCAGTTCTACAGTATATGTAGTTCTTGAGATATTAGCATATAATGTTATCACATTTTCAACTCAAAGTGAGCTAAAAATAAACCTTTGGGTCAGAATTTCAGTAATGTGGACTGCTAACAGTCCAACTTTTATAAGCTTATTGCAAGGTTAACATGCTATTTAGAGGTTTATGCATACAGGTATGTAGGTTAGATACAGATGACTTGTCTGTGGCTGCTAGTTTTGCATGCTTTGGTTTTATGTGTTTTGCATGGGAAGATGTTTGTAAAGCCCCCGAAGAGGTCACAGCTTGCCTGCTTGAGAGGCATATTAAATCCAGTGACTGTACTTTAACCTACCTTCAAAAGTTTATAACAGTGCTTTTTCATGGTCAATTCCAGGGTTTGACAAAACTGGAGGGGGCTTCTTTATGAGGGCAAAGCCCTCACATACAGTAGAAGCACTGAAGGTGCTTTTTTGGTGGGGCACTAGGTGTCTTCTGTAGGAAAATTTGGAAAACTGAAGTCCCAACATGTGATTTGCTGAGCTGTTTCCAAACCCCTACAGTACTTGTGTGGCCAGGTAGACTCTGACAGGGAAAACATTTACAACTTCCTCTTTTATTTCAATGTTTTTGAAGTTAATTTTATTAGTACATATGCAGTATTTCATGTCTCATTGTACCATAATTTACTCAACAAATCAGTGCAATCAAGATCTCTTGCTCCCAAGTCGAAACCTATAATTTGTGGGAGCCTTATGGGCCATGCTGGTGCCCAACCATGCCTTACATGATTGTTATTTTTGTCTCCCTGTTCCTCCCATAGGAATCCGAGGAGTGATGGGAACCAGTGTTTCAGCTCAGGTGGTAACATCTTCTACTAACCATGGTCCATTCCAAGACAGTACTTCCAATTTATTTTCGTCCCAGAAGAGTGATTTTGAGTGGGAGGCAGACTTTGTGAGTGCAGAAATGCAAGCCGTACCTACAGCGTCAGTCAATGCAGCTGGTGATGCTGCTATCAAGCCGAAGGCAAATGGACAAGTGAACTTTGTAGATACTAAACCAGATAAAAAGGAAAGTGCCAATAAAAACTCCTTTTCAATAACCGATGAAGATGATGATGAAATACTCGACATCTCACATGAAAGAATTGAAAAGTTGCCAGAAACAAAACCTGTCACAAGTGACGACTCACGAGGGAAGGGCACTATAGAAGCAAATGCGTTTGATATTGATATTGATAAATTTTTGGAGGAGTTGGATGCTGAGTTATGAAGTTGAGGGCATCTTCAAGAGGCACTCAAAGATTTATTATCCTGTGTAATATACAGCTGCTACCTTTGGAGTCAGGGTTTGTGGTAGTACTTGCAGAGTGAGTACAATGTACAGACATGAAAATATATACAGAGGATCGTGACCAAAAGTGTCGCTTCCATTCAAATGAGTTTAAGATTGCTGAAATGGCTGCAAGTAAACTGACATCTGCTTCTTTTGATGATAAGTCTGGAACATTCCAGTTAAAATACAGCAAGAATAAAACAGAAGATCAAATTCTTCGTACCAAGTCTTGATTTTTTTACCCAGCCTCATAAAATTTTCAAAACAAAGTTTTGCGTTTCGAATGTCATATATCAGTGTAATATGAGCCATTTGAGTAAGTCCCAACTCAACACAGAAGACATTAGCCTGCAGCCACCTTTTGAACATGTAGTAGTCAACAATACTCTACATGTACAGTTTGACATTAGTGTAGAATCCTTTGTTTATCCTTTCATGTCTGTGGAACAATTTCACAAGTACAAGTACTGGTATATCTGGTCATGAGTGCGAGTACAAGTTGTACTCCATCTCAATATGAGTACTTGAAGTCTTTTGTTTTGATTACCACTTTGACATTAGTGTAGAATCCATTGTCTGTCCTTTCATGTCTGTGGAACAACTTCACAAGTACAAGTACTGGTATATCTGGTCATGAGTGCGAGTACAAGTTGTACTCCATCTCAATATGAGTACTTGAAGTCTTTTGTTTTGATTACCACTTTGACATTAGTGTAGAATCCATTGTCTGTCCTTTCATGTCTGTGGAACAATTTCACAAGTACAAGTACTGGTATGTTTGGTCGTGAGTGAGAGTACAAGTTGTACTTCATCTGAATATGAGTACTACAAGCCTTTTGTTATGAGTACCACTACAAACATTCACGTTAGCATTAATGCTTAACTTTCAGTACAAGTATGAGTGCAAAAACCATTGTCATGAGTACAAGTGGAGCCAAATGTGCTAAGATATGAATTAAAGTACCAGACAAGTAAGGTGAGTACACGCTTACTCTTTCTACTTGTCTCATCAATTAGTAAAGAATCCATCGTATTGCTGCTTATGATCAAATTCATTTCCATCTGGGTTTATCTTTAACTCCTAATTAATATTGCCTCTTTGGGGTATTCCTCTTTTTGTACATAAGATGTAGTACTATTTACTATTCTGAGTAAGAGGGTCTGCAGTCAGTGGTGTCACTAGGGTTTTGGAGGTTGGAGGAGAGCAAAGTGGAGACAAAACAATATTATGGGGAGGGGTTCTACAGCATATTTTTAATGCATGTCCCCCCTCCCTCCCACTTTTGTGCCACTGGGATCAGGAGATTACCATATGCATTTGTCAACCGTTTAATACCTTCTGCTGTAAATGTAATGCTGAAATGCCAATGACCTGTTTCATAAAGAGTTATGCTCAGTTTTAAGTTTGATTTCGATAGTACTAATGTACCCTAACTAAGGCTACTCTATGGTAGATCAAAGACAAGATGGATTGTAAGTCTTTATGAAACAGGGCCATGGACAAGATTCATAAATGAATCGGTAATTTTCAGTTTGATGAAAAGTTTATATCCATATTCATTGCATCGTGTACAGGTCATAAGTTCCTAATTTTACACAAAACCCAAAGTCTTTTGTACTTTATAATAATTAAAATAACGACATGCTTGTTTGATTAGAGCAGTGGAAATCATTTTAGAACAAAACCTTTGTGGTTTTGCTTTAATGGAGCAAATACAGTAAATCTTACTTAGACATATTAGAACAAAATACAAGAGTTGAATAAATGGGAAATCATACAGAATGGTAGGCAGAGGGCAAGTAAGGATTTCTTACTCGTTTTCATCTCAAGTGAGGAATGGATACGTAGAAGAGACGGTGAGGAACAGAATTTGCCAAAAAAGTGAAGGCCTCTCAGCTGATGTTTAATAGCCATTTTGGTTGAGCCCAAATTAAGAAACTCTTTTGAGTTTTCATGGTGTATTTAAATAAGGTAGAAAACATCCATTGAATTAGACTTTGTCCAATTAAAAAAAGTTGTTCCTGTTTAATTATTTAAGCCTTTCTGCAACTTTGTAAAGGCCATTATTTCATAATGCTATGAAAGCGACAATGAATGCAGACAAAACACTTGGAACTTATCACTTTAAACATTAATGTCAGATGGCTTACAAATAGTCCTTTTTGTCCAGTTTGGAATCTTTTTGCTTTAAGTGGTTTCAGAAGGGAAGTATAGACTGCTGTGGGATGAGAAATACATCTTGTTTTAACCTGGTGTGAGATAGAACCACCACCTTCACCCACTGGTCTATAGCAGTCATTAAGAGGACTGGTCACATTTATTCAGTGGCTATAATTGTTGAACCTGTTTTCATTACTAGTCCTACATTCACTTTGTATGAAAGTCTGTTGTTATTTGTTACACCACATCAGACATAACACTAATGTGGTGACATGGATTGGATCTCTTCTGTTCCATTGAGCTCTTCCAGTGGTGGCAGACCATTATTCCCCTCCCCCCCCCTACCAAAAGAAAACACTTCCAAAAAAAGGAAAGAGGATCAAGGCATATATTAGGATGTAATTGTTTGATAAGTTAAGGATATAATTAGTTGATAAGTTAATTACGGTAGGTAGGACTGTGTGTTTGGGTCTCAGAGTACACCTTGCCAATGTAAAGTGTTTATGGAGCAGAGGTTTATTTTTACAAGCAGTACTTCAGTCAACTAAAAAATATCTATATAAGTATAATTGTTGTATTTGTCTTTTCCTGCTAGTATAATAGACAGGTATGTTAAAAACTTCTGTGTTGAATTTAACAATAAACTTACAAAATTACTGACTGAGAACAGTCAAAGAAACTTCCACAGCTGTTTTGTCATGGAAGTATAATCCATACTTGCATGGTAGGTACAATCTCATTAGTGTATGGGGACCTCAGAGAAGGGGGGCGACAGGGGCTTTAGTCCCCCCACTTCTTCAGCCGTCAGCATTTTGGACTGCCTTAAACTGGGATGGTAGGTTTTTATTTTCTTGAACATATTGGGCCACTTCGAAGATGGGCCCCCCACTTCAAAGTTGGCTCTGTGGTCCCAGGTGTATGTAAAAACTTTTCATGAGAGAGAAAATTTTGCATTTGAATGCAATGCACAACTTTCAGAATTTGTTTTGACTGTAGGTTAAATTTAGCAAGTGGGCTACAGGTTGGCCAGACTGTAAAGTTTTATTTTTGCACAGGGAAAGGAAAAACAGTTGTTCAAAAAGAGTGGATTAATGATCACCACCAGTGAATATACACGGCAAATTTTGTGCTTGTACTGTACATGCATGAAAGTCAAATTGGTACTACCTTGCCTAGCACCTCTCTGTGGCTACTGCCACATACACACATGCAGTTTAACAGTAGCCTATGCAGTATCAGAGAATGTGTACCTGCATGCATTCAGTACTTATTTGTTGTGGTACACATTAGTTACGTATACATGAATTTGAAAGCTGGATGATCGGACTGCATGGTACCAATGTACACAGTCCCTGAAATTGTCTGGTATAGACTGAAATGACAACTTTGATGTTGTAGTTTGTAAGGAATGCCTTGAAATTTTTTTTGCGTGGATCTAAAGACAACCAAAGAAATTTTGCAGATAGCAGATTGGCCATTTCTGTTTGCACAGGGAACACATTTGTGGCTGACACTCCATGACTGTTTTAAGGTAGTTGGCAAGCCCCTCCAACAAACACGTTTAACTCTCTCAGAGTCTATCTTGCTATCTTGTTCCTTACATTAAGCAGCCTAGGCTAACTAGGATGGGCTTGCCACATCCCACACCTCAAGTACTCATTTTGCAATGCAATTCAGCTTAATAATAAGGTAAACTCATTGACCCTATTCATTTTGAGCCAATGCAGCATTGCCTGCATGAGTTACAACATACCAACAAGCAGCGATAGGATTGATCAAAATACCAAACCATGGGTTAACAAAACAAAGTCACAGTGCTTCCAAAGTAAAAAAGTGGCTTTCCACTGTGATAATGACTACATACTCCCTACAAGTCTGGTATAATTTATGAAATCATTGCCTTTAAATGTTTTGTAGCTGCCAAGATCCTTTAAAAGAAGGGTTTAAGCTTTAATTTAGTTTTGATACGTTAGAGGTATACTTAATCTAAGCAATCCTATGAATTTTATTCAGTTTTACCTTGTGATTCTTGAGATGTTAGCAGATGGTGTTGCCACATTTTCACCTCAAAGTGAACTTGAAGCAAGAACACTTGACATCATAACCTGACATTAATTGGCGTCATTTTGTTTTCGTTTCAACTCTTCAACAAATTGTACCCGCCATAATTTCAGGCTTTTGTAATGGAAATTTATAGGAGGCATGAAGAATTACCAATTTTTACATCCCTATGTGAAAACTCTTCTCCCTCTCTATTCCAAGGCCAAGACAACAGATTAAAAAACCAAGAGAACAAAACATTGCTCATCAATGTGAGGAGATGACATCACTCCTGCTTGCTTCAAGTTCACTGAAGTTGCAAATGTAGTAACTTCATTCCCTCAAATATTGAGAGCCACATGTTGGAATGGAAAGAAAATTTCCAAAATGTATAGATTTTAGTTCCTCTTTCAAATGTTAAGAATCATTTTTTTGCATACCCCCCCCCCCACCTCCCTTTAACACAATTTTATCTTTCAACACAAAGGAGGTATTCATTCGGTTAGAGAAAAAAATCAAAATGGCAGCTGTTTGTTAACCTGTACATTCAGCAGGTGTAAGCAAAAGGTTGAGCTGTTTATGTTCGTAGGTTTTGTAGAACCTTGTTTGACATTCGTTCTTTTGTTCCTTTTTTTCTGTTTTTTGTTTCTGGCTTCCTGTCCAAATTGAAAAGTGTAAAATATATATGGATAGCCTTTCATAGTGTATAATTTATTTAAGTGCAATTCAATTCAGTTTTTTTTGTCAAGAAAATTAAATCCACAGTTTTGCCATTTGGCAATCTTAATTTTTGAATTGGTGATTTAGTAGATAATTCATTTTGTGGTAATTAAAGGTCTAGGTTTGAGGTTTCTTTAATTTTATACTTTAATTTTAATCAGCAACATTTGCATTACTCAGTCCATGTTTATATTAGATAGGGTGTATTGTTGTGATTGATAGTCACATAAAATGCAAAAAATCATTCCACTTCCGGTCTTAAAGCTCTAAGGGAGCCTGGTAGATTTGAACCAGTGGTTGAGGCAGGATGGGAGGAGGGATATGGAGGAGGGGGATATGAGGGGTGGGGAGAAAGAAGTCCACTTCATATGTTCATTTGTATTATCCCTTTTGGGGGGCTGGCTTGCATCTCTGCACGAATTACCTCTTTTCCCTGACAGGGTAGGGGTGCCTACCCCTTCCCATTTGCTCCACCCATGAAGTGACCAGGTTAAGTAAGATTCAAGAGAAACTGACAAGAAAGAATGCTTCACTGGGAGACTGTCGAAAGGACTTTTCTTTCTTGTGGTCACTCAAGACCTACATTTCTGTTTGGGTATGTTACATATTTGTATGTTAATTGTGAGTTAGTGGTCATTTATCAAAAAAAGCTCAGAGTATTTGGAGTAACAGACATATTTTTTTATAAGAAACATTCAGATTGTAAAGGAGGAATAAAGTAAGAACTTTTTAATGAAAAGGGGGCATAATTTGGCATGAAACTTGTTTTATCAACCTTTCTATTGTAAATGAGAAGTAAGACACAATCAGGTTGTGTCTATTTTGCAAGTAATTCTTCTAGAGAACAAATACCTTTTGTCCTTGATTTAACAAATTTTGGTTTATGAAAATAGTTGTGCCTCCTGAGGAGGGGACATGTGAAGACTTCACAGTAAATCCCAGACTTGTATTCAAGTTGTGACTCGAGTCCCATCCCACCAACACTACCTGATTTGAAAAAACTCTGGGCAATTTTCCCCTATTGAAATAACACAGAGACTCGAGTCAGTGACTTGACTCAAAATAGCTCCAGTTGACTTGTCTTGCCGAGGAAAGAGTGACTTGAATACATCTCTGGTAAATCCACTGTAGGCTTCTGAATCTAACTATTCCATAGCTTGTTTATAGCTTTCAACTCATTGAAATTTTTGATTGACAAATTTTAGCATACTAAAAAGTGTTGATGATAATTTTGTTATGAAAAGCCATATTAAACAAAAAGACCATTGTTTTAGTAGGGTAACAATGGGAGGTGATGTTCATCATCTACCAATGGTACGAGCATACAAAATTATAATTTTATTTTGAGAAAGAATGTAATGAGTATGCAACTTGTAGATTGTAATATCCATATTTAATATGACTGTGGCAAACTGGAATGTGACAGGGAATCAATGAATTAGATAAAAATATAAATAAAAAGTCACATTAATGTCTTTAGTTGTATTTGGTTGGACTCAGGTAGAGAGTAAACTCTTTAGGAAAACTGATCGCCCCAAAATACATTCACTTTAGACAGTTCTTACTATCAGTTCCTCTTGGGACACCTTTCAAAACTGTATGCAATCCTACCATCATCTAACCTCCCCACCTCAAGTCCATGGCGTTATCACTTCAAACGGCTGTTTTGCGTAGTCCACATCCAGTGTCATTTGTTAATACTTTCATGCTTTATTTTTATTTGTAAATATCCCCCAGCTTCTGCAGTCTTTACTTCTGGACCCCATCAAGGCCCTACTTGGCCTTTGTCAGGCCTGTGGGCCCTGTGCAAAATCTGCAGTAAGAGGTGGGCGGGTTCACTACTGCCATGGCATTGCCAGCCGCTGGGAAATTAACAAACATTGCATCTTTGCAGTGACGCAGATGAGAGTACACCAATAATGTTTTATGTAAAATGTGGACATGATTCTGTACCTGGTCATGTCAGGAAACTTTCGAAATTTTGACAAAAATTAGACTTCTGCCACTCGGCAGCTCATTTGCATGACGTCTTGCTGTAGGAAGGGACATACCTCACTGATTAATTTCAATTAACACCCATACAGGGTGAATTAAAGCATTTAACTGTCTACAAATTGCATTGAATACGCACTGAACAGACCATAAAATCGCAGTCTGTCTGTATCTTTTCAAAATAGCTTTTTAAATAGCAATTTTGGACTAACCGCTTGTCGATTTCTTCTAGATGCAGATGGGGATTAATGGTGCAGGAGGGTGGGTATCACAGTTCCTGCGGAGTGTTGAAATAATTATACAAAGCTTGTTCTATGGAAAGCATGGAAACATGAGCAAAAGATGAATGTTCGCGAAGCGCGTGAAAAGAACACTTTTACGAACATTTTAGTACTGATTGTTTTACATAGCCATTAACTGTCTACAAATAGCTTTGAATACGCACTTATCAGACCTAAAACTTGTAGTTCCCCTTTTGTTTCATAATAGCCAGGACTAATTCGATTTCTTTGTTATGCAGTAGGGTTGAGGGTTGAGAGCTAGGCTGTGCAATCGCTAAGGTTGCACGGGGTTTTGCAATAACGCAAGGCAGCCTGTGCCCATTTTGAATTAATAATAGGATAATTAGGGCATATGAAGGATGCGCACGGAGCGCGCCGAAAAATAGCGTTTTAAAGGCATTTTAGTAACGTTTTTGGCACTGCATCTAGACAAAAACTCGGAAAGCGAGTGACCTTTGCATATCCATTGCAAAACAGAGAGTACGCACTTTCAAGTGTTTACCTCAAACACAAACGCTTCGGCTTCACGATTTGAGAAGGTGGAAAACCAGCGCACACTCCGCCGACCCGACTGGGACGCGACAGTGAAAACTAGTCACATGGCGGGGTCAGTTAAGTGTGTGCCATATTTTCTGTTCAACCCGACTGTCGGTCATGACTGCGATCCGACAGTCTTTGTCGTGACCACATCGGAAATACCAAACCGTTTGATATTAGTACCGTAGTAGAGTCGGGAGTAGAGTCGTAGCGGCCCGGTGTTAGTTATAAGTTGAGTGGTCGTGGTGGTGTACAGCTGTCACCCCAAGTGTCAAATGTTTTTCGAATTTCATGAATTGGCCCATAAAGAAACGTTTGCGAAATCAGACGCCGGTTGCAGAAAGTCAAAGTTGTCTCCCCGATGTGTGTGTGTGTGAGTGCGTGTGTGTGTGTCTATATTCTTGTAATCCACCTCGGTAGTGTGTTGTGTGGTAAATCTACAATTCGACTACGACCCGACGCAGCTGACCTTGAATACCAATATCTTAACCCCGACAGTTGCATCGCATTCAAAAGGCTTTTATTTCGCAGTGTCGGACGTGGTGTCAATTTCATGGCAAACAATTACAAAATATGGTACTTCTATTTTCCCGACAGCCTGGATTTCAAAAAAACAATGGCTTCCCCAATAGTTTAGTATACAAATCACTTACTGAGGCAGAACTCTTGATTTTTTATTTCAGTCAAAGCAATATTATAATAATTTCCCGACAAACAGAATAATTTCCCAATACAGCTAAATCTGAGAGCGGTATAGGTCTCTGGTTAAATGTTTATTTACAAAGCAATGTTTCCACCCAACTCTAATTCACTTTTAAGTAAAAGGTTGTGATCATAAAATTTCCCGACATATTTGTAGCTACAAATAAAAGATTTTTTCTAATAATGTAAAGGAATTGCAAAGAGGTGGCACTTTTTCCCGACGGACCGCAAAATTTTCACGACAGATGGCACTTTGAAAATTTTCGGGAGGGGTGAGCCCCCACACCCCCGGTAGTGACGCCCCTGTTGGAGAGTTTACACATACTCATAGAGAGAAAAATGTGATAAACTGCGGGGGTGGACTACCCAAAGGTTACCCAATTGAAAGCGGAAATTGTACCTTATTATTTAGGTTACTGTGTGGGACGGAACTTTGGAAGACCGCAAGAATTTAACAGTACAGCCTGACAGCGCGCCGTAAGCCCGCCGAAAGTTTTGTGATCCTATATTGGCGAGTTTGCACTCCTTGAGAGCAAAAGAAAGAAAACCGTCAGGGCGACTGTCTGGACGTCGGATATTAGGTCTGCTTACTTTATCGAACCCACCTAAGGCTCTCCAAAAGAATGGAAAAAAATTCTGGTCGAGGAGGCCTTGGCCCCTTGCTCAACCTGGCACCACCCCTGGGAGAACGTGCACTGTATCGTGAATTTATCATTTCCACATCAATTAATATGGTGGAAAGGAGCGAGCAGTGCGGCATAAAATAGCATTTTTGTAACTATCAAGTTGGTCGAAAGTCATGTACTCAAAACCATCGGTAAAATGCTATAGGCATTTGTCCCTTGATCAAATTATTCCGTGCGAACGTGCATATGTAAACCTACTTTTACATGAAAAGAGCGTTTTACCACACTGTTAAAAATAATTGTAAAATTACAATAAATTTATGTCCTTTTACAGGGAAATTGTTGTACTTCTACAAAAGATGAATGTTTCATGTAATGTCAGGCAACTTCAGTTTAAAAACAGGAATTTTCTGTTAAAAAACAAACTTGAAAAAACTGCATATTATTTTAGAAAAATTGTACATTTACAATAACTTTATGTCCCATTATAAGTGAATTTTTGTACATTTACAATTATGTATGTTTTTTCAATTGTCATTGAAAGTCCGTTCAAAAACATTTGCTTTCTGTAGAGAAACAAACTTGTAGCCGAAGCATACGATACCAGCAATGGTTGTAAATTTACAGTACTTTTACGTCTCCTTACAAAAAAATACTACCGAAAAACAGAAATTTAATGTTTGCAGAATATAAATAGATTTTCTGTTCAAAAACAAAACTTCTTGTTAAGACACAAACTTGTAACAGGAACATTTGTTGCAAAGAAATTGTAAAATTCCAATAATGTTATGTCGAGGAAGACAGTATAGTTACCGTTAATATGCCGCACTATAACTCTGTCTCGAAATAGGTGAATTATGTATCTGGGAACACAGTTGCGATCGAACTTGAGGTTGGAGAATATTTTCCAATTCGAACTTAATTATAATAATTTTATGTTCCCCGTGAAACAGTTCCTTTTAATGCATACATCATCAGCTTGTGGACCTTAGAAAAAAAAAAAAAAAAACATCAAAGTGTAAGCGTTTGTGGGGCCATAGCTAAGTTTATGTTACTCCATCAATTTTATGTACCTTACAGCATGCGAGAAATATTTACTGTAGGTTTCGGTTACATATCTATATAAGGCTGCAGCTATTATAGACTCGTTCGTGCTGGTAAATACGACGAAAATACTCTGTCTGTTGAGTGCATTGTGAATCAATTGTTTGAGCACTTTGTTAGGATTAAATTAAACACAGAAATATGCGGCACCGTTGGATAAGTGTTATTGTTTTCCTTCATGTTTCTCAATTCTTATTTGCCACAAAGGGAACTTTTTCGACGCAGCTGTAGTGGCACACTATATAGCCAACGATTTGTACGATGATGAGGGTAGTATATACTAGTATTAACTTGGGTTGAAATGACAAAAAGGTACCAAAGAATGAAGCGTTCCCCCTTGGCGGCGAAGGGCCGATTTGGGTCATAGGAGCCGGACGTTCTGGTGGGGGGTTCATGGGGCTAAGCCTCCGGGAAGCTCTAAGGTATTCAAGAGGTGGATAGCTGTGGTCAATGGGAGATAATACATTTAACTGGTCTACAAACGACATTAGATGAGTACCGTGCTTAGACTGATCAATGCATTCCGACGAAGGTTCTAGGAAGACTCATTTATTTCGATGCAGGTTTCGTATAGCAGGACTGGAACTGAGTTGCAGTTTACTGTAATGACAACAATCTTTCCATAGGCTAAAAGTTTAGATAGGCTATTTACAGTGGGAATGCCGGAGTGACTGATTACGCTACATTAACCATCCTGTCGAAATATAGGGTAGCTTAAAGCTGTTTATTTGCCAATCGACGACTGTCTTCAATGCATAGGTCTATATAGGCACAAGTGCGGCCTACACATAGGAATTAAGCAAAGGGCGAACGCTGACACAGTACATCGTTCCGTGTTAAGTTAATTTTGTGGGGTGTAATTACAAGGTCACGTTCCCCATAAATCGACAAAAAACAGATAGGCACGGCTCCGAGGGCTACGCTTTTTACTCCATGATCTAGTGGGAGATACGGACTGTACAAGTGAAAACTGACCAAAGGTTACACGTATGCTCCCTCGCGGCAGGGCGACCCTGACTAGACAACCTTTGCACTGACGTCACACGTCTTGCGTTGCCACCGTGCCTATATATTTTGGCTTAATTGTTACCTTTTAGGCTAGTATACTTAGCAAGGTTGCCACGCGTAGGGGGAACCCCTAACGTGGGGGATTTTGGCAAATTGTAGGGAGTAGGTAGCACCTGCGGAGAAAACAGAGGTTTCGTAAAGGGGTAGGGGAATTTAAAAAAAAATTGTCCAGTTCAAAGGATATAAGCTACTGTACCTCACAGTGCACTTCAGTGGGCAAGAGCAACACAGTGTCATGTTCATGAGAAGGAGATCCCACTTAAGCGCAGTATATAGCAATAACCAACACTTACCCTTCAGTGTAAAATGTACATAATATCAGAGCTCACTCCGAAGCATTACCCGGGCCCAGGGGAGGAACAACCGGGGGTGTGGGAGGGTGCTTCACCCCCCCCCCCCCAGAAATTTTCAAAGTGTCGTCCGTCGGGAAATTTTGCTGGCTGTCGGGAAAAAATTGCCTCTTTCTTTTGCAGTTTCCTGACTTCGTTAGAAAAAAATATTTTATTTGGGGCTACAGAATTGTCGGGCCAGTCCCCCTGTCGGGCAAATCCTGGCGCCACCCCTGCCCTGGCGCTACTGATTACCTACCGGAAAATCCATATTGATACCGATGACGTTGTGCGACGATTCTTTAAGAGGAAACCAAGCAGACTTTTCTCTAAAGTATACGAGTAGAAGGCACGTAGCTACGAGGGACGGGACAAGAGGAGACACGTGTCCCTCAAAAAATTTTCAATAAAAGGTCTTGCACTGAAGGAGGAAAAATTTCTTTCGAGACCAGCCTTTTTGGAATACAAATATAGGAGGAAAAAATGGAAAATCTCCCACCATTTTGCATCTAGTGTTCTTGAAATAGGCAAAAAATTTTCAAAGGGGAGGGGGACACCCCTCCCCTTAGACCCCACCCGAGGCCGGTGAAACTCCATCACCGATGTGCCCCCTCAAACTGGCTATTCTGGCTACGGGCCTGACGAGTAATGGGCTACATGTACCTAATAACGTAATTAAGAAAAATGCAGTTTCTTCTTAAAGGAATACACCACTAATCACCTAAACAATGGAATATTATTCTAAATATTAGTTACTACCAATTTTTGCCCCCCCCCCCGCCTTGAATCCCCTGGACCCCCCGCCGTGCGCGCGCGGGTCACAGTCGGATTGCAGGTAAACCGTACGCGCACATTGCCGAGGTGGATATATTCAAAAGTCTATCAGCGAAAATTGTGAGGGGGCGGAAGTATGCTTCAGCCCCCCCCCCCACTTTCCAAGGACGAAAACCTCTTATTGTCTCTTCTGTAAAAAATATCGAAATTTGCAGTAATTTTGTCCAAAATGATGCACCAAATTGCATCTAGGTCCCTCAAATGTCCAAAAATGAAAAAAAAAACTTTCTTGACACAGGCGTTGAGGCATTTTTTGTCGAAAATATAGCCCGTTTGTCGGGAAAAAATGTCCAGCACCCCCCCCCCCCCACTCATCGATCCTTAGGGACGCCCCTGCCCGGGCCATTTGAATCAACTCCCTCAAACAGAGATTTTAATGATCTAGGGCAGAGAAAGCCTAAGACTACTACATACACTAGACTACCTCGTACGTAAAGCTTCAGTGCTACTACAAATGTGGAGAGTACATAGGATTATTTTGTCCTTGTGAACTGGTATGGCAGCCTTGGTCTTCGAGAATTGCGAAAAGTGTGTAATTGGAGGCCTGAAGTGACAAGCACAATTGCTACAAACTTTTTGTAGGCCTACTCTGCTTCCTTTTTTAAAACGTTTATCAGGCTTGATTTTAACAACTTTTATATTCCTCAAAGAGCAAATTTTCCATGAAATCTGTTTTTGTCATTTGAATACTAGCCTATGTCATTTTTAAGAAAATATTGTAATCATAGAAATTAAAGTAAGGCCTTACTTTAATTTCTATGATTGTAATATAAATATAATACACACAGTGAGTTCAAAGGGTGACGTTCTCTCTCCTACCGCATTTGGCTTACTAGCCTTAGTAATTTTTACACACCTGAAGGTTCTGTTCAATATACTGGAGGTAGCTATTACCAACTCCACAGTGTCTTAAACTTATTTGTGGATTGTAAAATAATTTTGTAGGTGAAATTCCGTTCATTGCAAGGGGAAGGAGAAAATTTTGAGTGGCAGCCCTGATACTGAGGCCAATACAGCAGGATAATAGATAGAGCCTCGCTATGTCTTGTAGTTCACAGTATAATTCTCCACCGAGTTCGAGGCCATTATAAGAAACGGGTATAATTGTACATTCGCTGTAAATTTATTTTCGTAAATTTATACATATTACCATTGTAAATTGTAATGTGTGTGGTATTTTTGTTATTAAAGGTCAAGAGCAGTCGCCCCAAACTTATTTTGAAGCAACAGCTAAATCTCACAATTTTCTTCTTATTTCTCTTCAAAGTATCTTTCATAATATTTTAGGACTTCAATATTTCATATTCAAGGTAAACCAATCAGTTACTTCTAGTAAATTTCACATTTGAGGAGAAAAAATATTGTCACATGACTCTAAAGAGCCAATCATGAAACAGGACAGTCTACTACACTACTTCAAGTTGGGGTGACTGCATTTCCCCTTTAAATATCACACAAGCTTACAAAGCATGTTCCACAGAGAAGACGCGATAATTTGTATACTATATTGTGCTACTGTTAAGTCTGCTTTCATTATTCAGTGTCAAAAATATTTTTAATGATCATTAATGAGACGCACGTTAGAAGCACTGAGATTTAGGACGGAATCTCCGACGTATACCGAAAGAAAATACTGGTTCATCCTTTCATCCCACAAAAGCGGGGTTCTAAACACCTAAAAACAGTCGAAAAGAACTGCAAACTAGCACAAATGTGTTTGAAAACTCTCAAGCTCAAATTGCCGCTTTCGGCGTTCATCCAATCAGGGCTCAGTATATATGGTATTCTCTTTCACGTCCAAAAATGCCTATATATACAAAATATAAACAACGCCATGTACTCAGTTTCAAAATATCGATTGTACGATGCAGATTGGCCTAACGTAGGCCTATAGAGACTACCTGCCTCCCTCAAAGACTCCACACTCTGAAGAAGAGAAAATAACTTGTGTTCAGAGAACAACCTCTTCAAAAAAGGAGAGAATTCACAGAAACCCACCCAGACTTCCGAATTCCCTCAACTGCTCTGAGAAATTCTCTGAGTCATGGAACGGCGATTCTTCGAACGAGAAGGGGGCTTTGCAGAGTCTGGTGTGAGCAATTATCTTGCCAGACCAAAAAGCAACGTCAGCGCTTCCTTGAAAAGGAGGGCAGTGCAAAATTGTACTAAGAATCAACTTTAAAAGAAAAGAGACCAAGAAGATTTGGACAAACTTCTGCTAGGCCATCGGCCAAGAAGGAGGAATTAGGAAAGGTGGCGGCACCGGAAAGCCCCAAGAGAAACACCCGTACACGGTACAGGCGTTGAAGAAAATCTGGATAGGCTATACAATCCAAAGGCTCTCTTTGGGCCGCCAACCTCTCCCGAAAGAGTGGCTTCTCTTCTCTTCTCTGCAAACATGCTTATAAGTATTCTAGTTTTCTTCTAAGTCCGAGACTAGACCTCACAATCGACACATGTAAATAGTGGAAGAATTACTATGGTATATACAGCCAAGGTCAGGCCTGCGGATTTCACGCGAACGATCGTTCGCGGTCGCGTGTTGGTTACGTGACCGCCAATCCACGTAACCGAAAAATCGGTTATGATGTCCCATTTGACACTCAAATTCAACTCTTCTGTGACCTAAAACCTGAACATTCATTAAGAGGCATTTTTAAATTCGATTAGGAGATATTATCAGATAAAGTACAGACTACCAATTGCGACATTTTTCTCACATTGCTCTTGCCTCATATCACAAACCATAAAATAGATCGCATGAGGCTCGCACCTTGCAGCACGTGCTATCGCAAATTGCAATTGCCGACTCCACACTGCTGACTAGTATCACGCACTACGGCGACGACCTGTCCAGCCATGATTCTCGGTTGTACACAATGCGGACACACTACACAAGCTGTGATTACGGCCCCACTGCTTTGACTTCGCACATACTGTAGCCCGATATCATGAAAGTTGTTTCAAAAATCATGCCACAGTTAACACACAGTATGTCAGTGGGGACTAGTGCGCCAAGATTTCTTCGTAACGTTTCTGCAATGACGATGTCAAGGAAACTTCTTGCTTATGCAGCTAACTGATACTGGAGATGATAAAATAGATGTGTCAGACTGATAATGGTTTTATGAAGTATCTGTACTCAGTTTGATCATAAAATAATTGAGAAATCAGCGTGTCCTTCAACAGTAATTTACTATGATGCTACGTGTACAGTAAAGCCCCGTTTTTCGGAACTAGCCATCAGATTTAACAAGAATAATATTCATCACAATTACGGCAGAATCCACCAAGTTTTCAGGGCTTTACTGTACAAGTCAAAATTCAACGTAAATTTCTGCAGAAATGCACTAATTTCCTCGGGACTTTAAAAGTCACGGCAAGATGTCAGGAGGGCTAAAATAGCCAACATGTTGGCATGGAAAACAATTTTTTATCTCTCTGTCAAATTTGGAAAAAAAATCGTACGTATTTATTTTTAAATCCTTGCTAGGATCCATGAGTCGGTATAGGCTCAATTTCTCCTTATACTAAAATATGTTAGGCTAGTGTAAGTCCTAGTTTCACTAAATCTGAGAAGTTAGTTTCGTAGTGAGCTTCATCCCTAAAAATAACGAGAGTAGACCTTACAAAAACACTGCGAATTTCTGTTTGGGAGTCTCCTACACATGTGTCTCTAATACTTTTGGAAATTTATGCCGAATTTATACGCTAGATACCTCTCCAGATCGTTATAGCTTCTCTTCAGCACATACACTGATTTATGGTGTGTACAAAGCATTGGTCATTCAGAAGGGCGTAGGCTCGAATTTTGGGAATAAAATCCAGGTGTTTTAGAAGTCTAAAAATTTATTTGTCATATGATCGGTCACAAAAAATAGTAACCAAATATTTTGTGGGATTTTGTCTGAAATTTTGCCAGCCTTTTCAGAGTTATTTGGGGAATGTGTTCACACTCTTTCTTATGGATCCTGTGTACTGTACTTGAGGCAAAAAATTTGAAACCCTGTACATCCGAATTTCACCGATATTCGAAATACATTCGGTCCCAATGTGTTCGGATAAATGGGGTTTTACTGTACTCCAAACCATATGCTGTTACCTCACGACATGGCCTCAGCACACACATTTACAGCATCATGTCATTTTGAAATATTGTTTTTCGTATAAGTTGGACTCATGTTGTGCACTGTGGCATTGACAGTGCAAGTGATCGCTTGTACACCTACTATACGAAACTCAGTGTGGTAAACTGTCACAGAGTCCTGTTTTCTTTATATTGGGAATACGCAAAAATGGGTTTTTGAGACTCAACAAAATGGGTTACGTTAGGTTACGTGGTTCAAAAACCACGTAACCTAAAAAATGGTTACCATGAAATCTGAAATCCTCAGGCCTGCAAGGTAAATTTACTGCATATACCATGCGGTGTAAATGGTTGTAAATTTACCACGGTAAACCATGATTTAACATGCTTTCACGTGAGGTCGCAGCAGAACAAATAGGCCTATGCCTATAAAAGCAACAATGTTTTGTCTACATTAAGAGGGATACTGTTAAAATATGGACAAGTCATGTTAACTGCACAAACGTTTCTGTACAAACACAACAAGGTCACTGGATACATACAACGTATTTATACACCGTATAAGAACTGAATCTTTGCTGTATACAAGGTGGTTAAGAGTGTAAAAATACAGACTTTTACGGTTGCAGTACAACTTACCCTGTATATAAACAGGAGATTTTCTGTAGACATACATGTGATATCCTGTTAAGTACTGTGCAGTTCTGTAAAAAAACAGCGTGGTCCTGTACCTGAACTGGAGCATCCTGTACATAGACATGTGCTTGTTGTTCATGTATGAAACCCAATTGACAGCAAATTTGCTGTACACGAACAGAGATGAAGTTCTGTAAAAATACAGGGTGGTTCTGTACATAGACAAGTGCTTGTTGTTCATGTATGAAACCCAATTGACAGCAAATTTGCTGTACATGAACAGAGATATTTTTAACAGTGCAGGGAGGTTCCTGATTTGGGGACAGTCCGATATTCATAAGGTTTTTATTCATAAGGTTCAATGTTCATAAGCGCCCCCCCCCCCCCGGTTTTACCCGAAAAGGGCTCTTTCGTTGGTCACAAACTCTAATGTAAGTGCACGTATGTGTATACATGTTTCAGGTGTTGAAACATGAAATGCTGTCATGATCTCTGTGAACGGTTCGCGCCAGGCGCGCTGGAAAAGGTGACCATAAAGTGACGGAAGTCGTCTCTCATTTATAAATATCAGGGAAATATTACGAGATCAGACCCGTTTTGAAGCCTATGGAATAAATTACCATTCATATTGACTACTGAATTCCTGAACAGCGTCCTTAGTACCTTAATTTACTGTTTTCTCTCTTTTTGGCTTGCGCAAATTGGTGGGGAGAGTGGTCTCTATGCTCCACTTAGATCTGCCCCCTCCCTAAATGTCTAGTTGTGAATTCGTGTTAATTGTAAGATTGCAGGAAGTTGCATAAATGTTTACTTCCAAAATGTTCCAGGGAGGACACCAGGCCCTCTTAAAGACATCTCGCCTTTAATCTCTTGCAGTTTGTAATCTTCACAAGGTGACCCCTACCCTTTTTCTTTTTAAAATCCTGGGTTTGCACCTCACAGAAAACAGGAACTTTGCGAATGGGAGAAAAGTTACATTTCCCTTAACACTAAGTTTATGATGAAAGTGACTGAGATGCAATGCCCTTTTTTGTAGGAATATTTAGATATGGCTGAGGGAGTGACAGTGTTCACCCTGGTGGGGGCTCCCTGGCTTCAAGTATGTATGTAGGAGTAATCAATATTGGGTATCTAATTACTACCAATGCCCCAGCCCTAACAGCTTGGTTCTCACCCCTTGTGACCAAATCCCCTAGCCCTGCCAATGTTGCTAGGCCATCTTCAGGCATAATGAACGAAGTCCAGAACGAAAATACAAAGCAAGAAGACTAAGTGATATAATTTCACTGTAATGTATTCTCAAGAAATCCTCCTTTCTTGGAACAGAAAGATGTTTAATGCATTAACAATAGTATTTTTTACAAAGCTATGAAAATATCTTATATACAGCTTTAAGACTTGATTGGAATTCAGTTTAACGTATTTATGTCTTAAATAACAAATTAAAGCATTTCTGCAGTTAGTGTAATTACTTGTCTATCATTTTCGTCACAGTAACGGGGCATATTGGACATTGTACATTCTTACCTCATCTATGCATCTCCTCTTTTGCCAAGAAATACCACCGAACAATTATACATCCCAACTCCCACTATTATCATCGGCGGCTTCATGGAGCCAGTGTGGTGGGGTATGGGGGTATTGATAACCCCAGTGAAATCCTGTCCCAACTTACCACCCATCATACCCCACACATAACACTGAGGAAGCTGACATACAATTTTCCCCTCCTAATGATTATTTCTTGCACCCTAATTTTCTCTCTTCCCCCTCCCCTTCAAAAGGGTAGGTGTTAATCCATAGAGGAAGCCACAGCTTGTGGTAATTATTGAGAATAAAACAGAACTTACAATACTCATATGCCTGTACTGGCCACAATCTTTTTAAAAAATGGTTTAACTTTACATCTCTATCCTAAAATTGCTCCACATATCTGCAATAAACTTTATTCTTCTAGAAATTTCATACTAACTTTATAGCAAAAAAGCTAGCAGATATTTTTTAATACAAAAATATTGCTCAGTAAAAATTTCTGTACATAATACAATAGGCCTACCACCTTTTTTCCAGCCACAAGCATAGGAGCTCAGTTTGATTCTGTAAGGAGGAGGCTGTGAAAACTTCCTTGAAAAGGTAAGAAGTATTGACCAGTATAAGCTAGTGAGATACCACTCAACTTTGAGAACTTTTTTTTACCTCTCCCAGCCCCCACCCCACCTCATATGCCTTTGATTTTAGCAACAGGGGTTATCCTTGTGATACATCCACACTATGCAGAGTGTATCGCCATTTATATCTAACGCCATCAAGTCTTTCAGAAAAAAACAGTCTTTTGTGTCGTCAATTGAAATCTATTCTGTTTATTGTTGACAAAGATGACAGTGGGTCTCTGTCATCTTTGTCAACAAGATATGACAATGACCTAAATATTTACCCAACCTTTTTACCAGATAAAATACTCCAAACCTGAATTTACGAATTTACAACAGTATTACAAAGTGCATGATGCATATGAGAGGTCACTGTTTACAATAGCTATGAATCAGAAATAGTCCCAGGGTCTATCTGGCCTTGAACCCAGCTCTATTAGATTCTGGCAGTGAGGTGTTTCAATTAGCTTTGATTATCAATTGTTGTTCAAACTGTAAAGGATGTTGCCAAAGTATGCAATGAAAAACTGTGTATGGATGGTGCAAATTCAATTAACACAATTTTCAGGAAGCCCAGTGTGCGATTTGTGCATGGTACTAGCCATTTAATACATACAACCAAAGCTAGTAGCAAATGTTTTCGTTAGGTGCTAGGCAGTGCATGCTACTAGCTTTACCTGGCTGATGAGAACCTTTCCAATAGTAACTTCATAGTACTTGAGGTAAGTCAGTAGTAAAAGTAATATTAGGTTCAGGGACATGGGAAAAAAAGAAGAACCAGGGGGTGGGAGTTGAGCTAATATTCATCTACAAGGTAAGGTGAAACTATCCCAGAAAAACCACACCAAGTTTGGTGCAAACCTTAAAAAATATGGGGATAAAAATGCCTCTTGGATCACTGTACATAACACTTCCTGGTCCTTGCAAAGTTACAGATAAATTGAGATGGATAAGTGAAAGTGTTTGAGTTAATACTGCAAGTCTAAACATACCTTTATATTCCCCTTATTTTTTCTCTGTGGGGGCATTCCCCAAGTCCATCCTCCCTATTTCTCAGGTCCATCATTACTGATCCTGTTCGGAAACTAAGCTTCATAAATACAAGCATAATTTTGCAAACTAGGCTGAAAAGGCCCTACAATCTTGCCTGAGACAGTAAAAATTCTCCCTACTTAGTTTATGTCTAGCCCCTCCTCCAATTTAAACAAAAACACCTGTCTAATACACCTCTCAGACAAAGCTACAGTAGTTTGCACTGAGTTTAAATTGCTCAAGACCACATTCACACAATATACTGTAGGAGCATGGGATCACAACAGACTGCACTGTCATTATACTGACCAATCAGGGTGAAGCTATTGTTTCAAAGTGTAGTCACCAATTGTATTTTGAGCTATGATCACATTCCTACATATATTTTGGGTAAATTATAGGGCCTTTAAAAAGAGGAAATATGGTTATCCCAGTCTGAATTGTACTTTGCTGCAAATTTTTTCAATTCACGCAGAAAATCTCCTTTTTTCTTCAAATACAAAATGTCTCTAATGAAAAACCATGGAAAATACTTGTAAGGGGAAAAAGGCAGATTTCAAGGATATCACAAAGTTTTCTTAAGAAGGGGGCTCTACCTTCTAGTTCTTGTGATTGGCATTTTCTCAGGTACTGTTTGGCTTTTAAAGACAAAGTTCATTATACGTTCTGAGGGATGAAAAACTTAAAAAATTATTTGAGGGTTGCAGCCCACCCCACCCTGCCCCCCTGATTCTGATGGTCCTGGATTTTAAAGAACTAGGGTTGGGTGATTGTTATTCCTTACAAAAAGACCTGTGTCAACCCTCGCCTGTATCCACTCAGGATCATGTGTAAAACACAAAGGAAATCACATCTTTTCATGGGTGAAAACGTGGCAAACCTGTGTATTTGAACACTCTAGACACAGGATTGACACAGCTGCAGGTTAACACACATTTTCTTGTCATCTATTTCGTGTCACAGGTTTACTCTCAGAATCCTTTGTTTATGTATCATTACTTTTACTTGCTACACCCTTTTATTTAAACCTTGTGGAAAACCATTGGCAACATATGATTACTAGCCATGCAACCTTTGTCCATGTTGATAGGAAACATATTTTCATATAAAATACCGGTGACTAACCAGGACAGACACATGTGAAGACCTGAGAATTTGAAACATAGTGACACCAGTTCTTTTGTAAGGATGAAACATTAATATCTGACACAGACATTAACTCACGGCCACTTTCCTCTGTTAGTTGCCCTCCACCCACTCCCCCCTCCCCTTAAAAAAAAAAAAATCTGCCTATCAATGATCGTCAACTTTTAGAGCAATTGAAATGGAAGATGAAACCAACCACAAAGTAGACCCTTCAAAGTTAATGATGCTTTCTGTTACAGGGCATTGTGCTTAGTAAAAAACATGTTAAACAATGATAATTTTCAAGGCTGGTAACAACATGTAGTAATTCTTTGTATGCACTTTGTAAAATATTCCACCACCATTACATATAGCACCACTAAGTCTGTCAGTGTTGGAAGGTAAAGCACACATTATTTTGATTTAGACTTACTGGAAGCACTTGGTTCCTTTTTCTTCCATCCATCTAATAGTTAGGGGAAGGGGGCGGGGAGGACTATTCTGCCAAAAGTTCTCTGGCAATGCTGTACATCCCACAAATTTCAATTTTGCCCACCACACTTTTCATTAGATCTATAGTTTTAGTAATGGATCCTAACAGTGGATTCATGAAAACACCCCCTACTTCACAAAATTGTTAAGCTTGCTACAGGTCTAACATATAAGAGAAATTTTGATTATGTCCACAAAATTTTAAAGCAAATACTGTCCCAAAAATTCTCATTTTGCCACAAGAATTTTTAAGTAATCTATGGTTTCAATACAGAGGTCCTAATGGGGCATTTATAAAAATACTCCTCTGAACAAACCTTCAGAACTGACAAGCTGGCAACAGACCTATGATACACCAGATATTTGATACAGAGTTTTATTACATGGGACTAATACCGCATGGAAGACATAAGAATACTAGTATATGTGTCTCTATGCTTTCCATGTATTTGGCATTATGCTTCTTTATGAAGTACTCAACAGTAGTTACAGAAAACCTTATTTTTTTTATTTTCTGCTTCTGTATATACTGTCATGTATTTCTGCCTCATCTTGCATTCCTCTTTTCAGAGACCTTTTCCATTGTTATGCTAATGTGGTTCCAATTGTCCTGAAATTTGTACTGTTGATTGATCTGTGAACAAAAGTTAAATCATGTTGTTAGCTTGCTACTTGAAAGGGATTTCATCAGGAGCAGAAATGAGCTGACATAAGAATCCTAAAAAGCATACTTGGCCCACAACTTGAGGAGGTTCATGTTGGATCTGAACATAATAGCCCCCTTCCCCCAAAACCCCCCCCCCCCCAAGAAAAAAAAAGAATAAATTGTACATGTTAACTTTTTCAGAATTAAAGAAAGTTTTGCTTTGAATCATTATTTATTTCCAATAGTAATGCCGTAAATTTCACTGTCAATCAATGTATGGCCCTTGATCAAACTCACAAGAGCAGACGTTTTCCAAATTTTGCTGGGCAGACCATAGGTAAACCTCTGGTGCTAATATCTGAGGGCCACAAATGAGCACCCCTTCTCGCACCTTTTTCAAAAACCCTGAATTTGTCCTTGGCTCAAATGCTTCCACATGACTTTGTATCACCATGAAACAATTACAGCATTTTATGAGAATCATTAAGATACAAACATAATGCATGCTCTCACAATACAAAAATATGCCATGTTAAAACTAATTTAAAAACTTGCATTTGTTTGTTACAGGGAGAGAATTAGAAAACTTTAGAAAACTGTTTAATGTTTGACTGCAACAGGTATGAATTCTATTTGAACTGGGAATTTGCTACTGGGTTCAAGGTTGTGTCTAATGACATGCTCAATTGAGATTTCTTAATCTATAGCTTTTCACAACTTGGTTTCTCAACTATGTTTCTAAGCTTGATTTTATGTTTGGGTCTTGGAGATGGGTGAAATAGAGAATGGGGTAGGCAAACTATTTTTGGCAAGACCAATTTCTCACAATCTAACGTTTGTAAGAAGGATTTTACACCCTTACCTGATAACGTTCTGATTAACAATGGAAGATGTTGGGGCGCTCTTTGGTCCAGGTGATGGTGTGAAAATCTTGCCACTGCTGTTCATTGGTTTAGGACCCTTCTGGACTTTTGGTTTGTAAGCGTCATTAGAATGGGATGGGTATGGATCAAATGTACCAGCCTTGGATCCTCCAATCTGAAAAGCAAATTGCATCAATAGTTTTATATTTAATTACATTTACAATGAAACATGGTCATCAATTGATAAAATGATTGTACCTTACAAAGCCATGTATGACAGTTCCATCTTACACGTTATAGAAATACAAAATGCATTAAAATACTGGACTTTCTCACCAAAATCAGTACTCCTGCTAAGAATAAAAGAATTTTACTCTCAAAATTTTGCACACCACTGAAATTGTAGGTAAAGCTAGCTGGTTTTTGAAAGTTTGGAAATATAGGACTGCATACTACTTTTATTTACCTAGGAAAACAAACATCACATACATGTTCCATGCCTGGGAGAAAATTCTTAAAGATACCTGTTGAAAAGCCACCAGGTTTAAATGGGTGTCAAAAGGTATTAACAGGCATGCAATCCATCATTTACCTTTGAACTAAATACTAAATCAGCAGACACCTTTTGGCACCTGTTGAAACTTTGACAGTTCTTGTTGCAAATTGTTCTACATGTTCAAACATGTTCAAGCACATTCAATAGGTTTCAACAGGATTTATCCCCTGGATGGCATAGCCTGATTTTGAGTAACTTATCCTTTACCACATCTCATTTTACTAACATAAGCTGGTCACATTGCTACACAAATTCAAAAAGTTGATGAATTTCTTCAACATGTTACCAAAGCTTTTCAAAAATTTCAAGTTAAAAATGTTAAAAAACCTCAAAATCAGTTACAGTATAACCACATATTTAAAAACCGAGTAATTCTCAGGTTTCAAGGACGGTTTTCCCCAACTATCCCATTGTTTACCTATTTTACCCCAGTGATTCTACTCACAGCTTTGGCAGGAGAACTTGGCTTAAATGGTTTAATGTCACTCTTCCCAACTGGTTTCTTCTTTAGTGGAGGCAAGGGTTTATCAGCAAAATAAGGATTGGAATCAAAATATGTTCTTGGATGCATGTTAAGTTTAAAGGCTCCGCCTTTCATTGCGTTCCGGCTTGCAATCTGATCTTTCTGGAATGATAAAAGACATAAATATAATGTTCAAAACACAGTACATATATAACAAAAAAACCTTCCACATTATGAATGTGCCCTTCAGCCACAAGATGCCCCTTTTTAGCTCATCAAGGGAGCACACAAAAGACATACAGGGGCTGTACTAAGGAGCTAGGTTGCCATTATCCCTCACAAACTATATGTGAGGCTTGCGGTGAAAAATGCTACAAACAAGCTTGAAACTACTGCACTTAAGCATAGCCTCATCCCAGGTACCTAACATACGTAGGTATGAATTTTCAAAGAAATTAAATGTAAATAATAAGAATAGTGTAAGTAATGCAAATTTTGATTTGATAGGTTGACGAAAATTTCAAAACACATGGGGAGAGGGGGCAATGGGTGGTTTACCCTCATAGCAGTCAGCATGGCCTTCAGAAAGACTAATGGCAAAAAAAAAAAATATAAAAACTAATGCTAAATGTTATAAAAGCCACTCTCTCCCCTCCAAAATAAATGTCAAAAGAAAAAAAAACACAAAAACAGAAAACAGTGCCACTACATTCCTCAAACAGCCCACAAAGGAACTTTTTAGAGGATGTTTTTTTCAAAACATTTGAAAAGGGCCAATCTGGAGAAGACAATAACATTAGAACTGAAGTGATGATATTTGTATAATTTTTTGTCTAACCAGTCACACGTAGTACGACTCCACCAGTATGACGATTGGTTTAAAATGATAAAGTTAATCAAAGTAAGTTACCCTTCAAGTTCTCATTTATAAAATTAAATTTATTTACTATAGACCTTATGCATATCATGTCACAGAGTAGAAAGTGTTCCCTCGTTTGAAGGCAAGCGCATATCATTGCAAGTTACACCAACAAATGCAGACAGTTGCTTTGTCTGCACCCAATTGTATAGGTGCATAAATCTAATACATGTGCGTGCAAAGTCTACTGCGAGTGTGCTATGTGCTTCATTCTTTTGCCTCCAAAATGACTGCGCATGATGTCAGTGCATAATAAGGTCTATTATGTTGTTTAAGAATAAGGAGCACAAGAAAACAAAACAAAATCCAGAAACTAAAAGTGGAGTATGCTGGCTTACCCTTCTAAGCTCTTTGCCTTTGTCATAAGGATTTGATGAATATGTGTACTGCTTCCCAACTAACAAATTTGGATACCTGGAGAAAAACGTGTAAAATGGTGAACAGTTATTTTTGTGAAATAAGTAGAAAAGTAACTTTATGTATACACAGCTGCTGTACCACATTTTGACACCTAATCCCTACCTCAGTTCCTGATGTTAAAACTAATAGTTCTTCAATTGACCTAATTAAATTTTTGTGACCATACCATCCAATGGTGTGGGGTAATGTGACCTAACAACTTCCAACTGGACAATAAACAAAATCCACCCGAACAATTCCCACCTGCAAATTCCAACCAGGACAAGTCCCAACCCAAACAAATTCCCCTTGACAATTTCCAACCATGAAAATAACCCCTCAGACAACTCCTTCCACCAGGATATATGGAATTTTTCCGGGGTGATAATTATTGGGGGGTCCAGGGAAGGGTGGGGTAGTTCTAGAGCCGTGCAGTAGAGCTAAGATCCACAACTACTTCAAAATCTAATTAGTAATACCCAGTTTGCATCAATACAAATTTTTTATGCAATTATAATTCTGTTTACTGTGATCAAAATGGCCAAGAATGGATAGGCAGCATTTATCTTCATCCCTTTATCAGGCACTGTGGTACATGAAAGAAAAGCTTAAGGAAAAGTTAAACTTCCTCCATTCTAAAAAACAGTGAAAAAGGACATATTCAATCATTGCTATAATAACAGGATAGTAAAATCGTGCACTACATACACATCATTTGGAAGGAAAGCCACTCAGCAACAAAATTATGTAAAAGAAATTATTTTCTAGACTTGTAATGTTGAGTATAATGCCATCAGTATGAGTACAACTGCTTTGCCTCTGGTTGTGAGTACGAGTACCATACTGATAGTGTGAGTATGACGTCATGAGTGTGAGTGCAAGCCTCACTTGTAGTGTGAGTATAACTCCATGAATACCAGCACCAGTGTAGTGCAGTGAACTATGAGTACACTTATTCTTTTCATGAGCACAAGGACACTGCTCTGTTCATTAGCACAAAAGCTAGCAGTGTAAGCATGAGTATATCCATTCTCACCTGTGTCAGTACAGGCAAATGTGTCACTGTGTGAGTATGAATCCATTCTCAAAAGAATGAGTACATGCAAATGTGTCAAAGTGTGAGTATTAGTACACATCTTCCTAAAGATAGACACCTTATAATCACTGAACATAATTGACCAAGGATAAATCACAGTCAGATGAACAGCATCACAAAGACAAACTCAGAATCAGTCATATTTCAGCAGTCGATAACTATATCTTACCCACTACCAGTCCTTTTCCTTTGACAGCTATAGTAACAACTAATTTTTTACATTGTAGCTACAGTAGCAAAACTTTTTCATACTGTAGCTAGACAGTACAGTAATGACTTACTGCATCTTATCCATTAGCAGTCCCCTTCCTTTGAGAACTAGTTATAACTAAATTGTTTACATTGCCAACATTGTTCATAGCTAGACAGTATATGACAGTGATGGACTATATCTTACCCATAACCAGTCCCTTTCTTTGGAGGATTAGTGACAACGTTCCTTCCTGGTGATTTGTAGGGTTTGCCGGGTTTGGCTGCTGGGCTAAAAGCACCAACCGGGCCACCTAATGTTCCGTAGTGGTTACCTAAGCCGGACCTGCCAATGAAACAGAGAAATGTTTGACAAGGTTTTAGACCGTT
This sequence comes from Holothuria leucospilota, assembly GCA_029531755.1. Classification (NCBI taxonomy): domain Eukaryota; kingdom Metazoa; phylum Echinodermata; class Holothuroidea; order Aspidochirotida; family Holothuriidae; genus Holothuria; species Holothuria leucospilota. The sequence goes on along the minus strand of CM055980.1, from coordinate 39,117,523 downwards.
ACATTGACTGAGCAAAGAAAACTGGGGGTAAAGCAAATTCAAGACTTTGAGGACAAGCTGAGGGCAGGTTTTCTCTTTGGTCTGAGGGAATGGCAGTGATTCAGAAAGGGACATTGATTCTTGAGTACTAACACTAGTTATAGATATGGGTCTAACTTTTATAGACTCATTTTAGTTTCAAACAAAAAAAAAGGCATGAGGGAAACTAAAAGAGTTCCTTGCAGATGCAAACTGATAGTGCATGTATATTTTTTATTGTAAGTGATATCTGAAACAATAGGATAGAAAGTGTTAGCACTCCTGCCATCTTGCAGTAACACTACCCCAAAGTAAATCAAGCAAAGGAGGTTTACCTACAAGACTTCACTAAAACTTCTGTAAAAGACTTGTTTCTATACTATTCTAACTCAAAACAATCACTTTTAAGGAGAAACAGCATCCACCTCTAATAATACCAGGCAGATAGCACCTACACTTCACTGATAACATTTAACTATGTTTGTGACAGAAAAGAGTTAGATGTACAAATAGCAGCCTTGTGGTTTGTCCACACCTAGCTCCCTGACTAATTCACAAGAAAAATTACTGACTCAGGGCCAGACCATGTCTCCAACTTTGCAGGCTAGTATTTTTACAATTTACTTCAGTTTTGATAAATTGTGGATGCATGCTGCACTGGCCAACTGTCATATATAAAGGCACAGAGCTGTACCCATAAAAATCATCAAAAAAATGACAACTTCAAATATGAATGAGGAAGCTATCAACTCATTATTTCCAAAGTAAGGTGGGCTACTTTACTTTCCAAACAACCATACATTGTCTAAATATTAGAATGGGGGCAGAACTAGACCATTTACCAAGTGATATATAAAGTGATTCTTAGTATATCTTACGGTTTTTTGTCCCCACTGCTTGGTAAGAATGCTTTGCTTATATTTCGTTTTGATTCCTTCAGTCTGTCCTGTCTCCTACGTTTGACTGCATCACTGTATGCTTCACCTTCCATTACACGAGCAAATTTTTCATCAAAGTACCCTGCTTGCAAAGCTGAGATGGTTTTACTGCCACCTGGAAGCATTTGTTTGCCTTTGTGTGCAGCTTCATTAAAAGGTTCTAAAAAGTAGAAAAGTAAAAAGTGAGATTTTAACTGCTTCTAAAATTGTTCTTCATTTAAATCACATTCAGAAGAAATTTTACAACTTGGAACACCTCAAAATACTTAAGCTGGCCAAGGAGTCCTTTCTGCTCTGGCTAGTTTCCACCCATCATCCATAAACCATTTTCACCAGCCAAAGTTGCTTCTCACTGACTATTTAATATTGCCACCAAAGTTAGACAAGTTGAAAGGCAGACTTACTACTGAACCTGTTCCACCCAAACCTTTATATTAGTAAATGTGTCCACTGATTTTTTTCAAATCTCCTTTAACACCCTTCCTTACTCCTTACAGGGTACCTGCGGCCCCCATCCCCTGTTGTTGAATTTACGATACAGCTCCCATGAATTACTTTTGATACTGTCACCCTCCCTGCATGAATGTCCACAAATTTGCAGTGCTGGACATCATAAATTAAATGAAACAGTACAGTAGCTTTACTTTTCTCTTAATCTCTTATAACTGGATTCCAAATGTGTCAGATTGGAACTGCAATTTGAATAATGCAGACTTTGGGTAACATATGCATGTCCTAGCACAATTTACTAGCAACACAAAATGCATCAACAAAATGTTCAAAGCTCTCATCTGACCTGCCCTCAGTTGAAAGAACCAAAATTAGCACAAAACTTAAATAAGTACACCATCTGACAGATGAAAATAATACCTGACAGTCACAAGGTTTTTGAACTAAAATATAATTTTGCCTTTCAGACTTTGCAGTCACTTTTGGGAGCTGCAGAGGGTCCTTAACATTTCTCTCTATTCATTTTTCTGCTACAGTAGACACTGCACTTTGAAGCAAGAGTAGGAAGTGGCAGTCCCACAAGACCAGTCTATTTCACTTATTCTCATGTACATTTTTCTGTCTTCTAAATACATCTTCCATGATCCATCCTACGTAGGCTAAATAAAATGAATCACATGAAAATCAAAATACTGTAATTCTACAGTTTTGAAATTACAGTACTTACTGCTTCCAGGTGTTGCATACTTGTCTCCAATTGTGACATATCCCATTTCTTGAAAGAGTCCAATCCTTTCCATATCATTTTTCCCTCCTTTGTCACCTGCCATTTTACTGTAAATTTAGTATTCTGTCCAAAATTAAGTAAAGTTTCTTCTTGGTTTGTAATGATTTCTCCGTAGTAATTTCCTTTTTTTTTATTAGTTTTGTAATGGACGTGGCAAAGATCCACTCGAAATCTAGAAAAAGAAGAAAAAAATACAGCGGTATTAACTTTTTAATTTTAAAGCAATGAGATATGCAGGTAAGATTTCACAAAACATTACAAGTAATGAATTACTGAAAATCCATAATGTTGATCAAATGAAATATTGTGTGCATCAGTAAAGATTGCTTGACTGTGGAAATATTTAGGCTGTTGGCTTTTGACTAATTGTTTTTTGAAAGTCAGTTGACCCTATGCTGCAGTACTGTTTAGTGTTTACTGTAACTGGTACTAATTACATTATTTTATTGCTCATATTTTAGTTTAATAGTATTTCATACTGTTATGGCTCAGCAATATTAACATTAAGATTTACATTATAAAGGCCTGTAGACTGTTCGATGATCATTTCTGTACGATATACAGGGAAAACAAGCAAGTGAGCCACAACTGGAAAAAAAGCTGTGGTCGTTTCGACTTGAACCAATTGGTTGGAAACTGGGACGTTAAACCTCATCTAACCTAACCTAACATCCTGTACTATACTGTATATGTACTGTAGTTGTCAAGAGTTTAAAATCTGACTCAACCATTTGTTTATGAACAGATAAATTTTTTCATGGACAGTCTAACAGCATGAGTATCATGCTTAAGACCAGTCATGGCTTTAAGACTTTTCAGTATATTACAACTAGAACACTCCACCAACCAAAACAAAACAACAACAACAACAACAAAAGATCACAAAATCTTGGTACTTTTATTAAGGTGCCTCAAATATTGCTAAATAAATATATTGCTACCAAGCTGAGAGATGAAGAGGGCTTGGCTTTACTATGGTTCTGATTTTTTCCTTTTTTGCATGTGTTTTTCATATCTTATACGCTTAATTATTTTTTTCTACAGTGTATACATTTTATGGAACCCTATAGAGGAAATAAGTAATTTAAAAGCCTCCTAGACAGAATTTTTCTGTTTGATCCCTGCACTTCTGTTTAGTCCTCATTTTCTAGTAATGTACTCTGTTTCCCTTGTTCACTATTTGTTATCATGCACTGCATATATTTGGTTGTACTGTCTACTACTTGTGCAACGTGAGGATAAATCAAGTAAAATAAAATTATTGCAAGATGATTCCTGCATTCCCAAAGACCTGAAGGTCTTTGGGGAGCCTTCATATATACTGTATACATGAAGGCTCTACAGATTTAAAGCCAGTTTACAGGTAGCCCTTAGTTTAGCCTATATATATAGCCTTGGCCTACAATAAATGAAGTTAGGCCTTACTTCATTGCAAAAAAACTTAAAGCACACGAAGGCAGAATGATTTCTTGCAATGTGGACTGAACCCACCATTTAGCACTCTGTACTGCGACAAAGCAACAGTGTATAATTGCAAACATTACATCATTGCTTTTGCACCAGGTAGGAACTGGAAGTTTTAAAAGGACTAGAACAAACCATTTACAGCAGCAAATACTGTGATCTATAATGGTTACTCATGTTTGGCTTTAAACTAGGAGTGAAATATTCAGTAACAACCAACAGTTCTCAAATGCTGTGAACTTGTTCATTAAAATAAGCTAGACCAAATGTTACTATTGTAACATCCGTCCCCTTTGGGTGTTATAATAGCAACAATTTATGTTATCTATTATTCTTCAGATATATTACTTCAGATGAATATCTTTATATCATTGCACATCTTACCTAAAGTTCAGTAGCTTGGCAGAGAAAAACAGCTTCGCCCTATACATTATGGCTATAAAATTGAACTTTAGTGACGTCTGTCCCCAAGTAGTTACAGCAACAAGTTACAATAGCAACAAACAATTCTGTACTAGTTGCACTTGAAATATTTTAATCCTTTCTTATTGCTTTGGGAATAACATTTAGGTCATATATGTTGCCACAAAAAAAATAATTGCCATTCATGTCCAAATATTGTATATAAGACTATCAGTTTTGGACGGACAAGTTACAGTAGCAACAACAGTGCTGAATTATCATCAGTGTTGAGGCATACATCATACAATTTTATAATTTGTATAATGCTAATGTTTTACCAATGATACTTATCTGATACAGAAATGAAATTTGGAAATGTTTTTTCCTTTCAGTGAATAGAGTAATAAAGGCAGACATAATGTTGCTACTGTAACTTCACATTATATCAATGCAACACGGTAAGTTGCAGTATTTTGGTACTTTAGTATAGTAAAACAAGCAATGGGGAAAAATGAAGGTAAAGTACTGTACAGCATGAGTGTAGTCCTGCTGAAACTATGCCTTTTCAAACTTGTGTTTGTGCATGCAACAGCAAAACAACATTGTTCATGCAAACCTGTTCCGTGATTTTTTGTCCGTCCAAGAGTTACAGTAGCAACACCTATAAGTTTCACAAATATTAATCTGAAGATGGGTTGCTTTGTTATTTTCATACTTTTTATGAGGTCTGTTTGCAAAGTGTTAATGGGTTATTGCAAATTTATTTACTGTTATGAAAAATAATCTGGGTTTTTAAACATTCATGGGATAATAAATACGAATTTTGTCCGTCCACAGTACTGTAGCAACACCTTGTTTGTCCAAGAGTTACAACAGAAACATTGTGTCTAAAAAGATAACAAAAGTCAAAGTTATCTTGGAGAATGTAGATTTTTCTAGTGGGCATGTTAAAGATATCATTAGCAAAAAAAATTCTGACAAAGCAAATTTTCTAAATTTTGGTAACTTGTGGGAGTATTTGGACCCCTTTATTATATTGTGAAACATGCCATAGGCTGGATTAGGCCTTGGCCTAGTTGCAGCAAAACTTCAACCTTTTTCATGAATGTCTAATGTGTTGATTTGTAAGCTATCTCCTTAATAATGAGCACAACAAACTGGTGAGGAATAAAACCAAGATGTACTCAAGGCCCCTACGATATGAATTAGGCCTATCACATTATTTGTTCTTGAATCAACAGATCAATTTATGATAAGTAGGCTATTCACAGTAAGGAGTTGTTGACAGTTCTGGTTCTGGACAATTCATAGGCAAAGTTTTGTCTCTTCAACATTACCACAATCCCAGTCTGGAAAGTTCGTATTTCCTACACCGAATTTTTACGCCAGTCACCTGTTTTCTCAACTTTTACGCCACGCCAAGTTGTTGTACTGTGTTTAAAGTACAGTGTGTATGTAAAAGACAAGAAAATCACGCCATGAAATTGGCGTATAAGGTCTTTACTGCACGCCAGAGATCTTCGGCGTAACATACATGCTTTCCAGTCGGGCCACAATCTTATGACTGAAAATTGCATGAAACCTTCTAGAAGCTTGGCGATAGTGTGAAAACCAAATTTTCGCGGAGAAATGTTTCTTTTTGGAAGACATTTTTTGATCAAAATGAATCATCATACTACTCGAGTGATTGGAACACGCGATTTGTACATCCTGATGTATTGAAAAGAGGTAAGGTGGATATTAATTAAGGAATAAAAATCGTAATTCAGTTAGGCGAAGTTGGTACCGAAAGGCCCTGAAGTGCGCTACCTTTCCATTATTATATATGTGTAGTATTTATTATATAACGCTAGGACTGCCTGTGGGCTTAGGTAGGCCTAGGCTACATTTAAAATATGGTGCAATGCCACTTAGGCTACAAAAAAAAAAAAAACAAATGTGTAATATTTTTGCTACTCCGTTTCCACTGTCGCCAATTTACTCCTTAGGTGCACAACATTCCAACCTACCATAGGCTACTACATGAAACAATCATGGCTAGTCGCCAGTTTCGTTAAGCCTTACTGTTAAGTTTAGGCCTAACGGTCAGGCTAGGTCTTAGCCTAGATTTAGGACTTAAAGTTACCAGAAATTAGGCCTGTCGCCTAGCGGCAAGCTCCCACATGTCTTAATCAAAAATCATTTCATACCTACACCATATATTTTCTGCTGATCCTTTAAGAAGTTTGCACCATTGGTAACAGCGTCGAGGAATCCGCATTCACGGTCACATCACACAGACTACATCCCCAACATAATTATAGACTAAGTTGGGATTCAATGTTTTAGCGTATGCAACGCAGCACAACTAAGTTAGTGTGCAGTACAAAGCTAGCACATGTAAACAACTTGTAAACACCATTCAGCTGTTTAGCAGCCTGTGCCGTGTACAGTAGATTCAACACTATGCTCACTCTTGACGTTGCCTAGCAACCTCGTCACACGTCTGGCTCAGGGCGGAAGTTTGTTTGATCTTTACAGCTCGGTACGGTTATGGTAAGCGAAATGTCCAATAATTAGAAAAACCAAGTTTATCGATCGAAAACCAAGTTTATCGGTCGAAAAACCAAGTTTATCGGTCGAAAAACCAGGTTTATCGATCGAAAAACCAAGTTTATCGGTCGAAAAACCAAGATTATCGGTCGAAAAACCAAGTTTATCGGTCGAAAAACCAAGTTTATCGGTCGAAAAACCAAGATTATCGGTCGAAAAACCAAGCTTTCAACGCCAAACGTCCAATAACTAGAAAAACCAAGTTTATCGGTAGAAAAACCAAGTTTATCGGTCGAAAAACCATGTTTTTCGGTCGATAAACCAAGATTATCGGTCGAAAAACCAAGTTTATCGGTCGAAAAACCAAGATTATCGGTCGAAAAACCAAGCTTTCAACGCCAAACGTCCAATAACTAGAAAAACCAAGTTTATCGGTAGAAAAACCAAGTTTATCGGTCGAAAAACCATGTTTTTCGGTCGATAAACCAAGTTTATCGGTCGAAAAACCAAGTTTATCGGTCGAAAAACCAAGTTTATCGGTCGAAAAACCAAGTTTATCGGTCGAAAAACCAAGTTTATCGATTATTTCGAAAAACTTGGTTTTTCGATTGCCATGGTGATTTGCCGGTACTACTTTCCGCGACCACGACATGCTAGATGGCGGCTAAATTGATGGGCCTATATGTATTATGTAACAACATTTACAACAAATCAATGTTGGTCAATGCTTTTGTTTTTGTTACAACATTTGTCAGACAAAGCAACAAAAAGTCTTCATAGATATTTGTTATAGTCACCCGTCAACAAGTTTTTGGGAACACCCCCTTTTGACTTGGACACATCCATTATTACCATGAGGTGGATTATTCAATTATTTCAAGGGACTTGGGATTTGGGTCGCTCGTAGTTAACTAAGATCCTGGTAGTGGTACAGCTAGCTAGCACCAGCGCGGGCCCGTACAGTACTACTGTACTACTAGCACTACTAGCCCAGTTGGACGCATACTGTCTTGTCAAAGGTCATTTGAGGTCACGAGAGGTTTAACTGTGAAAACCTTGCAAATGGCTTGTAATCATGACAAACTAAACCCCATAGCAATAATGGATGTGTCCAAGTCAAAAGGGGTGTATCCAAAAACTTGTGGACAGGTGACTAAAACAAGTATCTATGAAGACTTTTTGCTGCTTTGTCCGACAAATGTTGTAACAAAAAAAAACAAAAAAAACTGACAAACATTGATTTATTGTAAACGATCGTATTTGGAAATTTATTAAAATCTGCACTAATTACAGAAAAATTACATGTTTACTTAAACTTGAGTCCCTTGAAATAATTGAATAATCCACCTCATGGTAATAATGGATGTGTCCAAGTCAAAAGGGGGTGTTCCCAAAAACTTGTTGACAGGTGACTATAACAAATATCTATGAAGACTTTTTGTTGCTTTGTCTGACAAATGTTGTAACAAAAACAAAAGCATTGACCAACATTGATTTGTTGTAAATGTTGTTACATAATACATATAGGCCCATCAATTTAGCCGCCATCTAGCATGTCGTGGTCGCGGAAAGTAGTACCGGCAAATCACCATGGCAATCGAAAAACCAAGTTTTTCGAAATAATCGATAAACTTGGTTTTTCGACCGAAAAACTTGTTTTTTCTACCGATAAACTTGGTTTTTCTAGTTATTGGACGTTTGGCGTTGAAAGCTTGGTTTTTCGACCGATAATCTTGGTTTTTCGACCGATAAACTTGGTTTTTCGACCGATAAACTTGGTTTTTCGACCGATAAACTTGGTTTTTCGACCGATAAACTTGGTTTTTCGATCGATAAACTTGGTTTTTCGACCGATAATCTTGGTTTTTCGATACAGTTTGTCCAGTAATTCGAAAAACCAAGTTTTTCGACCGAAATAACAAGTTGTTTGTCCAATAATTAGAAAAACCAAGTTTATCGGTCGAAAAACCAAGTTTATCGATTGAAAAACCAGGTTTATCGATCGAAAAACCATGTTTTTCGGTCGAAAAACCAAGTTTATCGGTCGAAAAACCAAGATTTTCGGTCGAAAGACCGAGTTTATCTGCGAAAAACATGGTTTTTGATAGATAAACTTGGTTTTTCGACCGATAAACGTGGTTTTTCGACCGATAAACTTGGTTTTTCGACCGTTAAACTTGGTTTTTCGACCGATAAACCTGGTTTTTCAACCGATAAACTTGGTTTTTCGACCGATAAACTTGGTTTTTCTAATTATTGGACATTTCGCTTGCCATATACGGTACCTTTGCAACAGTACTTCACAGAGCTATGAGTGACAGCCGCAGCCTTTATCCTGCTCTGTGATGACATATACCTGTGTGGAGCAGGGGAGCTGACCTACGCCCCCCAGGAGGTGAAAATTCCCTGTACTGGGGATAGACGGCACGGCAGAATTAGTATAGATCTTTTAGTAGGCGACTCTTACCTTTATGCATCATGCAACAGCAAGTTTTTAGTATAAAAGAGCCCTGGCAGGAATTTGCATACGAGTACGTCCTGTGACCCCTTGCCCGCCCGGCTGACGTGTATTACTCCTGCACCTATATTGGCTGCACTCGTAATACCAACGTCCGCGAACTTTCGCAAGAATTCTTCGTCAAACTGCGTAAAAACTGTATATACCACTCAGTGGTTCTCGAACGCGGCCCTTAGGGCCGCATGCAGCCCCCGGGCCCTGTCGGTGCGGCCCCTGAACGGATTTTGCTTTTCTAGAAAATCATAGTCGACATTAAAAAACATAGCAAAGTATGAAGAGGGGTGAATAATCCATGACATATATATTAAAATTATGTAATTCAGAGTCAATTGACTCCTTCCAAATTCGCTGTCACGGTCCTGAATTCGTGCTAAGTTGTACGTAGCAGGCTCTACGGCATGTTCCTTGATCAATCATATCTAGCCAAGACTTATTTCGTGCGCTGTGTTGTTGACACGGTAGCATATAGTTATGTAGTAGTGCATTACGGAGTAGTTGCATTTGTAGTGACAAAGCTTGTAGCAAAGTTACATCATTCTCGGAAATTTAATTTGCGAAGTGAGCTAACTGTATGCAAGGGCGTAGGCTGCATTTGGCATGGGGAGGTGCACATTTCAGGTAGGTGGAACCAGGAAGAATATCAAAGCGGAGCGCCAGCATTGCTTGGCGCGAAGCATACAAGAAAATTTTCGGTTTTTAAATCCCCCAGATGGCCGGAAACAGCATTTCAGGAGACTTAAGCCACATGTACCCAGCCTTAAAGAAAGTGATCCCCTGTCTGCCGTTTCTCAATTTACTTGAAATATTACACGAATTGTTAATGCATGTCTTTTTTATTCAAATTAAAATGTCGCAATATTCATATTCTAAATTGATAGGTATTCCCAAGGCTTTCAGACTTTGACCTCCGCTGACCTCAAATGACCTTGACACAGATTAAGAGCTCAGTTATACTCTCATGTCAAATAGTAACTCAATGACCTATTTTCCTCTTCAGATATCATTCCTACCAGGGGCGTCGTGCAAAAATAATTTTTTATGCGAGGGGGGCTATGAGCGGTGACTGTCCGAAAGACTATCTAAGCGGAGCGCCACCATCAGTTGGCGCGGAGCGTACAGAAAATTTTGAAAAATAGCGACCCCTCAGACAGCCGGAAATGGCATTTTCCAGGTTTGTTAGTAGAATCAAAGCAGCCGTTATTTTGAATTTTCGTTTTGCAATAAAATTTTCACTTGATCAATAAAAAAATTATCAAATTGCAAAACGATCAGAAAATTTCCAGATAAAATGTAAAACTACCATTGCAAGCTAATAATTGGGAAATGAGCTTCTATGCGAGGACGTATCATAAATCAACACTAAGAACGTAGTTCACCTTTCTTCCTCGAAAAACTGTCGAAAATTGTAAGCTGCGTTTTACGTTTCTCTGCCATAATTGTTTCTAATCACTGTTCCTCAGTGCGTGCGCAGGTGTAAGGTGAGGGCAGACTGTGAATCACCCGACTGACATTGAGAAAAGTCAACTGGTTAGAAACAAAATGATGCCTCCTTCTGGAACAAGGGCGTAGCCAGGTATTTGTCAAGGAGGACCAAGTCCATAGATAGACTGTCAGTGCTCCGCGCCACCATGGGTTGGCGCGGAGCACGAAAATTTTGGCCCGAAATGCCTCCCAGATCGCTGGAAATGACACTTCCCAGGCCCATTTACCAGATATAAATGGGGAAATACCAGCATTATTGTAAAAATTAAACTTCATAAAATACCAAAATATGCCGGGGGGGGGGGGGGGTGACTGCCCTCTTCCTCTCATTGGCTTCGCGCTTGCACAATGACCAATATGAAGGTAAATACCTTTATAAATATATGATTTACCGTTTTTCTCAGAAACTACTGTTATTTGTTTAGTGGTTAACCTTCAAAAGAAAAACAAGTTTTAATTGAGGGCCGCAAGGTCTGATTTTTCGCTGTCCTGGGGGAGGACCTAAGGGGAAGGAGTGTCCCAATCCCCTTTGGAAAAGATTTGCTTTTGGAAAGCAGGCTGAGATGCAAAATGGTGCCACTATTTTTAAAACATCTTGAAGCATATTAAAACACGCATGACGGCCAATCGGGAGGAGGGAAACGGTGCACCTTTTGCTCGGCCAGACTCGGTCAGACTGCTTCCGACTTTCCCCTACTAGCTGATTGTCCACCGACTACTTACACTAGTTCGGTATTAACGCTCATAACATATAAGTAGCTATTCACATAATTAAATTGGAACTGATTCTGCTTTTTTAGTCGGAAATGGCTAATTATCACCAACTATCTCACCTTTTTGTCCATGTACGACCTGCCCTTCATCCAAAGATAATTTGCATGAAATGAAAGAACGTACAGCCTTCCCCAGCAAACTGACCTAACCATGCAACGGGGTAACATAACTCCATTGAGTTATATTTTCCGAAAACAGTTAATTTCTCGTATTAACTGGACATGTGAAGGATTTTAAATGCATTTTTACACAAAATTGTAGGACACCTTTGGCAAAATTTGGGCCCCAATGGGCACGACGGCACTGACTCCTACGAGGTTTCAGAGACTTTTTTGTTCTTCAGATATTCCTTCTACAAGGTTTTTCAAGACTTTGACCTCTGCTGGTCACCTAAAATAACCTTGAGTTTCAAACAGAAAACAATAGGGTTTTTCCTCAAGTTTACATGGACAACACATGATCCGTCAATTTTATTATTTACAAAATACTTAAATATCTTAACTCTCAGTCTGAGAGATAATCATTGGACTAAAAATAAGTTTGGGATTGAGTAAAACCCGAGCTTCCACACGCACACTAAGGCAATTTGGATAAATGAGAGACTGTCTTTGGGTTCTCAGCACATATAGAGATACCGTGGCTCTAGACCTTCATATATATCAAGGCGCATCCTGTAATTCAATTACCAAACTTACCGATGTAGGTTGGTGTGTGGACAAAAGTCATGTTCGTCCTTGTTTTCACAGCTGTTGAAAACAGAAGGAGTGCATTTTTCTGTTTCCCAGGCCAGAGCGGAACTCCTCTGCCTCAACGGGTGGGTGCACGTGCACCCAATGCACCCCCCCCCCCCCAGCCTACGCCCTTGGTATGTGCAGGGTGTTGTCATTTAGTTGTCTAAATAGCAAACTCCCTGGTATGTGCAATTGAAAAATATGTCGTGTTAAACCAGGGAGTTGCTATTTATATAAACTCCCTGGTTAAACGTGTGTTGGTTGGTAACTGAAATTATACTTTCTGCAAGTTATCTTTCGGTACTCGTAAAAACTAAATAAAAATAATGTAATCAGAGTGGCATTCCCCAGCAATGTGTTTTGCCTTTTTATATGGGCGCGCTTTTTCCACAGTTCTGTTGAATAAAATAGAATCATTCAATCGATGTGAAGTTTTTTTTTTCAACTTTTGAGAATGCGGCCCGGCACTCGGCAGACCCCATGCACTTCTCTATCTGACCGCATTTGACAGTTTGAGAATAATTGATCAAGAGCTTCCACGCATGCTGGCCAAGAACGCAGGATAAGTACAAAATTGTTGTGACTTCATTCGAGTTTCAGAGTGCAGTTTCGTCCGCAACGTATTTACGTAGTTTGGAAAACAACGCATGGTAAACATCAAAATAACCATGATGCAGAAATGTAGACAGGGGTGGTGTCAGGTGGGGGCAGGGCCGTAGCTAGGGTTATATGTTTGGGGCGGGGGTATGAAGGTCCCAAATTCCGACTGGATGGATATTTTTTCCAACTGAATGGTGGCGCGTAAATTGCACCATTTTTTATGAGCCCTGCGTTTACATACAGCAGTGGGGATCCTTCCTTTGTCACTACATAAAGGTGCCGTCGTGGGGAGGGGTCTAAGGGGAGAACCCCTCCCCTTTGAGAAACTTTTGTTAATTTAAGGTTGCTTAGATGCAAAATTATGGAGCTATCTTTGGGATACTTTTGGAGCTGGTCATATACGGCTAGAAAATGTCCATAATTAAATGAATTCTAACTTTTTCCGACTGGTTTGGTTCTTTTTCCAAATGAGTGGCGGCCCGTACATTGCATTTTCGTTTTTATAGGCGTTACTTTTGTATGACACAGCAGTGGGGATTCTTCCTTTGTCACATCATGAAGGTGCCGTCCTGGGGGAGGGGTCTAAGGGGAGGGGGTGTCCCCCTCCCCTTTGAGAAATTTTTGTTATGGTAAGGTTGCTTAGATGCAAAATGGTGCTATCTTGGGATACTTTTGGAACTGATCATATATGGCTGGAAAATGTCCATAATTTAGTGAATACTAAGATTTGGTTAGGTGAAAGTAGAAAGTATGTTGTCTAAGAGAAGAATACGTTGTCAATAAACCTCCTGAAGCTCCCTTCCCTTTTGACTACTTTAATGCCTTCTATTCTGGCATCTAATGCTAGCATATACCTGTATAGGCCTCCTGGAAGCTCTAGATCAATTATATAAAATGGGGCAATGTCCGCAATGACATAATGCTTATTACCTGGCATCTAAATAATAATATAGAGTATGACGCCAAGTACTTTACATCTATCGTATTTTTACTTTGAACGAAAATCCAGACGAACAGCTTCCAGCAATGGGGAATGAGCGGGAGGGAGATGGGCGGGAGGGAGAGTATATAGGTGCAGAAAAATGATACTAGACCTCCCAGACAGGTATAGCAAAAGGTGTTTTCAGAATGTACACCTAGTTTATGCTATAAAAGTTCACTGGTACGTCGTGTTTATAATGTTCATAAGTGATACAACGCGGATTGTGAGGATTGCGCGCGACGCGCGCCTAAATTTGGGGGTATACTTCAATGCCAAAATGAAAAACCTGCACGCAGGCTCAGCCAGGGGTGGTGCTTGATTTGCCGACATGGGGGGAAGCGCCCTGACTGGGGGCCAGCTACTCTAAGTCCCGACAGATGCAATGGGTTGCCGAACTCAAAATATAAGGCGCGCGAAGCGCGCCGAAAAATTTGGGGTTATATTGAATTTTCATTAAGGAAAGTTGAAAAATTTTGGGCTTTTATTGAAGAATCTGGCCAAAACCAAGAAATTTGTTCAGGTGACTGCATGGTCGTCGTCGGGGATTACATTCTTCATCTTACCCATCAAGGATCTCCTACGAAACTGAAAAATCTTTTTCTTACAAAATACCGTATGTTTGCCACGATGGCGAGGCTGAAGAAAGAATCTTCCAAAAGTTAGGAAAAAGAGGAAAGAACTTCACACGATGCATTTTCGTGTTTCTCTAGAATCACGCCTACACGGAAGAACAACATTTGTGGAAACGTTGAAATCCAATATGTTTGAAAGGGGGCGTTACCACTAGACAGAGCTATAGATGAAAGCGTGCGTAGCGCGCGAATTTTTTTGAAGTTATAGAAAAATCGTTACAGAACTTACTGGCTACGGGCCTGATAAATAGACGTTTAGTATATCTGAGTATATCTATGTCTTCACCAATATTAGTCTATATAAAATTTTGCGCAATTTTGTGGGGCTCGGAAAAATTTGGGGAGGGGGCTAAAGCGCCCTAGCTCCCATAGAACTGTGTCTGGTATAATTACCTTAATAATGTTCATGAGATTGATTGTAAATCGTGACGCATGCACGCAAAGCGCGCCCAAATTTTCATTAAATAAGATTTCCATAATAAAACCTGCATTCAGAATCTACATTGAGATACTTTCAATTGCCCAACAAACCAACATGCCACTCAAAAAGCCTGTCTTTTACCTGGTAATTTGTAAATAGCTTTCATCTCCTGCTGTTGTGCTTCTCCGAAAGTTGCTATCGGAAGATATTGATAATAAGAACAACACTGTGGTAAGGTTTGAAGCGGGCTGTCCTTCCATGTTTGCTTACATTCTTTCCTTTTCCCAATTCATTCCTTAATTTTTCCGACTGGTATAAACAGTTTAAACGAATTTCGCCGAATCACGTTGACCATGAAGCGTCCGTAATAACTCCATGCGTTGATTCATTGGGATGCTTTCACGAAGTTGACATAGAATCATCGACACCTGTTTCTGAAATATGATATGGGTTGTGTATCGCCTGGAAACATTCCAATTTTCTCTCCTTCCTGAAAAATCGATCTCCTCCTTTTCTTCCTCCTGATATGTTTCTCTTCTCCCTTCCTTTCCTGTTCAGGCTCTCCTTTTCCTGTATTCCTTCTTTTTTCTCTTCACACTTCCAAGTCCTTCATTTTGCCAACGGGTTGGACTTTTACCCACTGAATGGGTAATTGGGGTCTCACATCCCTTGCTCCCCCTCTAGCCATGGGCGTGGATCATGGGGGACTGGGGCATGTCCCCCTCAATTTTTGGAAGGGGGCACCTCTCCAATAAGCCCCCCCACACACACACTTTTTCAATAATATAACATAGATTACGAATTGGCACTACATTTTAAAAGCTAAATTGCTCTCAAATATGGCACCATTTGCCATACAGACACCTTCCAGTTTCCATATTTTTCAAGAAGAAAAATGGTGAAGTCCCCCTTCCCACATTTGGAGACGCATCCAAGCCCTTGCCTCTAGCTACGTATGGGCAGCCATGAGGGTCAACAGCGTTTCAAAAGTGGGGGAGGGGGTGGTACATGACCTTGACCAGGAGCACCTCAAGCGAAAATCGCGATGACCGAGAATCAAGGGATCCGGGGCTCACTAAAGGGCCCTGGAAAAAATTGGAGGCCAGATGAACTGCGGTGTAACATGAAACATTTTCCATTTCCACCATTTTGAGTTTGTATTAAGTGAATCAGCTTTGTTTTCATGCTATGGAAATAAAAAGGTTTCTATTTTTGTTAGGGTTCTGGAAAAAAAAAAGGGGGAGGGCAACTATGCAGTCCACATTTTACAGGGGCCATAAATTCTGTTCGCGCGATCTTGGAAGATGACATACCTGTCCCCAAAGATTTTTGCTTGTATGGGGTGGGCCCACCTGCCATGAATTTCCTAACTATACTGTAAGCGGGGTTTGGTACCTTTTAGCTGTATGTAAGTTTTCCATTTGGAAAAGCAGGTGTTTTGATGTGTTCGAAAATCGGTTCATCCCTGGCGATGATGTGATAAAATTAATCCGCCACGAGATTAACGGCCGAGAGTGGAAGCAGATTTTAAACGTCCTCTCAGAGTTAAGTTAATTAAATTGTGGACTAAGAAAGCTTACGTCAAGGTCAAGCACACTGATAAGGTTTCTCTTGTTCTGCATTAATGATGTTTTGAATTTTAAAAGGGGTGGGTATCGGTACGGATCTCCTCTCTCTCTGGGATGGGTTCACGAGGGAGTGAATCACTGATTCCTTGTCAGTAAATTAAACATTGTTTCTTATAATTTCACCTTGAAATATAAGTAAGCATCTCCTAGTAATGTTGTTTTCTCCTTCGTTCATGTTTAGCTTTTGTCTTTGTTAAGATGCCGTCCAAATTTATTTTTCCCAGTCAGTTTTACAATTTTTGTTAAGATCCGATGTCATTGTATACTATATTGGAGAGATTTCAAAATAAACTCAAAGAAACTATCTGTTTTTTCCATCCACTTGAGAATAAGACCACGCATGACAGACTATTGATGTAGAGGTCTGAGGGTCGAGAGGTTGGTCAGTAATTAAGTTTGTTGTCTTTTCGGGGACGTCGCTCCCTTGGCAGTGGCGTAGCTAGATATTTTTTGTGGGGGGGGGAGGGGGGGGGGGCAAAAGGGCAAAAGCAAAAAATTCCGACAGATTATTATCTTGATAGTTGTACGATTCGAAATTCTGGGGACCTTTTTTTTTTTTGCTTTCCGGGCAATTTTGAGGCCGACTTTTGATTTTCACGTTGACATATCGATGTGTAATTCTGCTTAAAAACATAAGAAGTGTTGTAAGTGTTTCAAATGAATTGTTTTTATTTAGTTTTTATTTATTTCCGACAGAGACTAGAAATTTCCGACAGAGGCCTTCGGAGGCTTTGTGGGGGGGGGGGGCGACCTCCCCCTGCCCCCTCTAGCTACGCCACTGTCCCTTGGGGCCTGAGCAGAACTCCTTCGGGAGTAAAGTTCTAGTTTGGTTTCGCACCCTGGCTCTTCGCCAGAGAGTCGAGGGGGACTCTGGAAAAAGGACATTTGCCGGCTTTGCAACTGCTCCTGATGCTTAATGCAAATTGCGGACTGCATGTAAAGCTTTAAATCAGTATTGGTGCAGACATGGACCATGTATTTACCACACGTTCCTCTGATCCACGTGATACAATTATGAGCTGACCAGGTGAGATCTGCACATGTGGTTCACATAAACTTTCAGATGGCACATGACACGATTTTTCACTTATATAAATTTATATCGGCCCAATCCTTGTTAAAGCCAGAAAGTACAAATCGCATATCTGGTCCAGATATATGTTTCCCTATGGCACATGTATGGATTTCCACATACTGGACATAATATGGATTTGCCATATGTGGGGCATATACTACAAATTCGCCATATATGTCCCATATTTGTCCCATTTAAAAATTGAGCCATATCTAAATTTATGTGAGCCATAAGGTCTTTATTTTATATCAAGTTATATCTGCCCAATTTTTTATTATGGCCAGATATAATATCTGGTCCAGATCATGGGCCAGATATAAATTTCCATATGTGGCCCATGTACGGATTTCGAGTAATTGCCTGTAATGGGTGCACTACCACGGGATTTTGGGGACCAAAATGCTCCTGTTTTGCGGACCATAGGGAACAGGGGTAGCGCTAGCTGAAATTTGCCCGACAGCTGGCTAAGGTCCCCTATGGAGGGGGCAACAAATCGGAGCCCGGCAAAGATAACCGGCTGCTGGAAGGATGTCGAACTACGCAATGATTTTTGGGCGCTCGTAGTATAAGCGCCAACTTTTTGGCTTCTCAGTATTGACAAACTTTGAAAATTCGGGGGTTTTAAGCCGCGGTCACACTAGAACGAAATCGGATCGGATTCCGATCCGATTTTTGTAAGTTTTTATTAAGATCTTCTCCATTTCGGGTCGGAAAGAACCCAAAATTTTCCAAACTGTGCAATTATATGATTTTTATCGCAGGACTACGAAAATTAAATTTATACGAATTATTTCGTGACGTCACATCGACAGACAGCTTTTATCGGACTACGCGTGTCCGATAAAAGCTGTCTGTCGGTGTGACGTCACGAAAAAATCAGTTAACATTTCATTTTCATACTACCTCTGATGCAAATCATGTATTTACACTGACTGGCAAATTTTGGGATCTTTCTGACCCGAAATGGGAAAGATTTTAACAAAAACTCACAAAAATCGAATCGGAATCACCCGATGAATTCGTTCTCTGTGACCGCGGCTTTACAGAGCCTGGTTCGGCTTTACAGAACCAGAGGACATCAGCTAAAATTTCAGAAACACTATTGTCGATTGGATATTAGGAAGTATTTTTTTAGTCAGAGAATTATTACAGAATGGAATAATTTGCCACAGGAAGCTGTAACTGCTACAACAGTCAATGGATTCAAAAACGTAATCGATCCTATTCTACGGAAAAGACGGGGGCTCTACATAAGCCAGAAACGGCTGTCTGCCCCAGTTTTTACGACCCCATCGGCAGTTACTGCCGGTGGGCTCCGGTGAGTTACGGTGAGTTACAGCGAAAAAATTTTTAAATTTTTGGTTTTTTCATGAAGAAAATTTGGAGTATTGGATTTCTTATTGAAGGAAATATAAACAATGGGTTTTCATCCAGGAAAATTGAAAAATTGGGGGGTTTTAATTGAAGAATCTGCCGGCCCTTCCTATAGCACAACCAACGAGCAGATCGCGACTGTCGCCACTGTCGTCGGGATTACAAATTAAATCGTTTCGAATTTTAGACTCGAAACTGGAAACTTTCCCGGACGGGGTATCACCCTTTCCTGACGAGACCATCCCCCGCCACTCCCTTCCCCACCTTAACCCCTCCCGCATCCCCTCCCCCACCTCACCCCTGATAGGGATCCCAGTTCTTCATTCGATTCGGCCTTCAACAACTCAGCTTAAATAAGAAGCATGGAGTGCTTGTTAGAGCGTACTTCATTTTCATGCATGTGAAGCGCATGTGAATGATACTTCAACCCGTTATTGCGCAATTACCTCTAACAGCAGCTACACAGTACATAATCTTGAGTTAGAACATAACTGTTACTACAGTGTACATACATACTGGCTGTGAACCTCGAGGTCACAAAATCCGTGTTTTGTGTATGAATTCATCGTTGGACGAACCTGTCATCACATGACCAAACGCTAACAATAATAAAAGGTGCAAGAATGAACAACACCAGAAGAAATTCAGGATATTAGTGTTTCGTTGGTTCTATTACCAGCATTTTAGCCGTAAGTATTTTGAGAATGATCGTCATAGCATATAGAACTTAGGAAGCTTAATAGACACCGCAGGCTGGTTATATTCCGTAACCTGTAAACAATTTATACCGGAGGCTGCAGGATCATTGCTGCGATCAGGCTGTGCATCAGGGGAGTCACAATTACTGGTACTTGAGGTTGTGAACTTGCGATATTGGCTTCGAAGTTCCGATTGCCTTTTTTGTTTCAACGCACTTTGCGGTTTTGGCTGCCCGACCTAGGCTACATAGCCTAAGTTAGATCTGAATGACTGCCAGCTGATTCTGTTTACAGCAAGATGAGCTTTATAGTTGCAAGCAGCCTACTGCCAGATGCAGGGCCTATTAATATTCTATGAAGCTACTTGTGTGTTAAACTGTTAACTTGATGCTCAAACTAGTCCATCTGACTGATTCATTACAAGAAAAACATGATGGCTTATTTGCAGAGGTTGCATTCTGTAAGTTTTCATCTACCAGAAATAGGCTTTTCATGAGTCCATCACTGAATATGTTTACAGTGTATATCATAGTAGGCTATCCAATATGTTTTACATAGGGGCATACTCAAGGCTGTGACTTGAGGTGTACTGTACAGTACCAAAGTTTGCTTGCCATGTTCAGTCTTCCAGGCTGATCCAAGGGGAGCTTGAGGCTTTTCCAGGCTCAGCCCCCCCTTTTTCGCCACATCAACAATAACAAATACGCGAAAATTAGCATAATGTTAATCGAATATTAAAGGGGCTTTCAGCTCCCCCCCCCCCCTTCCAAATGCCTGGATCCACGCCTGTCTACAGTATAATAAGGCTTGCCCTGTAAACATTGCTGTTAGATCAAGGTAGGTTTAAATGTCAGGCCATCACTTCTGTTCCATTTCAGTAAATGCAAATAAGTTCAGTGTTGAAACAGGGCAGAAATTAAGCGAGGGCTCAGGTTAAGAGGGTAAAGTTGGCTATATAGTTTGTGTAGCGAAGACCGTTTTAACTGCACATTTCAGTCCACTACATAGCCCCAAAAGAGCACTCGTATGACAAATGTTAATTCCTGCCCTGTATTGAAACGACACTGGCAAAGAAGTCCATCAAACAGTTTTGGACTAAAATCTGACCATTCAGTGGCCATCAAACATCATGTAGGGAATAGGGAT
Organism: Holothuria leucospilota; assembly: GCA_029531755.1. Classification (NCBI taxonomy): domain Eukaryota; kingdom Metazoa; phylum Echinodermata; class Holothuroidea; order Aspidochirotida; family Holothuriidae; genus Holothuria; species Holothuria leucospilota. Next base: position 39,096,871 of record CM055980.1, on the reverse strand, counting down.
GCGCGCGATACGGACACATGGAGACCACTACCCGTGGAGGTGGTGACAAGACTAAAATAAAGCACTTGACATCAGTTTGGCCAGTTCTCTCTGTTTTATTGATGCACCAGTAGCGTCACAGTACAGGAATTATAAGGTTTGAGTATAAAGCAGAAAAAACAGCCCCAAAAGGAAACACGGCCAAGAAAACAGCCTCAACCCATCCGTCGACCAAGACCAAGGCAGAATATTCAGTCACTTTACCAGCCTCTGTAACGCCTACCAGTACTTTGACAGTACTTCAACTCACCGTCTGCGCACCAAATACTTCTGAAAACCTTGCTAAATCTCGGTCACCACTCAACCGGACTCCTCTCTCACCAGAGTTCAGTCCTGGGAGTCCCGAAACATGAGGTTCGACTCGGGCGTGCAGGGGTCCGTTTACCAACGGAATTACATTGAATAAAATAACACCCTCTCCTTACAATACAATACGCAAACGGGTCATAAGTCGTAACCTCGCCGATCTACTTGCAGCATAACAATACCGGTTGGGAGTAAAGAGGGTCTGGAGCAATTGCTCAATTCTACTACCCCCAAAAGCCCTGGCATGTCTACAAAGACCAAAGGTAAGAATAGCAGCGCTTCTGAATATGCATGGAATTTCAATATACCACAATTATACCAACTTTAACAAAAGAAATGTTACTATTTCAAATGTCTCTCTGATCCTGCAGCATTACACTAAATTCACAAGCAGGCTTTTTTTGAAGACATGTCAGTCCAACCTCAGACAGAGTGCTAAATACTACCTGACCTTAGTCGGAAACAAGTAAACAAACTCAATGGCAAATGCTATAGGGTAGTAATTTTGTTTTAAAGGAGTTCAAGCCTTCCAACAATATACAGCTTTATCTACCAGTGAAACAGGCCTTTTTTGAAAGGCCTGTGCTTCTCTGAAAGCCAAAAGCTCCCTGTAGACAGTACTAATAATGTTGAAAAGTGAGTTTGCCACTTGTATCTTTCTAGATGACAGTTGAAATTGTCTTTCCTGTTCCAGCAAACTTGTAGTCCATCAGGGCAGGCTGGATATCCTTCCGTTTAGTTGCACCTATTTAGTACGAAGGTTTGGACCCAAATTCTAGAGTACTGTACATGAATGCTTTCTTTACAATTTGCAATGATTAATAATAATAATAATAATAATACAATGGACTTATATAGCGCCAAATCAGGACCGAAGTGTACCTGCTCTAGGCGCTTAACAAATATGAATGACTCAATTACAGTCAAAGGAACAAGTAAAGATATGAGTCTTTAAATAACTTTTAAATACAGAGAGTTCTGTGCAAAAACGAATATGGTCAGGTAGCTGGTTCCACAAATAAGGAGCGGAGTAAGCAAAACATCGATATCCATAAGCTTTTAGCCGTGGATTTGGAAGAGACAGGTAGGCCTTGTCAGAGGAACGAAGATCACGAGGAGGAACATAGGGAGCCAGCAGCTGAGAGATATATACAGGTTGTTCCAAACGTTGAGCACGGAAAGTGAGCAGGAGTATTTTAAATTTGATTCGTGCACTGATAGGAAGCCAGTGAAGTTCTTTTAAGAGCGGAGTTGCATTGCAGTGTCTTTTCTTCCTTTTAACTATACGTGCTGCAGAGTTTTGAATTTTCTGAAGTTTCTTTATGGATAGATCTGACAGGCCATAAAGCAAAGAGTTGAGAAAATCAAGCCTGGAAGTGACAAAAGCATGAACAAGCATTTCACAAGTCTTATCATCATGATTGTTGATTCAGGAAGTGTTATGTTGAAAAGAAGCAGCAGATAATTGTGACAAGCTACTTTAGGCATATAAATCTGGAGATAAACATAGTCTTGAGGACCTCCCTTGTTACACGATATTTGTGAAAAGAATCAATCAAAGTTCTTCCTTGTAAGTTGTAACAGGTGACGGTGATGTGTCACCTTAAACAGAGATGTCGTAAATTAATTACTCGTGTCTCAGCAAGTTTGAACTTACAAACAAGTGCACTGTTTTTTTTTGTAATTATGCAGTATGCATGGGACTGTACTGTGTAGCTATACTATGTATACATAAAATTTTTGCATTGCATCCTTCTGCGGAGCAAGGATGAGTATGGATCTTTCATATGTACAATAAAAGTCATAAAAAAACTGATAAAATTGATGGAGAAACAATGGCAAAGATATGTGAGCTGTGTCAAGATTTGCCATTTGGAAAGAGTCAGATGGTAGCTGTCTGACTCTTTAGTACTATGTAGTGTCTTGTCTCAGACGGATAAACTTGTGTAGGGCAACTACATGTACTGTTTCAGCCCCTCATTCAATTTTAAAAACACTTGTCTTATGTGCCTTTGAGACAAAGCTATAATAGCTTGTGCTGAGTTTAAGGTGCTCAAGGCTATACTGTTCTCTCCAGAGTACACTACTGTATGCGATTGTAATGCTCTGGCAATGCAGTGCTAATCTACAGGTGCAATGAGCTAGTATATATGCCAAGGCTCAGAAATAGACTGGAGCAGTCAGAGGCAGTAGAATTTGTGAGAGAAAATGTGAGAGCGTGGTGGCCTATTGGTTAAGGCGTTGGACTTGTGATCTAAGGATTGCCTGTTCAATTCCCACCTGGGTCATTATGTTGTGTCCTTGAGCAAGATGCTTTATCTCGATTGCTTCTCTCCACCCAGGGGTTAAATGGGTACCTGTGAGGTAACTTGTATAGTGATGCGCTGTTTGTGGCTGCTCCTATGGGAAGTCCCCCAGGGGACACGATGAAGTGGCATTACTGTTCAGTGTGCCGGGTACGAACAGCAAGGGATGTGCACTATATAGTGTGGGTTTGACAAGTTACCAATGACCAGGGGTAATGATTGTGAAGCGCTTTGAGATGTTACATATAAAGGCGCTATATAAATCCAAATCATTATTATTATCATTAGAATTTATGAACTCCTGTGCCCAGCCCCACCTCCACATTCAAGGTGCCATTGAGGTCAATCTAAACAGGCCATACTGTAGGCTAGCATGCATCCAGCCCATCCGGCACCTTCCAATTCCTTCAGAGATGAAGTGACCACACCATGTACTGCCTGGTTTTGCACCAAATAAATGCTGTTTGTCTTATTTCCTGTCTGCTGGACAAGTAACATGATCAGAGAATGTTACATGCAGGGGACAGTGTTTTCTTTGAAAAATTGAAAACAGCTCCAGACAATAGGAAAACAGCTCCAGAAAAGCTTTAAAATGAAGGTCGTCAGAAGCTGTTTTTAGCTCTAGAGAGGAAAAGCTTATTTTCGAGCCCTGTGTACCCATTTACTGCTGAGCACAAGTGACTATTGACCATTCATAGTGAATCTATGGTATGATTGTCAAACAAAACTGTGCAGAAACCAGTGGTAAATAGACACGTATACTGTAACTGGAGTTCCTACAATACCTGGGGATGATGCAGTACCTTTTTAACTTAAAGGCAGTAGGCAGTCACCACAAAATTTGCTTTGAAAAATCAACAAACTCTTGCAAATCTCCTCTTAGTGCATTACAAGCACCGCTGAAGACGTTTTGAACATCTATAACTATTACAAACAATAGGTAAAGCAACGAGAAATTCTCCTTGAATTTCACACTTCACTAACAAAAACTTTGTCACATGATCAAAATAGGCCATTCATGAATTAGAGTGATGGGGCATACTAACTCTGATTGGGGCAAATGCCTACTGCCTTTAAGGGAATTTAAAAGGGCTCCAGGTATACTTCCATATCATGCACAACAGTATACAGTACAGTTTACAGTGTGATTCATTTGTCATTGATATTGTATTTTGTTTACAGTTTTAGTTTGTCTTATCCTTGACAGTTTCCTTTCCTTTTAAAGGTTGCCCGCCATCTAAATACTGTCAAGTTAGCCCAGCCAAAGGTCTTTTTACAGAATAGATCATTTTTTAACAGCAACTGCAGGATGGAACAACTTTCTAGGACAACCACCATACAAATGCGAAAGAAATTAATTGGGTGAGTGGATCCTTTTCATACTATTGTTGAAATCATGCGTGGAACTTAATTGTGTTTAAATATTGTATCTTTGGAAAGTAGTCAAATAAACCACATTTTTGAAACTTTCCATTAACAAAAAAGCAAAATACAGTAGCTCTCCAATTGACAAAATTTCTTTCAATTATCAAAATTTCCTGGCAAAGAACTTCCCAGATCCCCACTTTTTTCACCCATCTCATGGATAAAATTGTACTACAGCAACTTTTTATGTCTCAGGTCTCCTTTTTGGTGAGCTACTGTATTTAGAAAGATCTACTGTACTTAAAAGCCAAGACAGGCCAATTTGCTATATTTTGCTGATTATTGACACTTCAAAATGATGACATTGCATGTTATGTATATTAGTGGAGTAGGTGTAAAGAAAAGGTATTAATGCAATACTTAAAAAAATAGAACATGGTTTATAAGTCATCATGATGAAGTCCTTCATAGCCACAGTAGCTGGAATGGCACATGAAAGTTCATTCCATAGATCTGGGGTCCATCTGATTAAAGGGAGATCATACCGTAGAAACAGATGTTGCAATTTTGCTGAAGGAATAAAGAGGATTCTCGTAGCACAAACACTAAACATTTTTCTGTCAATGTTTAGTTGGAGAAGGTCATACCTGCAGTTATTAGCCCTTTGGGGGCTTGTTCATGTAAGTACTTTTGGGGCTAGAAATTAACTGGAGGCCATGCCCATATGGCTTTGTCACTGTCTTGATACCCCTTGGGCTTGATACCCCTCAAAATTGGCCATAATGGTGTTGATGTCTTTCTACTGTACAGTATATTTCTTTGTGGTGTCCTTTATGCACTGACAGAAATCTCACCCTGCTAAGTTAGCCCAGGGCGTTGTCAGTCAAAATTGGTTGATTGGCACTGACAATGTGGCTCTCATGTATACAGTAGTATGACACCCGTGGACTCTGAGGGCTCGTCCAGTGAGCATCTAGCCTTACATAATTTCAATTTATGTCACAATCTTGGAATGATAGATTTCTTAAGTGCTTATTCAATGGTCACCCCATTATACTGTACATCACTGTGCCAATGTTGCCAGTCACAATTTTGTGACAGACATTCAATTGATACTGTTTATTAGCTTCCCAATTTTGGTCTTCCTTGGCCTTGGTGCTCTGACAAATTTCTTCCAGCTGAAGGACATTTGGAGTGCATTTCTTCACCTTAGTGAGAATGCTGGTTGTAACATACTGAACAGTAGTATCATTTGGTCCCAAATACTGAAGTGGGGAGGGGGGGGGGGTAAGGGGGAGGGGAGAGTCTGGTTATGCTCTATCAAAGGTTTAAACAGTTTGTAGTCAAGCAAGTAGCTACTGTATGTAATATAGGGGAACCTTAAAAGCAAATGCAGATCCTAATTCTATTTTTAAAGTACAGTATAGCCATTGTTGAAACTGAAATACTGAATGGCACTGACCCTTGAACTTCTGTCAGGAAGTACTAGTCGTAGCTTTTGCATATCTCTGAGCTGTTAAAGTTGTTTGTTCTTTCTCTTATTGTTTCATGACATTGTTGAACTTTTGTGTTAGCCATCTGTCATGTGGTTAATTTTAAGAGTGATTCATACTCCTTTGCAGGGTAGAACACTCACCTTTTATCAGCTATGTAAGCAGGAAGGTTCATTCTAAGTTGTACAATAATATTGCAGCAAATTATGTATATTGCATGTAGATTAGCACTTGTATATCACTATAACAGACAACATTGTTAGCAAATTAATGTGACTACAACCCATGCTTATGGCAGTCTCTCTTTTATAAATCTGAAGCAGAAATGTACTGATAAAAATGTGCAGATCTGTTTGGAAGAGAGTACTGTTACTTTCATATTGCACATGCATATGTGTGGGTCACATACTTCTATACATAAGAGCATGCGTACTGCACTAACACTCTATGCAGAGAGTGATCCACCATATGTATATGGTTTAGGCATACAGTACCAATATGGCCTGCCTCCTTTGTTTTGTGTGTAAAGTTTGGACTAACTCAAATGGTTCAGTATCGGCAGATTTTGCAAGAAAGTTGGAAAAGTTTCCAAAGTTTCAAATAATATGCAAAGCTACTGTAGGTCAAATTCAGCAAACTGAATGAAGGACTGTGATATTGTTCTTCCATTCATTTTTGTATTTTGTTTGAAATGTTGCAGATTCATCGTAAAATAACACAAAGTACTGTATGACAGTAGCTCGGCGGCCTTCTTGGCAAGCCTAAGTTTGTTTGATTGGTGGCGAAGGTATTGATCACTTGATCCTCTGTGACTGTCCATATAAGAAGTCTGTGGTGTGGGTATTTAAGGGGTTACAGTAGGGTTGGGATCTGATAAGGGTTCAACTTTCTAGGGTTATGTCAGGTTTTAGGTTTATATGTCAAGTTGAAGAACTTGTAAACCATGTGAATAAGCAGTAAAATGCTGAAGCACCTTCTAACTTCTAACCTGATACAAAGCAAATAATATGGATGCATTTGTCAGACCTGTTCAGGCATTCAGAGTGACTTTGATTCTGGTCACACGAGGAAATGTGCCACTGTGTCCATCTGGTAAACGTGCACTAAATTGTGTGCACCAAGCTGTCGTTGGCATACAGAATCTCTGCAGACCACATGAATTTAACTTGCAAGTACTACTGTACAGTATATAGTATGCTCAAAAGTACAGCACTATCAGCATTAATTAGTATACAGTACAGTGTAGTTGGTCTGTACAGCTGTATTTAGTAGACTCTTTAACAGTCAATTATTACACCCCATCAGTGCATTAATTAATGCTAGGTTTACAGAGCTTGGCTTGCACAGACAAGCTGTGTTGATGATGTGACAGTAAGATTCTATTACTTCATAATACATACTGTACTATAGGCCTAGTACTTGTGTATACATAGTATTTGAGCCAAATTTTAAGTCTTGTGGCCTTACAATGCCATTGACAGAGCTTGGCACACCTTGCCAAGTACTGTACTCCAAATTTCATGGAGGCCCCAAATACATGGAACACAGTGTACTTTATTACTTTTCAGTTTTCAGTCATGGGAAGGGGGTGGGCGGTGACAGGGGCACAGACTTACGTACGTGAAGGGTGCTTTAAGTGCAACTTAGGAATGACATTGCTTGAAGCTAATGGTAGGGTATTAGTTGATAGCTTATAATTGTTTTAATGTTTGTTTAATGAGTAGTATCTTAGAACTGTAAACTCTTTCAATAACAGTTTCATTTTTGAGACTTTACACAAAAGAACAGAATGCTTTACAACCATAACTTAAGTTGTTTTGTGAAAGTTAAAAAGTGAGCCATAACTTTTATGTTAACTCAAACATGTGTGGCTGTTTCATTTTCTCTTTACAAATGGTGGTGCCTAACTACTGTAGGTTTGGTTTAAATAATGTACACTGATACTGAAGATTGCAACCACGTTTATGTACACCCTGCGTCTTCTTTCATAAAAGAATTACGATCAGTCGTAAGTCTTTTATGTCATGTTATTTAGTCCTTTTGAATTCAAACTGAAGATCCAGTGTTACTCTTTATGAATCAGGTCTCTGGTGTTGCAGAAGTCATAAATTTGGAAATGTTGGAACGATGCTCTGTTTAATTTATCTTTTGAAGAATTTATTGTTCATGCGCTGTACTAGAAATGATAGAAGAAGGCAAAACTGCAGACAGTTTTACTGTGGGCTTGCTGTCGAAGTTTTATTTCAGATGAGTTCTCTCTTGGACTTGGAGTTCCATTAGGTTTGGTCCTGTACTGTATTTCATTTGCCCCAACATTTCAATTGTCCAGTTTTGATAAGACATGGGCCAGATAAGACTTTATGTTTTTAAGTTTAAACAAGTTTTTCCCACCATTTGGAAGTCTCTTACAGCTGATCACTTGTGCCTGTACAGGGTACATAGAGTGCCCAGTCAAGGAGCTAAGGACCGTCATTTCTTTTGAGGCTTATTATACTGTAATCTTAGGAGAGGCAGAAGAGGTCTCAGGTATGGAGGAAAATGCAAGGAGGGGGGGGGTTAGGGGATAGGGGAAGCCTGTGGTATGGGTTGATACTGTTGTAAGTGTTGGGGGTTGCCATCTAAATTATTATGTATGGCTGACCTGTACAGCTCAGCTATAGTAGATGTAGTAATATTTTAGAATGCTAATTGACAGCTGCTGTATACATAATGACACCCTTGTGTGATTTAGGTGAGTTCACCTAGAAGGCCCTCATTAGTGCGCCATGTATTCTTCACCCAGAAATGCATTTAATTAACTGTAATAATGTCTCATTCACCCCAATATGTTGTGTTTGGTTTTCAGATCGGCATGTCCTATTTGGTTTCGAGATGAACCCTTGAAGATAATCCGTGCAGAGGGTCAGTATATGTATGATGAAGAGGGCAACCAGTATCTTGATTGTATTAATAATGTCTGTCATGGTAAGTAATCTTTCAGGCCATATCTGGCATCCTAGTTATCCAGGCTTGTTTGCGAAGCAAATTGACATGAAATGTAAGGGTTGTGACAACAGATTGGCTGGTAATCATCAATCATATTCAAGACATTATAGGCTAATGAATAACTTTGTGATATACAGTATCATGATGTGAAACGATATAACTAAAATTAATGTCTTGGAACTGCTGTCTTCTTCTTCACGCCTTGGGCATGCCCAATGTCATTCATTGAATTGTTATCTCATTGTTACTTCCCATACTGTAGGACAGCTTGAGTACAGTTGTTGTTCCAAAGCCCCATGAATGCAGCCCCGGCCGGCCTCCCATCATGCATCTACAGGCCCACTGTATTATCAAATTGATCCACCATTACTCTGGTGTAGACAGGCCAAGCCAGAGTAGGCAGGCAAGTGGGCCAGTTTTCATGGGTATACAAATTTTGAGGGGGTCCTCCCTTTGGGAGAACACTAATCACTAGAAAATACAGGGTTTGGGCTTAGTATACTTATCTTATTTACTTAGGTGTGAATTTCAGAAATATGAAATATTAGTTCTTTAGACACCTTACTGTATAGACAAGGAAATGCCATTCCAGTAATCTGGGACACATTTTTAACAAAAATTTTCATGGTATGCTATTCATCAACTGATGGTGACACTTACCTCATATAGCCTATGCCACTGAATCTTTGGAGGACGTTGGCCCCTGATTTATCAACTGGACATTACCCCTGGACCTCAAGAAGACCCTTGGGATGGAATGGTTTGCATGCTCATGTACAGTACTTCCATGATGGTCGTAATGACGTGAGCCACCTAAGGAAAAAATTCTGACCATAAGCCTTTCTGTGGCCCACAAGAGTTTGCTGGTGAAAAATGTAGCCTGTCAATAAATATAATTACTCTGACATAGATCTTTTTGACTTAGAACTGCTCACAATTAAAGCTGGCTTTCCATATATCTGTCATCCGTTCATACGTCATACGTTGTCCGTCATTTGACGTATGTCAAAACCGTTTCCATAAATACAGTATGACACGATTGATATGATTTTACTCTCTTTTTTGATGTGGGGCATGAGGCTCTACTACAGCCAGACATGCAACTATGTTTGTACACTGTAATGATCTGGAACAACAGTTGACTACCATTAACATTACTATGGTTATGTACTTGTCTACATTCATAGCTGTTGTCAGGCCCAGGTTAGAATAAACACTTGTAAACACGTGGCACCGATGTGTTATCCCCTCTGGTCCCATGATATCAGCTATACTAGCCCAGACATTAGCAACCTTGATGGCATCCTTATGTTTTTTACTTCTGACGTCATACATACACTGGTTTTCTTGACACTAAAGTGATCAGCTTCTCGAGAAATGGGTCTGTGATCACAACCATGGTGTACTTTGGGAAATCCCCAGAAAATACGCCATATGATGGAATTTGACATATACATCATTCCGCAAAATACGTATCGGTAGCGATTAAATTGGAGACGGATAATGGATGATGGACGATGGATATATGGAAAGGGTATAGTTATTTTAGTATGGAGGTGAATTTTGTGGATGACGGATGAGATATGACGGATCCACAAAAACGGATGTATGGAAAGCCAGCTTTACAGTATCTGCTTTTCAGTGCTGTATGCATAGCATTTGGACCTTCGGTATCTTTAACGTGCATGTCTTCAGTAAATGTATATGTGTCTTTCATTTTTTTTCTCACAGTTGGTCACTCACACCCAGACGTCACAAAAGCAGTTTCCAACCAGCTTGCAATCTTAAATACCAATACTAGGTTCCTGAATGACAATATGCTACATCTGGCAAAGAAGCTGACAGACTCCCTACCAGGAAAACTATCAGTCTGTTTCTTTTGTAACTCAGGGTAGGTATCTTCTAATTATAGTTAGACTTGTAGGTAGTAAAAAGGTGGTACTGGCCCATATCCAGCCTGTGGAAGGGCTGAGTGTTTGGAGAGGCATAATGTTTGGGGGTGGGCATTTGATTAGATTGATATGAGAGACCTGGTATGGAAGGTATTGAAACAGTAGATTTGAACAAAGAAAAAAATCAACTGGGGTGAAGTGGGTTATCAAAAGAAAAAAATTGAGGCTCAGTGCTGTACTGTGGGGACTGGGTGATTTGTTTGGGGAGGGGGGTTACAGAGGCACGAACAAGGTACAGTATTAGAAGAATTTTGTAGAAGTTCTTGGATGCCTGAAAGTTTAGTAAGGCAGTGTTGAGAAATCAGACTTGTGTTCCTCAGACTTTGATAGGCGGCAAAAGACCTAGGAATATTCAATATATTTAACAGAGACACCAATCCTTTTTAATTCTAAAGATGCTTTGATTGAAATTACAGTTGCTGTCATGTGGTTTCTACATGTTACACCAACTGTGGTACGAACTGCGATAATGTACAAATTTCATGTATGTGTGATATGTATGTACCAAAAGTTTGGCAAGGAATACGGTAGTTTAGAAAAGAATTTAAGTTGAAATATATTTTGGATATGTTAAAAAGAGGAACCTAAGGCCTAATATTTGCATTCAGGTGACGTTTACATTCAATGTGGTTCTTGAGATATTAGCAGATGAAGTTATCTCATTTTCAGCCAAAAGTGAACTTAAAGCAAGCAGAGGTGATAACTATAATCTCACATGGTACATTCATCACTAATATACACATATTGGAATTGAATGATAATTTCACCCAAATTCTTAAATTTAGTCCATCATTTACATATCAAAACTAAACTTAAAGTGGTTGTAGTTGGTGGTTGGGGGTCACTGCCAAGGTTAAGTGAGTCTGCTGTTAATGCTAGGCCTGATGGTAGAGTTGAACTGTGTGCTTCATGTTATACTGTACGGATAAAAGTTCTATGTATTTTTGAACTGTCCTAAATGTAGTTTGGCCTAAATTTATGTTAAACTTGTGTAATGTGTAACCAATCAATAGAAACCGACATCCCTAATGAATGACAAGGGATGATCCTTTCTCATTCCAGGTCTGAAGCAAACGATCTTGCAATTCGTCTTGCCAGGAAGTACACAGGCAATAAAGATGTCGTTGTATTAGATAAGTAAGTGTGGTTTGTTTTGGTTTGCTATTCTCATTTGTAATTTAAAAAAGACCATTATATTAATCCCTTCACAAATCTAGACAGAAGACTGGAATTCAGGAATATAAACTCGAAGGCATGCTCTTATCTTAGAATATCAAATCATCTGCAGACTTTATTATTGGCCAAAGTACCTTGATTGACACAGGAGCAAGGCAAATTCAAAATGTGCCATCAGATGTATGTAAGCCTTTTTGATTGGTCAATGATATGTGCAGATCAGTGAGACATAGTGTACAAAGCAAATCAGAGTGGCTCACCAGACAGTCAAGACATTTAGATTATCAAATTACAACAGGTTATAGAGTAGATTGTTTGGAAGGGGTTGACAAAATACAATGGTGACTTAAGCAGCAGAGAATTGTCTTAGGCACTAGGCATCATTTCAAAACAAGCAAGCTGCAGCTGCCCCAGCCAAGCTGCAGTAAGGCAGGGATGCTTTGTTTTAGTACTCATTGCAGTAGCAGGTTTGAGCTAACCTTCATACTGAAATGTGTACAGAAATAAAGTGTGGCTGCAGCCCCTGCAGCTTGACTGAAGCAGCTGCAGTGTGAAGTGTGACATGATACTTGTCACACTTCATGAATGAATTACATTGTAAGAGGTGGTAAAGACAGTTGTCAATGAATTTGTGAAGTAAGTCCGTTGGCTACTCTCTTGCCTGTGTTTTACATATGTGCAATGCACTTCCTCAGATAAGGCATAATGTTGGCACCTATGAAAATAAGCTAGAGACAGTCTAATTATTCATGCTATTGTAACTCATTAAAATTAGGCCATTTTAACCCAACTTTTGAACTACATAAGAAAATCAGTAACCTACAATTTTGGTATCCAAAGAAAGCTTTGAATGTGTTCTTTTCATTGATACTAGAACTTCAATATGACCTGTCACTGACATAAAATTGATCTAAGTTTATGATATCATCTGCTGTGGTACCTCAGGCATTTTTCCCTTTTGGCATACTAACATGTAGGCAAGCCATGTGTTTGATGCAGTGATGTGTACTGTACTTACAAACAACACCGTATAGGTCACTATGCCAGACACAGGTTTTGCATATTTCTTAGTGCACCAAAAATCAGACAGTTTGATTGGAATTCTCTTTTTAGTATCAAAGGAGGCAGGCTGTACATGGAAAAAACAAAGGAATATTTTTAAGAAGTGTAATTGTATGAAAATGAATTTTGAGTTGCTCTTTAGGCTCCTCAATATTTGTGCTTTGTTTTAGATTTGATGGGATAGAAGTCTGTAAAGTAGTGATGGCAAGGTGCCAAATTCTCTGTTCTTATTTGTTTGATGCAACCCAGAGTAATCTTGTCCAATTATTTATTTGGAACCTCTCCAATTGCCCTTTCCACTTTTAAGATATGCATGTGTACATTCTAAAATAGCCTAATATCTACAGTATGTAAATACCTGATATAAAATGTTGTTGGGAGTCGGAGTGGAATTCATAGTCCTTTTTATAGTCTTATGTACTTGTTTTGATACCCTGGTGCATTTTGGGACAAGGTGCATCATTGCACAGAGGTGTAGCAACAATATGTGTACAGTGACTCATCTCTAATTTACAGTAGTTCTGTGGCTAGCAAATAACACACATGTCAGTCAAAGAAGTGACCCCCAGGTTGTTTTTTTTTTTTAGGGGACATTGATATGACAAGTCTCAAAACTGGCTGACAGTGTGTATGCTCTTCTTTAGTGAGTGAAATAATTGACCCACAGTGTTTCACCAAAGTATCAAGAAAATTGACCCTCATTTGAGGTGAAGGGTAAATTGACTCTCCCCATAGTCAGTCTAGTGACTTACACATTAGTGGGGTACATGCACAGACATCCCATACATATAGACAGAGGATCACATGACAATAGCATCTCCACTATTCGCACAAATTTAGGCTTTTTCCAAGATGGCCGCCAAGCTATTGTCGTTTTTGTAGTGTGATGATGAATCAGCAACATTTCAGACAAAATACAAACATGAATTGGAGAACAATATTGCAGTCCTTCATTCTGTTTGTTCAATTTAGCCTAAGCTTGCACTTTTGCACAAATTTTCCAAGTTTCTTGAATAATCTGTCGATACTGAACCACTAAAGCAAGTCCAAACTTTATGCACAAGCATAGAATATAGTTTCTATATCCTGCTCTTTGCATACAAGACATATTAGGCAGCCATATTGGTAAGCCTAAATGCACACGTAGGCCTACATTGGCAACACTCTACGTACAGAACGTTAGTGCAATACCGCCCATGAGAGTCATTTTTCAGTGACTCATCTTTGATTAACCATGCCTGAAGGTGTGGGAGTGAGTTATTCAAATGACAAGGGCATTATCGTAGGTAACTTATCTTTCTACAATCCTGGACAAAAATGATGGGACACTTTGGCACAAATGTAGCAAAATACTTCGACAGGTTCGCGGTCTTCAAAAATCCCCCCCCCCCCTTGATCAATGCTGTCCCAACCCAAAGATATTCCGAATTTAAAGAAATTCAACATTGAACGGGGGAGCAGGGGTGCTGTCCCATGTATTTTTGTCCAGGATTGTAGATATCCATCTTTACATACTAGTGCATGTGAATATGTCATAGACATACCAATACAAGTGGAATGCTAAATTGCTTTGGAAGGTCTTTTAACTACATATGTGAGGTTGAAAAATTAACTTGTGAGGTTTGACTTCCATCTTCATAGTTTATTATTTTATTGAGAAATAAAACATTGAAAGTAAGTCACTTAATTTTTCAGGCAAATTGTAGATTACTCAATAGTTTGTGATTCCATTTGTGGTCTTCTCATAAGATTTGCTAGTCTAGACTTGCTAGTCGAAACGAGCTAGTCTAGACTTGCTAACTGTCTGCTTGTTACTCTATCCTTTACTCACTTTGCACTTCTCACTAGAGAATCAAAGTCTTCTCACTAGACTTTGAAATCAAAATACTTGGAAGACCTTGGAAATGACCCATTTCTAACAAATTATTTTGTTGGAAAGGGGTATGAGGAGACAGGTCTTTGTATAGCCATATTATAGTGACAAGTTTTTGCACCTTGTTTCATTGGCTTTAGGAATAACAGTGAAACAAAAAGAAGAAAGGTACAGTAAATACAGTGGTGACATCACAAATATTGTATAATCTTCCATTTTTAAGAAAGGGAATATGCATTTTACACCTCATGAAAGAAATGTCTCATGAAGGTAGGAGGTAGACCAATGACATTCACGTTCAATTTTGGCAACATATATTCTAGAAATCTTAGTCTTTTCCAAATGCTGGAAAGTTGTCTCTATTTGGCCTGAGTTTACAGTAGTTTGTCAAAAAATGGTGCAAAGAATATGTATTTCCTGAGGGGTGCATGCAGGGGGATATCTCCTACTTTCCTTGTAATCTGTGCTTAAAATTTCACAGTTCCTTGCCTTAATATGAAGTGGGGTTGTTGCCTTTTCTAGTTCACTTTTTTAAGTTTGTTGGGAAAAGTGTACCATGAGATGTGTTTGATGATAAATAGACATGAAGAGTCAACAGCTTGGGGAGTCTCAATAGACAGATGGTTCACTAGATCAAAGTTTCACTATGCTGAAGATCTGCAGTTTAACTGAAACTGTATCAAGGGGTTTGGACCAGGGTTAAAAGAAGTTGATGTAGAATTACAGTAGGGATTAGGATAAGGATTAGTCTAGGGTAGGATGAGGGTTAGCATTTTGGTTAGCATAATGGTTGGGTCTAGGATTAAGTTTAGAGTTAGAATCTTTGGTCTAGTGAACCTTTGATCTGGTGAACCTTTGGTCTGGTGAACCCTGCTCAAAAGCTTTGATTTTATGTGAAAAATTCATAAATGAAAGTAGTGGTTGTAATCTGTATTCATTAAGTCTTTTTTTTCAATAGTTTGCATTTTATCCTTCCATAGTGCATATCATGGCCACACAGAACTACTCATTGATATCAGTCCGCACAAGTTCAAGAAACCTTGTATGGAAGGAAAAAAGGAATGGGTTCATGTGGTGAGATACCTACCTGGGTTTTGTTTTACAATTTATTTTAACTTGTGAAGATTGTGATGACATCACTTACCCATTGTAGGTATAGACATCCTACTTGTATGCTGAACTAGACAGTGTGTCAATGCAAAGATGTGCTGAATTTGAAGCACACACGTATAAGGCTGACCTCCATGATGTCATTAAGTTACTCTAGTCTTCTCGACTATAACACAGCATTCCCTAAAAAGAGAAAAAACAAGAAAAAAAAAAAAAACACACACTGAGAGGATCAACCAAACAAAGTTAATAGTCTATCCATCCATTATATTGATGATATTTCTTTGATTCACTTTTTAAACTGAAAATTCCAAAAACTAAGAAACTCAAACGATTGGACCGAGACTAAATGTGACATATCTGTAGGTTTGTTTACTACATGTACAGTACTGGTATTAAGGAGTATGCCTAGCCAACACACGATAAGGTCTGCGACAACCATGCCACAGCAGGTTGCAATAGGTGGTTAACACACAATGAATTTGCATTCAGATGTTTACACCAAATTTGAACAGGTTATCTGGCCCTTCGTATCTGCTAGAGTTTCATAGTGTCGGATAATCCATCTATTTTTCTACATATATACAGAGTATCAAAATTTATTTGGTCTTTTCTACCCAATTTCATGACAATCTTACCCCCATTCTACAAACCTCTTCATAACAGATTTATTACGGTGTGAATGTGACAAACATGCCAGTGAAGTACAATGATCTCTTTCTTCGAACTCAACACAGCTTAGTACTCGTAAAGCCTACATACAGGTATTTTCTCTTCAAGAGAATACGATTTTACTAGCTTTATTCAACCAGATGTACAGAAAGTGGAAACTTGCGCTCCCAGTTTGCTTCAGTAGTAGCCTAATGTGATCAACTCTAATATCTTTTTCTTACAATTTTTGTTTTTTCCCCTTGCTTACAAATCATCATTTTCTGCGTTCTACTTTGAATTTGCCTGAATTCCACGATTTTGGTGGAATTTCTTCAAAGCAGAAAATTCCTGACGCTAGCTTAGGATCCCTTTACAAGCAGGGTTCACTAGATCGAAGGTTCACAAAACAAAGATCCTAACTCCTAACTTAATCCTAAATCTAACCTAAACCCTAATCCTACCTGAGGCTAATCGATCCTTATCCTAATCCTTAAACTAATTCTGTAACATACTTGAATCCTAACCCTACCTCTGACCTAAAGTAGATTGTCAGTCAAGGGGATCTTGGGTCTAGTGAATCTTTGGTATCTTGTAGGTACCCCTCACCCACCCCCTTTACCTGTACAAAGTGGTAGGAGCTTACAGTTCTATGTTCCAACATCTCTATGTTCCAATAGACATATCCCTAATATGCTTATCCTGATGTAGCCCTAAGCTAACCCCTATCCTAACACTGACCTTCCTGTAGACTTTTCAGAATTTAGAGACATCAGAATAAAGAGACCTCTGAACAGAGAGCAGTCACCATTCAAAATGTAACCCTTATTGGCAAATAAAAGGCCACCTGGGCCAATAATAAATCCAGTATATTCCTTAAACATTGTAGTCTACATCCTTGATTGCGTAATTAAAATGAAATAAAACTTGAACTGCTAAAATATTGTGTGTTAATAATTCCATGGTAAGTTACCCCATAAGACACTCCATTCTTTGGAAAAGCACCTTCTGGCAGATATACAAAACCTTTCAAAGGATATTGTGTGGCAGGAAAGAGAGGTTTTCAAAACTGTAAAACTACTTGGAATAACATTTGAACAAAAAGTTGGACCCTTCTTCAGACAGTATTTATGAAGTAAGCCATTGCATAATGAATTCATGTGAATCTGACGATTAAGGAACAATAATTTTTGTTTGTTTAAGATCTGTGGACATGGCATTGTCATACCTGATAATACTCCACATTATTATTTTGCATAGCTTGTGAGAAATGTCAGAAATGGTCAAACATATTTTTCATGAGAGAATCTTAATCTAGCATTGTTGAGTTAAATAGTTGTTGTAACTAATATCACTTTATAGAGGAGAGTAACATGGTTTATAACTAAGACTTAGTCATTCTTGTGGCCCTGAAAAAATATGGTGGCAGTGAGAAAGTTCAAGCTTCAAGATGCTGTCTTACAGTAATCCAAAGTTTTCTTGTCGCCACTGTTTTGTGTTTTGACAAAGATGGACCCAAGCTAGTTTAGGCAGAGCATTTAAAGCTGGCTATGTCGCCTAACAATAAACAGAAAAGTTTGCTAAAAGCTGTCAGTGATTGAGTGAGGGTAAACTTACTCCCTTTCCCTCTATCCCTCTAGACCCCCCCAGGGCTCTTCCCCTGACCCTGCCAGGAGCCCTAACATAGGCCCCTGGACCCCACGGGTGCAAACTCAGGCTTCCCGCTCATGTTGCACCTTTGGTGCACTTGTGACACTCCTCCATATCAGTCGTATCACAGGTTGTGCTCCCCCCCCCCCCCCCCCACCTCTGAAATCCTGCACACGCCAGTGCTACATTATCATTCTCTTTATCTTACAGTTTCATTTACATTGCCTGGATGTTTTCTTATCAGACTACCCTGTCATATGTTTGCTTCAGTCAGATTAATCTGATCAGAGCTAATTTTTACCTTCTGACCTTCTGTGACACAGATTCTAAATTCAGTTCAGGAATAGGCAGTAGGTTATTATTTTTTTCTACATTATTAAATAGTACAGCTGGACAAAATGATAGAAATAACATGAACAGCAAGTACAAGGGGGGGGGGGAGTAAAATTAAAACATCTCCATGGGTACAACGAAAAATAGAACTGAAGTACCAAAAGTAATCAAAGCAAACTGAAGTTTTTAATAGAAAAGTGTATCCCAAGATCAAGATCCCACTTACCCTCTTGAGCAGGTGTCAAACTACTTTCCACTTTTCTGGTGCTGTTTTGAAGAAAAATTTCTCCCTTGCTACTTGACAAATTTTGGATGTCAGTTGCTCTTGTACAGATTGTTATGGACAAAAATGTGCGCAGGCGGTTTTATTCCTTTGGTCAATTTTTTGTGACCCCGTCAGTGTCGTTTAAGGCACCTCTTTTTATGGTTATGGGGGCAAATTCGTGTATCCTCACCCTGTGTTTTCAGGATGCTTCTCTCCAAAAGCAGTATCCACAATCCATTGTGAATTGTTACCAGTACTATTCCATGCTTAAGTGATGTATCTAATTTACACAAATAATCTTCTCAACAACAACTATTAAACTAAACAAAAATATTGATTGAGTTAAGATTAAGTTTATCTGTCAATAAATGCCTTGATTGTAGTGGTGCACATCTGTACTCATTAATTGCTAGAGAAACTTTGTGCCATACTTATCTTTCAGAGATCCAGCCATTGGCTGTTGATGAGTTAGTGCTTGGCATTTACGGTACAATCTCAGAAATGTCTGGTATTATGGTGAACAAAATTATTGATATGCTTTTCTGTGGTACCAATAATACCAAATTTATCAGTATTTTCCAAAAAAAAAGAGCTTTGCTTCACTAGTACATGGCTACATGCTACATATGGGGGACTGAATTGAAAATTGTGCTTCAAGCGTCTGCTCAGCTGTAATCATGATGATTTTGAAAGCTCATAGTGACATAGGTTTACCAGCACATCCATCATAGTTTGATAGTATCAGAGACTACTGTGCATCTCCCTACCAGTACAGTTTAGGGTGCATGAAGGCATGAAGGCTAAGCTCAAATGAAGACCCCAGGATCGAAGCATTCAGGAGACATGTTAGTGGATGTGAAGACTAGAGTTGCTCACGTCTGTGTGACACGGTCATTTAGGAGACTACTGATATGTCAGAATATCCATGGGTATTAAACAATAGTCCATGCTATTGTATGTTGAAAATATTGATCGTATGTATTTGTTTACTACTAAGTCCTTTGTTCAGCCTGAATTTTCTGTTCTCCAATAATTACAAAAGATCAACCTCCATTGTTTTCAGAAATAACAGGCAATTGTACTTTTTTTGTAGTAACTGATCTGAAAGGAGTATTTCTGTTCCTGGTAAATAATACAGTCTTATTGATGTATCCATAGCAACAACTACAAAGTGTTTTCTTTAATTGTCTATTTTTAGGCTGATCCACCAGATATATACAGAGGTAAATATGCAGGAGATCCCAACGCTGGAGAGAAGTATGCATTGATGGTTAAAAATACCATTGACAGTGCTACGCAGAATGGTCGCAAGGTAAATTTGATGTGGTTGATGTTTGCTCTATGAAATTATGCATTGATTCAAAATGCCCAATTTCCGAACATTTAAGCCATTATACAGGTGACAGCATGTAGCACTTAAAGTGTACCTTAAGTCTACAATTTCAAAAATAAATGTTACATAGCTTGAAAAATTAATCCAAATAGTCAACTCCCATCTTCACAGGACATTCCTTAGCCAAGATATAAAATGTGTTGAAGCTTATTCAGTATGCAAGAAAACTGTTAATTTTTGAAGATCATATAAACATTCTAATTTCAAAAGGAAACAAAAGCAGGTAATGTGAGTTACACAAGAAGGACATGCATAATTGACTATTTGAAATAAAGTGAATAAATTTCAACATTTTATATCTTAGCAACAAGGTAAGCTATAAAAATGGGAGATGGATGAATGAAATTTATTTTTCAACCTCTAAAATATATATTCTTCTAATTCTAGACTTAAATTACACTGTAAATCCTGTATAGCCAAAGGACAGGACTGGCTTGTGACCCTGGAAGCTCTACGATTTTAGGGTATTTCGATGTTGTGTGCAATATATTTGAAACCACTTCGGTCTGAAGTGCTGGATATTTGATGTATTTTCTTTCATTCACATAGTAGCAATTTTTAAGACAAGTGAAACATTCTTTATGTTTTCTTCCAAGTATCAGTGCATCAAATGGGCAAGCCATGGAGTCAAAACCCTGTCACAGCAAAAACACTGTTCTGTGGAAAGATGAAAAGTATTTAAGAACAAAGGATTACAATGATAAATGTTACACAAGAAATTGATATCCTGCTCTTACCATAATGAACCGATGGCCAAGATGCATAAAAGTAATTTTTCAGGATTTAATTCATGGAAATAAACACAGTTTTACTCAAGACCCTGGGGAATACACAATCTGATTGCTGGCCGTTGATTTGATTTTACCCAGTCACATTGTGGTAACATAGCTCTTCCCACTCACTATGCTAAGTACTGAGTGAGAAGATAATTAAAGCAACGTCAACTTGTAGGATGGTCCTGTGCAACCCACTTAGTCATTTGGGCAACAAAGTTTATGTCAAACTTTTTGCAGGATTTGGAATCAAGCATTTGTGAAACATAGATGCACAGTCCGCTGAAATTACTCTGTCACCAGAAGACTTTGAAGTGATGAGACAACAGGTTTCAATATTTAAGTCTTTTGGATTCCTTTATTTAGGATCAGAACTTTGGTATCACATGCTGTTCCAATTTGACAAATTCTATTCCATGCATAACCATTTGAGATGGGGTAGGGGGGAGGGGAAGCATCCCCCCCAAAAGAAATGTTGATTTGAAGGAAAAAATGTCAAGTTTTAAGACACTGGTGCTCTCATATTTTCAAGTAAAAAATTCTGTCATGATTGTTTGCCAATCATGGAAAATTTTGAGGGCAATCATTCTCTCACCCCATTGTGAAGTGCCTTCTCAAACATCTGTAACTTGTGTGAAATGTCGGGAGAAGTTTGTCACTGTCATATTTTTTATTTCCACTTATCTTGCAGGTATGTGCCTTCATCTTAGAGGCTCTCCAGAGTTGTGGGGGCCAACAGATTTATCCACCAAACTTTATGAAGAACTGTTTCAAGTAAGCTGTATACCTTGCTTGGTTTGTTTTTTTCTGACGCTCATGACTGCCCATGAAATAATCAAGTTGCAGCCTTCTATGCAAAGGGTGCATTAACTTATGTACACTAAGAGTGGTGTCTCTAAAGGGGAGGGAGTTGCAAAGCTGCCACTTCCCCTTTTCCCATCTTCCCTTGCAACCCTTGTCCCTCAGTCATTCTACAAACCTAAATCACTTATGCAACTGACATGCCAGAAATCTTCATGCCCCCATGATGATAGGAGCTGGGAGGAAACAAGAACAGAAACAAGATTAAGAGTCCTGATTTGTTCTAGTATAATAATCCATCAAACTTTATTGGGAATGAACATTGCAGAAAAGACTGTACTTCCTGAAAGACAAGCTGAAGGAATGAATATTTTTTGCTTGTCAAGGCCTTTGTAAAAGTGGACTTTATGTTAGCTTAAACATAGTTACCTGCTGAGTCAATACTATTGGATAATTTTCTCACTGTAGGCATGTTCGAGAAGCTGGTGGCCTTTGTATTGTGGATGAAGTGCAAACTGGCTTTGGACGTGTTGGATCTCACATGTGGGCATTTCAGTTACAAGGAGAAGGTGATATTATCTAGATGTTTGAATTATAATTGTTTCCTGTTTGGTTGTAAAGTTTCACAGCATTGACTGAGCTGGTGTATGTTAAGGTCGCTGGTGTATGTTGAGAAAGCTGATGTATGTCAAGGTAGTTGGTGTATGTTGAGGTAGCTGGTCTTTGTTGAGGTAGTAGTGTATGTTGAGGTAGCTGATGTATATGAGGTAACTGGTGTATGTTGAGGTAACTGGTATATGTTGAGGTAACTGGTATATGTTGAGGTAGCCAGTATATTTTGACATAGGTTGTATATGTTGAGGTAGCTGCTGTATGAGTTATGTGGTGTATGTTGGAATTGGTGTGTTGAGACAGCTAGTGTATATTGAGTTAGGCATCATGTGGAAACCTCAGGCTGCATTTTCCTCAGACAGAGCAGGTACCTCAGCCATGCCTTATTGTTATATACATTACAAATAGCAGAATTAGATTAATCAGGCTGTTGTAGTGTGTGTCGCAACAAAGCATTTGAGCAGGGAGTTGTAACGGATGGAGTACAAACTCTTCTTCCTCCTTTGACACAATGCGGTTTGCCGACAATAATCTCCCGTTTGTCTCGCTCTGTCAAATTCTTTAACACTTGAAAGGGAGCACAGCATGTGAAGGCAATGGTTGTTGTTGTCTGCTACTCCTCAAACAGTTTTGGGATGATTTGACCCATTACCATGACATGATATTGCCAGTCATCAAGGAAAACAAGAATGTATTTCATCTCTTTATGCCACTTTCCCCTTTTAAGGGGTTCAGTAATACTTCAAATAACTTACTGAACATGAATCCAGGATTCTTAATTTTAGGAACAATGCAAAACTTTTGTAACTTTTGCAGACAAATGTAGACTTACCAGCTTCACCGAAAAGGGATGCTACTTTACATGCGTAAAAATTAGAATAATAAAGAAATTGGATCCCTTAAAAGTGCAATTACAGTCATTTATATTAGAAAGATGACAAATGTTTAACATCTGTCAGTGGAGCAGGTCACTTCAAAGCATTGTCTTCGTAAATCTTTGAATAAGGATTACCTTAGTATCAAAGGATCAAACTCTGATAAGGAAGGTTAGGTCAAAGAAATCTAGAAGAGGAACTAAAGGACCTGTTATTGGAAATCTCTCTTAACAAAAAGGATTAAATTATTCTCAAGTGCGTATTGTTTGATGGATTAGGTGCTTGAAATCCGTCCGTAACAACTCCCTGATTTGAGGAACTTGCAGCTTTGTGGAGGCCACTGCAGCTTTGCTCTTTGAAAAGATTTCTTAGCCGTTATATGTCAAGTTGGCTAGTGTATATTGGTCGGTCGTGCATAATGAGTGAGCTGGGTATATGTTGACTTGCCTGCTGTGTGTATATCCTGGAAATTTAATATCAAACTGTCAAGTTTCCCATTTGTTTTATAGGCTTTACATTTGCTCACAAAGCAATCCCATTACAAAGCTTTATTGACAACCTTAATAGTCGATGTTTCTCTATAATTGCACATGTGGAAAGAAGTGGCTGGCCTAGATTGTAGATATTTTTTTTTTTTTGTAGAAACAGAAAAAGCTATATAAAGTTTTAAATGCAGACCTTGTTAAATGAAGGGCAGGAATGTTAAGAAATTTGTGAGTTAAGCTCTATTTCTCAAGGCCACCCATGTAAAGTGTGATTGTGGGTTTGTATGCAATGGATTCTTTAGCTACAGTACATCGTAGACGTGACTTTTCAATGTCTAATTACACTCCAAAAGTTTATTTTTAATGAAGATTTTGTGTTCAATATTAAAAGGTGACTAAAGGTTGAGAGGGGGACATACCTTTGCACCATTTAGTTCCACATGCTCTTGCCACCTTAATAAGTGTATGGGGATACTTCCAATTGTGGTGGGGGAGGGAAGGGGGCTGCAGCACTTTTGTTTGCAATTTTAGTGTATGTTTGCCTAAAATAGCATGTAGTTTGCTCCAAAGTAGCATATTTTCTGTAACTTTTTCTGACATACCAACTCTGTGAGTGGCATAAGCTACTGCATGATTTAAATGGGACCAGATGTTGCATTCTGTTGAATATTCACAAACAAGCAACCAGTCTTGGGGCAACATATTTCTGTGAATATCCAAAAGGATTTCTTCACTTGGGCAGGTGATAGGGATACGATTGAACAAGGAACATGCCATGCAGCCTGCTATGTGGGCAAATTTTCTGTCTGAATTGAGTGCTGCAACAACCGCCTCCAATCCCCCCGCGCCCCTCAGTTTTCCTTCTATGCCCATACCCACCTGTATGATGTAAATATGCATTCAGTGATAGCTAGCCAGCTCAACGTCACCACTCACCAGCACAAGTCTGTTGGGGGGTATCTACAATGCTCATGAAAACATTTGTTGTTGGACTGACAACTTTGAATCAAGACATATTTTTCTGTTAAACTAAACCGCAGGGCCCAAAAATCCCAGGTGCCTGGGGCTCGCTATTCCAGTGTTCGGGCTTCCAAAATTAATGAACATTAAGCCCCTCGGGCTACTGCCATGAACAGTTTAAAACCTTTGTAGGCCCTCTGTTTGTGGGATGAGAAGTAAGAAGAGTAAAAATAATGCTGCCAAGCCCGTAGCCTATTGTATTTCTTCTCAGTTTAAGCCATCGGTAATCGTAGCCCATTATAGTTCATTCTAAGAGAACAAACGGTAAAACGGAAACTTTCAAAGCACGCTGTATTTCAATGCAGTTACTTGGCTATTTTACACCTTTTGTTTCTTCCTCATTGTAGATGTTGAGCCTGATATAGTGTCATTTGGGAAACCAATGGGCAATGGATTTCCAGTAGCTGCTGTAGTGACCACTCCAGAAATAGCCCACAAATTTGGAGAAGGTGGACACGAGTATTTCAACACAGTGAGTATTGTTTGCGTCTGTAGGTGTAGTGGCATGCTAGAATACAATATTATTCAAAGTGGAGCATTGGAGACCATCTAAAGCAAAGTCTCTTGTTTCACTGGTCTGTCAGAAATGGCTTCAGTCTGGTGCACAACTATCTGCATGTACTAGGCAACTGATTTCGATGGTAAGCCATGCCAAGAGTGCGGAAAACCAGAGTACTCGTGGAAAATCCCTTTTACCTTAAAGGGGAGGGGGGGTTGAAACTCATGAAATACATTGGTACATTTCAGCACTGCATCCAGTCTGCCACCCAAGGACCCCACCATTGAAGTCAGGTTTGAATGTCAGGTTTGAATGTAGTAAAGGGAAGTCACCTTTACTTAATTTTGAAGTATCAGCTTAATTTTGCAAATTTCTGTTGAGATGGATCAGAATGGGCAAAAAAAGTTTTGTGTAAACGCAAGTATTTTTTACTAAAGGTTTATACTATATGTGATCGTTTTGAAATTAATTTGCTACACTGTCACAGCCCTAATATTAACCAAGCAAATACCCTACATGAATGAAACAAGTTCAGTAACCAAAAACTGGCAATGTGATTAAAAAAAGCCTTACCTGAATTGGGATACCAGAGCTGTATTTGTTGGGGTGGCTGCATATCCCCTCAAAATGAAGTTTTAAGTATTTGGTGAAGTTAGAAATTTCATCTTTGTGTTGGCTTTGAGGATTTTATATAAGTGTTTTTTTTTATATCAGAATGTTTATGTGAAGGCTCCATTTTGTGTACCCCCTCCCCCCTTGCCGCTAGGAATGCGTATGATATTTTCATTTCAAGATGTTTTATCATCAAACTCTTTTATCAACAGTATGGAGGTAACCCTGTTGCAGCAGCCTCAGCTCTAGCTGTTTGGGAGATTGTTGAAAAAGAAAATTTACGAGACCATGCTTTGAAAGTTGGAGGGTTCCTTCTAGAGGAGATGAAAAAACTGCAAGAAAAACACGAAATGCTTGGACATGTTAGGTATGTGAATATTGCTGTGTCTAAATGTTTGTAAAGATTGTTATTGATGGCCATTGGTTGGAGTTAAAAGCAGAAAAAGGAAAGGGGTTAAAGGGGGTATAACTTTAGCAGGCAGGGGTGCAGCTGTTCCCTAATTGGTTACCCCATTCTGCTGTAGTGGCTCCCAATTTGTGCCAGGTGATGGTCTGTTGTGACCAAATCTTCTATTTACAGTGCTACTTCATGCAGTCTTGGTGTTGTGGGATTCTGAGCTTTCTGACCATAGCCAGAGGGGCTGAATCAGTTCTGGTCTTAAAGAGTATCCCCCACTGAAAACACCTGACCTCTCCCTCCATTAAACAAATTTATAGATATGCCTCTAGTAGAGAAATATGTTTTTCAGTGTAAATTACCCCATACTTTTTTCTCTTTGTTGTAGGGGAGTTGGATTGTTTCAGGGGTATGAGCTGGTCAGGGATCGAGAAACTAAAGAACCAGCTACGGAAGAAGCAGCACAAGTTATTATAAGGTAAGAATCTCATTTGTGAGTATTTAGTGATGCAGTTTAGGTGAGATACCCAAGAGTGGCAAAATGGTGGAGCAGTGCAGGGTGAGACATGTGTTTGTAACAAATCAGTGGTACATTTCAGATGGAATAAACCATTTGTGAAGAATTGGGGTGTCAGTTTCAGTGAGATGTGCATATGTTGCAGAGTGGTGGTGTATTTTAGGTAAGATACCCAAACAGGACAAATTGCTGACTCAGTTATACCTAAGGGTGACATATATGTGATGCAATTCAGGTGATGTAATTATCTGTGAGTCCAGGTGAGATACCAGTGTATGTGACAAATGTGATACACTTTAGGTGAGATACCCATGTGTGACAAATATGTGATGCAGTTCAGTTGATTTAACCACATGAGTCCAAGTGAGATCCCAATGTGTGACATATTGGTTACGCCACACAGGTGACAAATTTGTCATGCAATTCAGTCAACATAGCTACATATGCGAGTCCAGGTTAGATCCCACATGTGTGACAAGATGTTAATATCGTACAGGTGCCAAAGTTGTAATGTATGTAAGTCAGTTGATATAACTATGTGTGAGTTCAGGTGAGAACCCAACGTGTGGAAAGTTGTTGATACACCTCAAGGTGAGATACCCTTGTGTGTTATGACGTTGTTCTCACACTACTTGTATTCATGACATTTTACTCACCTACAAGTCTGGTGATAGCTGTGCTGCTAGTACCTAGATATAATTATATTCTGGCCTCATAAATGATATTTCAGAGAGACTCATTTTACCTTTTCCTATTAATATTTTCTTCTGTCTTCAGATTAAGAAAGAAACACATTCTACTGAGCACAGAAGGGCCTTACAACAATACTTTGAAGTTCAAACCACCCATGTGTTTTTCAGAGGACGATGCCCGCCATCTTGTGAAGTCATTGTCAGAAGTATTATCAGAAATTGAAGCGGACAACGATGCCCTCAATGGTCATAATGTGGGAAAAGTCGGTCGGTGAGATAAAATTGAAGAGAACTGATAGTAAGAGGTCTGTAAGAGAACATTTATAAATGATCAATTATTGGCTTCCATATTCAAAGGGATGGAAAAGTGTCTGTATTTTTATTGATAAATCTAGTGATTCACATTTCCATTTGCACTAGAATACTGTGCTTTCAGCAAATAAACATGTTGGCGATCTTCAAGCCATGTTTCCTAAACGTTGCCTTACCTGAACCCAACATGAAGAGCTTGCAGATTTTTTAAAACCGCTGGGAGATCTTACATTTAAATGGAACCACTGCTTTTCACGTGGTTGTATTGAGTCACATGACAAGTCTCCATTCTTGGATGCTCTTCAGTGATCAGTAAGGGTTCAATGTGAGCATACTGAAAGCTACCTAGAGGTATGCATACTTTTTTGGAAAGACCACAGTTTTTAAAACTTTTTCATACAGCTTTCACTTCTTTCCAGGTTAGTTGCTTAAAATAACACAGCCTTGAAATGTCACCAGACACCAGGTATGCAAATATGAACTGGGTTTGAGTCAGCGTCAATCTTTACTCCAATGTAGGGGGGGGGGGGGGCATAGCCACTTCTGTCAAAAATTTACTGTGTAAAAATCTTAAGTCAATGGGTGTATTTGCAAAATGTGGGGGGGGGGGAAACAGGGGACCCCCCAGGATTGATGCCCATGGTTTGAGTACTACACTTGATTTAGAGGGTAAATAATGCTGGTGTTTTAGTGACAGAAGTGAAAGTTTTAAAGTCTTTGTAAAAAACCTGACGGCCATTAAACATTTCCATGTGATCTACACTCAGGTTACCAAATGGAGTTGGGGTGTCAAAATTTTCAGGCATTTTAAAGGATAGGACTAGCTGAAGACTTCACCACTCAGCTTTTCAATTGCTTATTGTCAGGCACTGTTTGTGAAGGAGACCACCATGTTTTATCCATGTTTAAAGTAATGTTGGTATCCACCAAATTTGGTCTGAACTGTTGAGTTGGTTAGCTACCTGAAGTGAAGTTGTGATTCGTAAGCCCTCAAGGCTTTTCCCACATTGTGATCACTTAGCATTGTAAAACAACTGCCCTTCAAGGCCTGAATTATTATTTGGGTAAAAGCTAACAAGACTTAAAACTGGGCAAAATATGGATGGTATCCTTGGCAAATATGTGATGCCTGACAACCACCAGTGTGACTTTTGAGGTGGGTAGTGTGCTATATATGTCATTTTAACATTTGGCGATAAGGTTTTAACAGTTCAGATGTTTGTACATTTACATTACAGATGTTGCAAGATGCTGAGGGCATTTTAGTCTTAAGCCTAGTCCACATACCTCCCTAGTGAGCTTTTTCTGGAGGGTTTGGACATGCTTGAGCAAGGTGCTTTGCAAAAAGAAAAAAAAATTAAAATAGGTTTTATAATGCATGCATTTTACGCATGCACAGCAACCTCCACTTACAAAAGAATTCCATGAACTTTTTTTTTTTTTTGTATGTTTTTTGTCTCCTTTATTGATTCATTGGAAAATCCTTGTAAGCATGTTTAGGGTATTTATTTCAGTTATTTATAATTCTGAATTTTTAAAAAAAATTGCTGAGAAATTTACAAATACCTCTCCTTTTGGATGGAAAAGTGAGTGGCATTTCCCTTCCAAAATAGGGGGTGCTATGTACATACTTAGAGGGATAATGTTGTGCTGTTTGAAAACCTAAAGAGGATAACTGTGACTAATTAGGTCTTTCACTTTAGCAACAATAGGTGACTTACCCCTTGCAACATAAAAGGGAATATGTAGTTGCCATAAATTTGTTTTCAAAAATTGGCAAAATCTTGCACATCTCATCTCATTTGCTTTACAAGCACCTCTGAAGATGTGTTTGAACAAAAATATTACCAACAAAAGGTAAAGTAAAGGAGTTACATCTCCATAAATTTAAGTTTAGTAGCAAATATTGTCACATGATGAAGAACAGCCATTCATGAACCAGGATACCAGGGTAAGCTTATTGTAATTAGGTTGACTGCATTTTCCCTTTAAGGTAATATGCAGTTTTGTCTTTCATGAACTTAAATACAGTCCAGTCAATGAATTTAGAGAGTAAGGGGAAGTGTGAAGATGATAAAGCATCCTTCTTGCATGTGACAAATACAAGCAAGTATAATTCAGCAAGTTGTTAGGCTTCTAGCCTAGCTTTTGGACCAGTTTCATGATAATGCTGTGTAGGCAGCCATATTGTTTGTAAAATTCTTCATAGTTTGTTCTGGAAATACTTGCATAAGATCTGGAAAAGAAAGGTTATGATTTTAGGATTATAAATGGTGAGTAAGCTGTAAAGAGAGAATCAACTTGGACTTTATTACATATACAGGTGGTGACTCCACATTTTCAATAGGTTGTAGCAAGGACCGTTTACAGGGAGTTCACAGTGACTGGCTAGACACAGTTGTGAGTACTTTTGCTCAGAAGTGTACATGGCAGGAGGTCTAGGGGATCAGCAAACCCTAGTCTAGAAAGAAGCAAAATAATTTCAGGCCAAATTCATGTAATGATGGTTTGCCAGTTAGGGAAAATTTCAGAGCAAGGACCATCAACCACCCACACCTCTTGAGAAATATCTTCCTGTTTACCTGTGCTGGTACTGGCCATGCATAGAGGCTTAATGACTCACTTGTCCAGGGAGCTGCTACTGGGGTAACAGATGCCTACCGGAGTCTATTTTCATATCCAGTTTGGGAGTTCCTAGCGTTTTGGTGAACAATATAAAAACTTAAAACAATATCTGAATTCATCATAAAAGTAAATGGTAGCCCATATATTCCATCCAACATTTCCATTTTATTTACCTAGAAAAACCATGGTGTGAGATAGTCTTCTGTTAGTCATCTTTTCTAAAACAGATTAGTACGAAATATATTTATGAATCTTGCCTTAATACAATAATTATATAGGTGTGTGAGTGTACATGTTCTGATTTTACCAGTGACAGCCAAGTGTTTTTGTCCCTAATTTTGGTCTTTGAGATGCATTTTGCAGAATTTTCAGTAGTAGTGTGTGTAAGATAGTTATTTTCAGTCACTTGAATTTACCTATTGTTTAGCCTAGTGGTGGCGGATATCCTTTCAGCCAGAAGAAGCAGGATCAGCTATAGGTCAAGTCCTACCCCCATGTGTATGGGGAGAGGAGAGAGTGGGGGGGAGGGCTGTAGTGCCTCATTAAAGCAAGAAAAATTCTATTTTCAGGGAAATTTGCATTAAATTTTCAAACAAAAGTGTTTCAGCAACCCCAGTCAGTAGTCTCAAATGCTTTTGGTCCTGCCAAATACTTCTAGAATGGTACCTGTTAGTTATATTTTAGTGCCCATAGTATACAGTGGAACAGAAACAGTTTAAAACAGGTATAACAGTGCATTGTGAGTGCAAACTCATGAGTGCTCAAATGGCAGTGCTGGTTGTATGCCCCAGGGGTTGCTGTACCCACAGTTGGAGTAGTCGCATACGCTTATGGTTCTACCATGGTTCTACCAAATACTACTGTGGGACCTGTTGCCTATTTGACTGGTGTTCATCACTGAAGTTTGGAATAGGAACAGTTTAGAACAGGGATAATACATTGTTAGTTTTTACTCGTGAGTACCCAAGTGGCAGTGCTGGTTGTATGCCCAGGGGCTTGAGGTAACATTCAGAATGGACAGACAGTGAGAGATTTCTGTACAGTGCCTTAAACACTCATAGAGTGGACATGTGCTTATTTAAAAAACACAATGAAAGTATTATTATACATTACAGCGTCCCCCAAAACTCATGGCTGCAATACTAAATGGTCTGCTATGTTAATCAGCACTTGAGAAAGTACCTTTCATAATGCCTTAGATGTTTTAAATTGTATACATTATTAGAATTAATTGTCTTTGTCCATTTAGACCTTCAGGAGTGTAGGCAGGAATTCCAAAATTGAAGGGGGTGAGGGATGGGTTCCAGGTAGGA
The DNA here is from genome assembly GCA_029531755.1 of Holothuria leucospilota. Classification (NCBI taxonomy): domain Eukaryota; kingdom Metazoa; phylum Echinodermata; class Holothuroidea; order Aspidochirotida; family Holothuriidae; genus Holothuria; species Holothuria leucospilota. Next base: position 39,065,382 of record CM055980.1, on the reverse strand, counting down.
CACTTCTGCTCTGGTATGTTCACAAGGGGATCCACAGTTAAAGTACTTATACCATATTTCCTCTCTTATATTTCAACACATTTAGACGCTCTAGTCTGTTTTAGTTGGTTGGAAAAAGGGATTTTTAATCTTAGATCCCCTTTTGGCTACACTTTTCAAACTTACTTTTTCAAGGTGTGAACAAAATGCTACATATTTGATTGAAGTGTCATTATCCATATGTTTTGGTGGCTGCATTTGCAAGCTTTTTAAAATCATCCGTTTTTATTTTACAAGTTATATCTTGAGATGGAGTAGTATAATGAAGTAGAATCTGAATGAAATGAAATTTTTAATTTTTGTTAACTTATTTAAAAACACGACTGCGGTGGGATGAATGCTGATGTTATAGAATATAAAATATATTTTGACATCTCTCCTCATTATTCTACAAATGAAATAATGGAATAAATAGGTCTGGAATACTAAAGAGTCTATTGTCAAGGTACATTAAATAAATTTCCCTGAGAGGTATAGCCAATATTCTTCTGTATGTCATTTACTGAGTCAGATAAATTCTAATCTAATTCCAATTCCACTTTAGAAGTAATGATGGAAATATAAATTATTAGAGGGTTAAAATTAAGATTTAAAATAAAATACTACAGTTTGCTGTCCAATATACTTGCAAAGCCCAAGCCTTATGCTGAGCATTTTTCAAAATATCACTTATTTGTAATAAAGCATTGATGATGAAGATAATGAATTGCAGTGGCACTAAAACTTCTCCTGGATGGTCCTTACTATCCCATTTTCCCTTGCACGTAAGTGGCCCATACCTCCCCCACACCCTTATGTTTTGAAGACTTTTTCCCAGCCCTAATCCATGTTCATATCAATTCATTGTACTCCACCAGGTCATTGGAACAATCTACTGAATTTAAATTCCTGAACTTGGAAATTTGAAACTGCTGTCACCATACAGTAAACATGTCTCAATATCCTTCCTTCCCCCTTGAAAGAGTTAGATGAGGTTTTACGGCTCAGTTTGTAACCAACTGGTTTAAGTCAGACCGACCACGGCCTTTTTTCTCGGTGTGGCACACTGGCTTGTTTTCCCTACTCCACTGCTTATGCTGAGCACCAAGCACAGTGACAGTAGGTTCCATTTTTAGAGTCTTTGGTATGACCCTTAATAAGTAGATAAATAATGATCAGATAGTCTTTTACAAAAGCCCTTCACAGAAGGAATTTCCTGGAAATCCAAAGAAAGATTGTTCCAAAGGCTTGTACAGTGAACAAAGGGGAATTAAAGAAGGTCTGTGTTCTTGCCGGCCAATGAAGTAGTCTTCCTGGGACATGATTACTAAGTCTTCCAAACTGATTTGCAGTAATAACCCCCTCCTTGTTGAGACATACAGTAAACATGCCCCAATAATATCATCCCCCTAAAGGGACACCATAAGGCATTAACGTCCCACTAATATTTCCCCCACTCCCTGTGCAGAGACACTAAGCAGTCCCTTCATAATCCCTTCACATACATTAACTTAAATATCCCATGAAGCATTTAAGTATCCATCAGAAATTTCTGTCACTGCTACATAGCCTGCTAAGTCTGACACTGGAGTTGAAATACAGATCTTCTCGCCAGTAAACAAGCCCAAGTTGGTACAAAACTATTAATATCCTCTAAACCACAGGTGGGCAAAGTGAGTCACTATACCCTTTTCCATACAGTCCAGTGAGGTGTATTAAAATCCCTCTCTGTGCCACTTCCATCATTGCTCTAATGGCAAAGAAAATTTTTACAACCCTTTTTTCGATAAAAACCATAAATTTTATTAATATGCATACAAAATTTTACAAATACATGTTCAATATCTCATGTGTGCCATAATATCACAATTTCTACTACTACATTTAGCAAATATTACAATTCATGTCTGCTGCCCCCTACTAAATTCCCCCCCCCTCCCCCCAATTCTTAGTCCCCACCTTCTCAACTTGAAGAGTGAAGTCCATAAACCTATTGAACATTGTCTTGTCTATGCTTTTTGACTTGGATTTGAGCCGCTTGTAGCGTATTTTTCATCAACACTGCAACAGTCATGGGATCTACTCCTCCGGGCACTGGCGAAATGAAGCTAGCTTTCTTTACAACATCTGCAAACAAAAAAGTCATTACTTTCAAGAGACAAAAAGTACATTTTTGTGTCAAATGTTTTGATTAGTACAGTTTTTCTCTTTTCTTCTAAGAAAATGACAAAGTTTTATCTTAAAAGTTGTCATTCCCAAGGAATTGAAAGACCTCTTGAGGTGCTATAACATCTGGTATTTCAATTCCCTCACAACTATCTACCCTTGATCGTGGGTGGCTTGATACACTCTTGTGAGTTTTGTCAACTAATGTGTGTTTCCCTGTTGTACTACCATCTTATGAAGGTCTTATTCAAATGAGCAGAAATTTAAATCATACTTTCACTTATGGGAGATGAGACATGAAACATCGTGTTCAAGAAAATGATTTAAAGTGATATCAATGCCATACTCCTTCAATGAAGCAATTAATGTGGTCATAACATCAAGTGAATTCCTGTTTCATTCCATTTTGTTAACATACTTTTCATAGTTCAATTTCTGACTTACAAATAACTATGGCAGAAAAATGTAGAAACCTGAAATAAACTTTAATAAATCAGTGCAGATCCACCAAAGAAAAAGGAAAGACAGAGATAAGGTGCAAAGTGAATGACAAAGGTAAAATTACACATAACCATAAACTTAAACCATTAAAATAAAATGCTTGAACTCAGGATGAATCTAGGGTAAACATGTTTAACATAAAAACTTTTCCTGGAAATCATTTCCAAAATAAGGGTTATAAATATAGCACCAAAAGTTCTATGTGCTGTAGGCACATGACCAAACCTTGCAGACATCACAAGTATTGGCAAGACATTTTACATAAGGAGCAGAAGACATTTGCCCTGAAAAGTTTGCTTATAGTCAAATACTAAATAAATTTACCCTAGCAGTGAAGTTTCAGTGCCCTGCAATCAACATTATTTTGTGTGTGTGTGTGTGTGTGGGGGGGGGGGGGAGCAGGTGGAGGATGATCATTTACCTCTATCATGTCTAGGGTCTTGGCATGAAATGGCAAATGCTTAGATATCCAAGGAAAAGAGGCAACAACAAAGGTTTTGAAATAATGGATGAATGGGAGACATAAAATAACTGGAAGGTTGGAATGTGGGAGCATACAGGGGGGGGGGGGGAGTGGGAGGAGATATTGGGGTGAATGCTCTCCTGCTCCCCATCTTTGGAGCTGCAAATGTGCCCAATTTTAATTGAAATTTAAATGGGAGCCATCTAGGGAACAAATGTTCTGTCTGATGGGTTCTTTTCTAAGGTTTAACTTTGATGAAAAAATCTCCCCCCTTACAAAGTACTGGGGCTACTTTAGGTCCACAGGAGCAATTTATGTTTCTGTTAGCAACTGTTTAGTAGGGTAATTTTCATAGCATTTGGTTCTTTTCCTCCCTCCACAGGATCTTTCTGGGGGTTATTTTGTCTCCTGGGAGGGAAAATGGCCAGTTGCCCCTCTTTAGTTTGTATGCTGGATCTATTTTGGCATGGCTTATTAAAATATTCTTAATAACCTCAGGAAAACTTGGTTTATCAATATTTGTTTATAGCTCAACTAATTTAAACTACCCTACTCAAACAAATTTAAAAAACTCTTGATGTTAACTGCATGCATATATATGCTCTCCAAAACCTATCATATATTAGTTCCACATTTCCTTACCACATTTCCAAAGAAATTTACATAGACATTGTTTCATTAATAGCATAGGTCTCTATTAAAGGGAAATATTGTGTTTAAAATGCACCAACATGGTGTACAAAGAAAACACTGTAGCTCTAATGAATATTCAACAATTCAGTCTCACCAATAAACTCTAGCAACAGCTTTATCTCCTTAAAATTTTATGCATTACAAGAGTTATCAAAGTTGCATATTTTGAATTTTTGAAAGCTTGGGCTAACAACTTGATCTTGAGCAACAAATAACTGTATTTCTTTCTGTGAGAACCTTATTTCTTGAAAAGAAGGCTGCCTTAAGTTGAACAATCTATCATTCTATATATAAATATTAGTTCTAAAAATATGAAAATTTCCTGTAAAACAAACACAATAATTCCCTTTTAGTACATGGTAATTAAAAGTGGATATTAGTATGGTCTCTTTCTGTTCGTGGGAGACATTTGATGCAAAGCAAGCACCTTCATGTATGTTTAATATTCTGATGAAAGAGCACAATTTGAAATAACCTTCAAAATCAACATCTCCAACAATTTTGTAATGTTTCTGACTTGAATCCCAGATCCTGTTGATTCCAACATCAATCACAACTGCACCATCTTTGATCATGTCAGCTGTCACCAGGCATGGTGAGCCCACTGCAACCACTAAAATGTCAGCTGCTTTTGTAAATTCTGACAGATTATTAGCTGGGGTGTATTGATGACATGTAGTCACTGTAGCATCCACACCCATTCTGGAACCTATGTGCAGGGATTTTATGATAAAAGAAAGTGGATTAATAATTACAACACGGATAGTAATCATGAATAGGCACAATGAAAAATTTGGGGTTAGGGGAGGGAAAAATTGCTATTAAGCTGTGCACTTAACTGGTTTATGTGGGGAATGTCAGGAGGAAGTACAGACTGCGGGTTCTCACTGCCAAAACCCCACCCCAGCCTCTCTTTGTACTGCCATTTACTGACAGTCACAGTGTCCTGCATAGACTCACTTAAAGGGAGAATACAGTCACCCCAATAAAGAATTGTATAGTAGACTATCCTATTTCCTGAATGGCTCTTGAGAATCATGTGACAGTATTTTTCTCACTCAATTGTAAAATTTACAAGGAGCAACTGCTTGGTTTACCTTGAATATGCAATATATGTGTCCTGAGATATTATGAAAGATACTTGGAAGAGAAATAAGAAGAAATCTGTGACATTTAGCTATTGTTTCAAAATAAGTTTGGGGCGACTGCTTTTGACCTTTAAGGCTTGTCACAAGCAATGTTCTGCATCAACTTACCTGATTTATGTCATAGTGTCCTAGCTGCTTTTACTCATTTTAAGCAAGTCACAGTGTCCTGCAAAATTATTCCAGGGAGCTGTAAGCTCACAGCTCCATGATTATTCTAAGGTATGTCACAGTGTCCTTCATAAAATCATAGTGTCCTGTACAAAATGCACATGAGGTACATCAGTGTTTGGCATAAAGTTATTCGAGGCAAGTTGCAGTGTCCTGTATATTTAAAATCCAAGCAGTATATATGTACACAATGTCTGTAGCAATATGCACAGTCAGCCTCTCCCCAGTGTTCCTCCCAAAAATAGCTACCCCTGATAGAGATCTGTAGCTACTTCTATCTGCCAAGTATTACACAATAACTTATTGTATGTCTGCTTTTACAAAATGGCTATGGTACAAAGGCAATATTAGGCCACAGAAATGTGTACAAGTGGATAACCATCTTATTCACAGTCAGTGATTTACAGCTTACTTAAAGGTCTATGGGCAAAAATTTTGATTACACATGTACAGTACCTTTTAAAGTGTACTTGATGCAAACAAGATTCCAAAGTTCAAAAAATAGCTACCCCTTTCTCAACAAAATCTCCAAATTTTGATGATTTTACAAGACAAATTCAGTACATTCTGAATAAAATATGAGCTACATGTAAATTTGTGATACAGCAAGGTGCACCTGCACTTCCCTTTGTTCAATCTTCGAGGCTTCGATCTACGAATGGGGAGTGTATTTTATCACGTCGATATGCACTGAGGACTATTTACTTGGAGTAGCTGTTGACCACTTGAAAAATGTCCACATCTTACATTAAACTAAGAAGCAGCCTGGTAGTAATTAATAGTATATAGCTTAACATAAGGGGTCATATCCATTATTTTATTTCCGCAAGAGCACAAAATATACTCTGTCTGCACAACCCATCCCCAATCCCTGCTGCTCTGAAAACTGTGAAAAATGACTTTTTGGCAATAAAACACCATGTTATTACATTGTGAAAAAGTGTACATTGATCTTCTGTGCTATCCCCTACCACCCCTCACCAACATATGTTTTTGTACCCTTATGAAAAAGATGAAAAAATGCACAATCCCATCAAAATACTCTCACTGTGCTGGACACTGATTTGATGTCCATAATTTTTGCAATCAATAATCTCAGAAATGGTCAAATTTTGAAGTGTTATACCTGGAGAACATCAGTAAAAGATTGTATTAAAAAAAGATCAAGACATTTTTTACTTGGGGATGTTACTCTATTTAAAGGTGAGCTCTGAGTTTCATGTCCACAAACCTTAAAAAGTTTTAACTGCTCAGTTACTTTCTATTCTAAACTAAAAAGAAGGCTGAAATTTATAAAACATACAATGTTGTTTTAAAATGAAATCATAAAACTCATGAAACCAGAGCAGACATGCAAAACTACTCTTGTGTAACCTGTATGAGTCCCCGATTCTAATTAAGACAATCTCATGGTTTCCTGATTTTAAGTGCTGATTACCTGCAAAGACAATCTCTGAAATGTTCTCTTAATTCCCTCAGCAACAGGCAAAAAAGGCCCGAAAGTGTATTTTAATCAGAAGCATTTTACTGAACACTTTGCCCAACCAAACTCAAAACTGCAAAGTTATGTTGTGTGTACTTCACCCTCTTTCTAAAACTTCATGAAATGCAAAGTTGTCAAAAACATGCCACATACTCCAGCATACAGAAAACATGTGGATGGTAGGTTTGGACAGGGGGGCCAATTTGATGCACATTTTGTAATACACCCCCGAGATAACGGGAATGTCCTGGTGGTACATGTAATACATATTACTACAGGTCATTGTCATGTAAAAGAGCCTTAAATGAGCTCATGGACTGTGTCAATGAAAACAAATCACAGAAATTTGATGTGCCCAATTGAAGGAAAATGTCCTTCACACTAACCTCAGTTTTGATAAGTTGATAAGTTGGGGGTTATGATTAGCAGAAGAGATTTGTGTGGCAAAGTGGTGGTGGTGGTGGTGGGGGGGGGGGAGGAATGGGCCTGTGAGGCAAAAGTTACTGTTAGAAAAAGTGGAAGTCAATGGAAGCTTTTCCAAAAAATGGAGGGTATATCCACCCAACCCCACCCCACCCCCATCCTCCCTGGGGTTTCCACCTATGATGACTGGGCACTTTGTACAAAAATTTCAAGTTGCCTGGTCATATATATTTGAAGCAAACTAGGAGCTATGTACATCTCAGGGATCATGGGGCAACAACTTTATAAATGGAATCTACTGCCATTGTGCTTGGTGCTCAGCATAAGCAATGGAGTAGGGAAAACAAGCCAGTCAGCCACAACTGGAAACCAGAATGCGAGGCATTCACACTCGCGAATGTAAAACTGAAGGGAAGAAAAGGATTCGACAGATTCACGAAGCAATGGGGAGCGAACCGCGTACCACCAGTGTGTGAGTCTTATGCCCTATCCAATGCGCCAACATGAGCAATCGAACGACTGATATTTACATAATATATAAACTCTTTAGAGCACCTTGCGAGAATAAATGCTAACAAATGTGATGAAGTTATGCATCTAGTGGAGGGCTGTCTTTTATGTTATTGTCTTTAACGATGGGAAGTGCTCACTCGAAGGTAGTATGTTTAACTGGGGATCGTTCAACAGTTCAGCAATCACCCTTTGCTGGCGATGAACGACACAGAAGGCCTAAGTACTGTGGATAAATTGAAGTTTATAAAAATGACAATATTGTACAAGAAGTGCAGGACATAACAAGACAAGAGAACTGTCACCATATTGGACCTAACGACTGTTGCAAGTCAAAAACACGACAGATATACTTCGCTATTCGCTCCCAATAATAGACTATCATTACTCCAAGTCCACAACTGTATCAAATGTCGGGTCACGTGGGAACCGGCAAAGCAAGCACCTATTTGCAAGGGAAATTCAAGTTTCAGAAGAAACTCCTGTGCCAGAAGATAACTACGCAGTTAGTATTGCGCAATTTTTTCATCCAGGACACTTCGTTATCTTATCCGTTCACTGTGTCATAACCTACTGGAAGTCTTCAGTTCCGAAGAAAATAAAACGTAACTCTGTAGTTTGTCGTTCTTTTTCCAAGTATGTTTGATCTATTGTAAGGAGAGTTCACTCGTACAATTTGTTGCCCACAATAACACATAAACTTTTACTTCAACAGATCGCTCAAACGTTTCAAAATATGAGCAGATAAGGGTGTGCGTCCTTTCTAAAATAACAGCTGTTGACAAAAACCATAGAAAGGCCGTTTAAGAACGTGATACAGTCGTTCCAGGAACCGTACAATTCAAATATCTGTCACGGAAAATGCCTCAAAGTGTAGTAAAGCTAGAGACACCCTAAATAAATTTACTCTATTTATTACTAACATCTATTAATCTACAAACACTTATAGATTAAGAAAACCAACAAGACACAGAATGAAAACACTGTGACAAGTCCACAAAGCGACTGCTATACTTCGCATTCACTCGTAAAAAGGTTGTAGCCAGCCCGACTTAAACCAATTGGTTAGAAACTGAGCCGTAAAACCTCATCTTAACTCAACAACTAGGCACTTTGTATAAAATTACAAGTTGCCTGGTCATATATATTTGATGCAAACCAGGAGCTATGTACATCTCAGGGATCATGGGGTAAAAATTGCCTGGTGCCTGCTCATCGCAAATCTTGGTCACAGCGCCTTGAAAATAACTCACAAAATACTCAACAAAGATATTGTAGGGCTTTTCAAATACACACAAAATATTAAACAAAGAATGTGTAAAGAAAGTAATAGCAATAATGTTCGGTGAAAGTATAGCTTTAGTTTGTTCTGGACTTGGCACGAATTTATGGTGATTCATGTAACTGAATCAGTAGAAAACATAATTAATCAAAAAAAATACTGGTAAAAAATAAAGGGGCTGGCTGAAATCGACTACTTACAAAATGTTTACTCAATATTTTGGTAGTATTGTTCAGGTGACAAACCAGATAAGAAGAGAAAGTTTGCTTCCTTTGAATGCCCTAAACTGATTTTGCTCGGTAAAACTTTCCATGTGAAAACATAGCCTGTGGATCTGCTGACAACAGACAGAATGTAAATAAGACAGCCAGATATAGTGTTTGGAGCGAGGGCATTCCAATTTTGATATTATGAAGAGGGCGTTATTTATAGAGGTGTGTGTGTGTGGGTAGGGAGGGGGAGGCAAGTGGCTCAGATCCTTACACAAGGGTCTCCTCTATTCAAAAGTAAAGTAGCATGGTAAAAATTCCATCATGCTTCGACAAATTCTTTTTTCATTACTTTTCCATCGGGCTAGCTGTTCTCTTAGTCTACCTGTCCGCATGAATATCTACTTGTCCACTTTTAATATGCCTTTGAACCCTCTTGTGGAGACTTCGCAAGGGTACTTGCCCGGCGGGCTATGATATTGAACAATGCACTTGCCAGAGTAAGATTTTACTTGTCCCAGACTGTCGGGCGGGGGATTTGTCGAAGCCTGTTTCCACGTGAAAACAAAGCCTTGGGATCTGCTGACAACTGATAGGATGTAAATAAGACAGCCAGGAAAAGAGCAAGACCGACCCCAGTCAAAAATGCCCCCCTCCACTCAAGGATGAAAACTCCCTGTTCCCTCTGTGAAAACTGTCAAAAATTTGTAGTAATTTACAAAAATTTGTAGTAATTTTCCTTAAAATTTGCCCAAGTTATTGCACCAAACTGCACCTACAGACATTCTAATGTTAAAAAAATTTCCCAAAAGGGAAGGGACACTCCCTACTTTAAACCCCTCCTTCAGGGTGGTGGTCCAAAACAATGTTCATCCCTCCACCAAATGAGAGCAGCTTCCTATGCCTATGTACAGCATATTTCTTCTGGTCTAGCTGAGTCTTTTTTTTGCAAAGGCCTCTCTACTACTAGCGAAAACTGGCAATGTGTACAAAGCTTATGCAAAAGAAATGGGTTTTGCCAAAACCAGGGGGAAGTGGGCTGATATGCATGAGTGGGGGACCTGCAGACCCCTGGTACATACACAACAGTCTATGGTCCATTACCAAAAGACTAATTAGAATGTTATGTTGGTAGGATACTGTGAATGTATGTAGTGTATTGCTTAATTATTACCATATGTCCACAAGCATATATGTGTGAACAGTCCACACATAGCTAATACTGTATGTAGCTTTGATATCAAAATGGCTCTTGTGATATGCAGACAATTACATGGAAGCTGGTAAATCTAGTTTCAAAATAACTGACAATGACATCTTCATTAGAGAATATATTCCCTTTAATGCAGGACACCTCTGCATTTACTTGGCTTAAAGATTTGATGACTATTAAAGGGCTACAATTCTGCCTTCGACACGGTCACGGTGGACACCTATCTCTGTATGTTTATGAATTAAACCACACAGCTATGAAATCATATTTGCTAAAATTCAACTTTACAGATAAATTCAAAAAAAAACTTTGAAACACTAAAATCTGTTCAAGTTTGATGAAAATATTGAAAATGCTGGGCAGCAATGGGCACTTTAAAAAAGCAAGGTCATTCAAATTTCTGTCGTTTTGTGATGTCAAAATATCGCCCAATTCATTTTTTTTTTGCAAAGTTTGATGCGCTGTTCCTCAATGGAAAAGGTTCTCTCATGTGACTGTATCTAGTCTGGGATGCTATAAGATCCAAACATTGCATCGCAGTGTTTTAAACTAAATGTATAGGTAAAAGACAAGAAAGCTGATGTGCTTGTGTAATCAGCTAATTGCAAGACAATTAAGGTGTGGACATGGCTTAAGGGTCTCATGCAATCTGACACCACCATTAAGAGTACACTCCCTTTTAGTTGATTTATTTGCATGAACCTCCCGACTAAAAGCAGCTTTTCTCGGATGTCAAGTGACTATAAAGGAATTAAGGTATCATTTACTCACTGAAGTGTGAAGACGTTTAGTAGAGGCACAATAGGAGAGGTTTTCTTGGCTTGCAGTGGGCCCTATGAGGCCACATGTCCATTGCTAATCAACTTGTTCCCCTTAAACACTTTTAGCAACTTCCAAATTGTTTATAAAGCTTGGATGTCGTCAGAAATTCAATGCATGCACTCGTACTGTTGTTCTTTTCGTTGGAAAATGCATGGACAGAGCAAAATAAGGGAGGAGATCGAAGATGGGCGTGGAATAATGATTATGACTGCCTTGAAAGACATTCAAGTTCTGCACACTACACATGCATAGTTGTAGGAAGGTGTTCTCAACTGGGGGCTGAACATAACTGTTTTGGACCACTGTCCTGGGGCAGAAGGTCTCAGGGGAGGCAGTGTCCCCCTCCCCTTTGGAAAATTTTTGGACACTGCAGTGTCCATAGATCTATGCAATTTAGTGCAACATATTGGTCAATTTTTAAGGTAACTTATCATACATTTTTTACACAGGGAACAAAAAAAGGGATTCCTCCTTAAATTAAGGATGGGGGTTGGGGGGAGGGCAAAAGTATACTTCTGCCTCTTCATATTCTGCTCCACCACATTTTTGACTGGGGGCTTTAGCCCCCTCACTTCCTACACATACAGACACATGTACAAATAAAGTGTGTATTTTGAGATACCTCAGCCATAATTTACATGACCCTTAAGATGTACAACTTCTCAATAGGTACAAGCTACCACTCATGTGAAAGCTTACAAGTTGGCCTTTTTTGCAGTTTTCAAGGTTGGATATCATGGCCACTGAAATTTTGGGTTATGGCCATTTTTCACAAGGAGGGCTATAAAGCAAACCAGTGCCTAAAATACCTTCAATTCTGCCACTTTTGCATGATGATTACTTTAAAGGGCAATTCTCGTATTCCCAGACCATTCCAATTCTCCCAACCATGTTATTTGTAGCTCCTCCCATAACGGTTTAAAGCTCCTCCTTGTGCAGACACAAACCTATTTTATTGGTTAAGGCCATGTCCTGGTGCGCATAGAAGGCTGTAATGTGTAATCCAAGCACTCTCTCTGCATTGTGTGGAATGTGAGCTACTGTGCATCTTTTGAATTTTCAAACTTTGATGTCAATCAAAGAGCAGTCACCAACTGAGAATTTTGATATTTCCACATCAAAAATGTAGTTTGGGGTGATGACTGTCTGTCTTTAAGTCATTTGCTACAACATTTGCATCAAAAATTAGGCACATCCTATTCTCACAGTGGCATGGTTTGCACTCTGCCCACTTCCCCCTTATTTGGGGACTATCTTTGTCAGTCAACATTTTCAGCAGAGGAAATCTCTTGAATTAGTCCACGTACTATGCAAATTGTAATATAGTGAGAAAGACTTACCATTATTACTCTCTGAATGTAAGAGGGCTGCTACTGTCATGCCGATATTCTTTGATCGTCCACAGACAACAGTGTTCTTACCAAGTGTTTTTATTCCTTTCATGAATCAAGAGAAACAAAATGGAAAACAAGTTACATTTAGCCTCAATTCTAACTCACCTCATGTAATTTACATTTCATGAAGTGGTTGTTATGTAACAGTTTATGACCACATATCACTTACTGAGGTAGAATTGAAGAGTTATAGAGTTAGATGAGGTTTTACATCTGTTTCTAACCAATTGGTTTAAGTCGGGCCACAGCCTTTTTCTCCAGTTGTGGCTCACTGGCTTGTTTTCCCTACTCCATTGCTTATGCTCAGCACCAAGCACAATGGCAGTAGGTTCCATTTTTAAAGTCTTTGGTATGACCTGGCCAGGAGTTGAACCCAAGAACTTCTGGCTGCAAGTCAGGAGCTCTGACCACTTGACATGCAGTCGGTTGCTAGAATTGTAGAAGGATCAAAGGGTTTGAAGTAATGGGTGAAACAGTGGCACTGCCAGGAACTTAAACGGGATAGGTTAGGGGTAAGCAGAACTGTTTGGGGTGCATATGATTGTTCCTGTAAACTGTACTACATCTACCTTTGAACAGGAGTGGACTGGGAGGCAAGTGGGGGGGAGCACTGTTTAAAGGGGTGGAAATGCCTCTATGCCCTCCTTGCATGGAAGCATCCCTGATAGGGCATATAAATCAAATTTTTAGGGTGACTGCCCCAGAAACCACCTTTCAAAAGTAGGAGACTTGAGGGAAATTCCTAAGGTGTCCCCTTTCCTTTGAGCATTTTTTTCATTAAGTTTAGTGAAATGTTTACAAACTACTTCTGAGTACAACTTCCATTCTTGATCCATACAATTAAGCCATCTCAAAGACTTGAAAAAGCTAGGGAAAGGAGAGGGAAACTTACCTTACCCACCTCTACCCTGCAATATCCACCTGTACTCCCTATCCTCCCCCAGCCCCTTTAAAGAATAAATTCTCCTGGAGCACTGGAAACCTTACAGTACGTGTTCCACATCCTCATACACTGGACTGAGAGTGTATGAAATAATACGTTAATTCTAAATGCCCAATTATCTGAACATTTATTAACTTAATGTGGCACAGATGATCTGGTGTATATATACGAGTCTGCAGTTTTTACAAAGTCTAGGGCCTGCATTTTGGGTAATCAAGCACTAAATTCTCATGCCATATATATGAGCTGTCTTTTGGTATCAAATTAGGTAAGACTAAGGAATCATTTTACTCTTTGGTAAATATTTGTTTTCTTTGTTCTTTTATTCCAACTTCAAGAGCAAATGAACCCCTCTATTTTCCTCCAAGCATCTGTGCACCACATTAGCAAGTCAATCAATGCTTCCATATCACTAGCTTTATAAGGAAAACTCCATGGTAGTATACATTTCATTTGCTGTGTAGCTCTGAAGTTTCATTTGTGACAGTACTGTGGCAGACTAGATTGCAAGGCCAATAATTCTCTGTCTTTGTTACCTACCAATTATTACCTGCCAGATCCCTACATAAGTTGACTCTACATGACATGTTTGCAGCGATACATCTCACTCTACCTGGATCACTTGTTTTATATTACACAAATTTAACCCCTATGGGCATTCTTTCCCAAATATGCATTTTCTTAATAATAAAAGATCTGTGACATTTGCTGCAATCTTGTTTCCTAAGGATGAGAATATAGCACAAATAAGTACTGCAGTAGCGTCATAAGAAATTAGAAAAAGTACAGAAGAGGGAAAGTTGGAAAGCAAGAAACCCCTTGAGCTTTTACAAGAATAGAAGCAATCCAATCGCTTCCAAATGCACTTTGGAACTGTGACAGTTTCTGAGGACATCTTGAATACAAGATCCTGTTTTCTTCCCAAAGTTTAGAAAACATTCGATGGCTTGGATTACATCGTGAATAGCTGCAAAATCTAGAAGAGGTCCAAGGGAAGGACTCAGCTCTCTTAAATGGGGATGTCTTACCGGTGTACAATCGTGAAATGTGACAGTAATGAGACATTAAAGATGTCTTGGGGCTAAAAGGCTCTAACGGAGATGCTTCATTTACAGTCTGGGTACGTGTACCTCAATCAAGTACTTTAAAGAAGCACTTGTTTCTGAAATTCAGTACTTAAGTCTGCTTTTTACTTGGCTATGTTGTTTGTTTAGCCACTGATCTAACTTAAAGGTGACTCTGATTGGCCTAGCATACATTCACAGGGACACTGTGATTGGTTACAGTACTGTACCTAAATTGACAAAAAAACTTAGGTCAGAGTCAAGATGCACCTGCAAGCACTAGGTCTCAGAATTGCGGGAGGGGGGGATTCCTCCCTGCATAATATTTTAAGTGGGATTTTGGTTCAAAGGGGGAAGGGGGGGATTTTGGTTCAAAGGGACACTGTGATTGGTTACAGTACCAGACTTATATTGACAAAAATAAAAAAATAGGTCAGAGTCAAGATGCACCTCCAAGCACTAGGTCTCAGAATTGTGAGGAGGGGGGATTCCTCCCCTGCATAATATTTTAAGTGGGATTTTGGTTCAAAGGGGGGAGAAGAAGGGATCTCAATAAGGTGCAACATAAAAGTCAACTTTTTCTAAAGTAACAGGCTTTCCCAAGAGGTGCAAGAAATTTGCACACAAGATTTTCAAACTTACGGGACTGTTGAGAAGAGGGCTGGAATCGCACAATTCCACTGCCTAATGTCATGGAAAACCAGTGTATTCAGAACACTCTGGACACCGTTTGACACAGGTTTTCAACAGGTTAACACAGAGCTAGGTTTTACACAAATTGACACAGGTTGATCCAGGCTGACATAGCTTTTACATCCTGCTGTGGCCCAGTGGATGAAGGTAGTGGCATTTGCAGCAATGAAGCTTAGCAACCAGAAAGTTTGGATTTGATCTAATATCAGGTCCAAGTGGCATGGGTTTTTCATCCAAGAACAATATACTGTTTTCCCATCTGAACAGTTGGCCTTTCAAAGGAAAACCAACTTTGATCTAAATTGCTCGGTTGGTTAGCCACCTGATGTGCAGTTATAATTCATAAGCCATAGGCTTCTCCCATGTGTGTAGTCACTAAGTGTTGTAAAACAACTGCCCTTCAAGGCCTAAATTATAATTACTAAATGGACTGACAGTGAATGCCATTGGTCTGTAAACAAGCAGTGCACTTACCCCTGAAGATACTCTGTACATAATAATTGTTCATGCTTACATTTTCCTTTGTAAATCTCATAGTCTCTCTCATAACTAAACAAATTTAGTATAATTTAAAGGAAGATACGTTCGTCTAAACGAGATGAACGATAGTCACACTGGGTTCTGATGTCAAATGCATAAAGTGCAATCTGCTGGAGATACATGAATCCCTTGTGAATTCTTTTAGCAGATGTTTCCAACTGCCTACTGCTGCAACTTAATTAAGTCTTAACTAGGAAAGAAGCGTGACCCATACAGTAGGAGCATCGGAAGACATTTTATGAGCAGGAGAAAGGGGAAGAGGAAAATTTATTTGCCCTCATAATTTGCCCTGATTGGCAAACAATAACAGAATGAGTTTTGTCCTAGAAGTGAAAGGCCAGTACCCTCAGATTAACATTTTTGACCTCTAAATCACACTTTTCTGTGTGAACCCCTTCCCCCCTCCCCCCACAGGAAGATTAACTTCTAGGCATTGCACATTTTGGAGCTTAACCAGCAACTGCAGCAAAGCTAAGTTTAATATAATATACTAAGTCAGCCTTTGAACATTATTCCATTTTCACTGTAGGCCTACCTTCTATTGCCTGTCTCTGGTGATTCTAAACTAAGTGAGACCACTCCGAACCCTCCCCCTTGATAATTTCCCACTACGATTAATCCCTCAGACAATTTTCTGTGGATAAGTACTCTCCCCTCAATATATTTCCACCCAGACAATCGTGACAACTGCAGGGCTCGAAATGACTGGCAGCACCGACAGCCATGGCTGTCAGGCCCTTACTGATGGCCGTGGTGCCCCTCAGTCAATGTCCTATGAAATAACATAGACCGACAGCCAATTTGCTCATTTTGGCTGTGCCCTTTTTCAAGCTTATTTCGAGCCCTGCAACTGCCCCTCATAGAGCCCCCCCCCCTTTCCCCTTGCTACCTGTGAATTCAGCACTGTAAAGATTGGGAATTGTCTGTTAGGGAGTTATGCTACTGTTCTGTATACCTACACATGAACTTGCAACCAATCTAGGAGTAACTTCCTGGTTATAACTTTAAAGAACTTTTTCCAGAAAAGGTAAATTTCTCATAGTCTGAAATTTATTTTGACAAATGCAAAAAGTGCAAGTAGCAAGTCTAGCTCCTAAAACTTTGACCTTCAATAAAACATTGGTGCTGTATTTTTTATTGAGCTTAGCAGCTTCCTGCAAACAAAGTTATGTTAACTTAGCTCTACCTCTCCTTGCCGTCAAGCTCACTTGATTACGCGTTGACAAGGAAAATTAACAAATGCTTGCAGCAGTCAATTGACCATAACATTGTCAGCTTATAAGACATGAGGGTTAAATTTATGGCATTCATAAAAGAAGAATGGATGGATCCAACACAATGTTCTGAGGTAACATTTTAGCTTTTTCTTAACTTTTGTCAGCTCAAGAGGCTCTGTTTTCAGAATACCATACGCATTCAAGTACCAATAACCCTAACTCATTTTAGAATAAGAAAAACAAACTTTGAAGATCGTGATTCCTGCAGGCAGTGTAAGAATAGCTACAATTATTTTGAATCTGGAAAAGAGGGGAAGAAAAAGATGGGTTTATTTTTTGTCGTTACTGGATGCAGGGATATTTCAGTTGAAGGGAAACATCTACAGAGTTTGCCACCATTATTTGGCTTGTAGCTTGTAGTGTACCAAGAAAAATCTGCCAAAACCATTTCCCATTTTTCCAGAAATGGCACTTTCCATGCCTTACAGGTTATATTAATAAACCATCTTTTTACCATCTTTCTTTTTTTTTTGGGGGGGGGGGGGATCTTGAAAATTCACACACGTCAATGTGATAAAGATGTTCTTTGGAAATTTCTGAAGGGGTAACTGCTCCTGCTGCCACCCACCCCTGCTATGTAGCCTGTGATTTGTTGTGAATGGAATTTGCAATTATTCTGCTTTCTATTCTTTTTATGTATTAGCTAAGAATCTTATGCTGGTTGCTCACTAAGCCACCAATAGCTTGCCAGTGCTTGCAACTCCTTTCGAGTGCCTGCAACCTCAAGAAGGTGACCCAGTAGGAGAGTGTATGCTTACAACTGGTCACAAACACTTGCAAGTGACCACTGCTCACAAGCCATGATCACAAGCACTTGCAAGGCTTTTAGAAAGACCTTTAAAAATGTTGTGACCTCTGCATGTGGTCCAAAGGTGTGAGGGAAATTAGATCGCAACTGATTACAAGCGCTCACCATTGCAGGTGCTTGCAAGCAAAGGAGGTTCCAGCACTCACAACGAATCACAGGTGCTCGCAAGTTGTTGTATTCTTTGCGCAACTGGCTTTACTCAATATATTTATTCAAATATGACAATTGCTTAATCACTAGGAGTATTCATTTCAATATTTGATGGGTTTTGTACTCTATTTTAATAAATACTTTATTTTTAAATTCTGGACTTCAAAAAAGGAATAAAATGAATGAATGAAGCAAACTACTAACATCGGACATATCCTTGTGTTGACAGGATATCTGAGTTGCAATGGGGACAATGAAGGAAGGGTTACTATTTTGGGGGGTCGGGGCTATGACAGGGAAGCATAGGTATCACCAAAAACATACTACAAGTGGTTATTCCCACACATGCCGCTAGAATTCAATGGCTCGTTTAGCCAAAGTTCCCCGGGAAAAGGCCATTTTCCCGGGTGCAAAATATAGACGTCTTATATCGCCTGATGGCTAAATCCTCCTATTGAATTCTAGCCTCGTGAGAAAGAACACCACAGCAAAATTTAAATGCATTCAAGGTAGGAATACTTAAATGCGAACAGTGGGCTGGTAATTTTCACCCCACCATTCCGGACCCCTTCTCAAGGTGACACCTATGGGGTGCATGTTGTACAACTTAGACTGATAATGTATTAAGATTTGTCTGGAATCAAGCAAAGATCAATCAAGCATAACAGATAAAGTAGGACATTGTGCCACCATTCAAATGAGGAACCTGAATCAATAATTTGCCTCTTATGATAGGTAGCTCGAATGATGAGACACACTTGATAACAGTGTTTTACACTTGCTTAAAGCAGGGGCGTCAATCCGTATTCAGATGTGGGGGGGACGGGGGACATACATGACTTAGCACAAACCAATACCTTTGGTTTTGAAGAGGGGGCGTCTTCCTATAGGCCCTTCCCCCCCCCCCCGCCTTATGATGGCTGACGTTGTCCTATTCTAATAAGAATTATCATTTCAAAGTTAACATGACCATCATAGATGATCTGCCAGGTGAAATACACGGAGCCCACGGGATTACATCAAGATGTTATTTTCACCATGTCCCAAAATATCTAAAACGACGCTTCGCAGCGTGGATCATTGTCGGAGACCATGGACCCGACCAGGCCCGTTGCTAGGGTGATATATTTGGGGGTGTGAAGGTCCCAAATTCCGACCGGCTGGATGTATTTTCCAACTGAGTGGAGGCGTTTAAATTGCACTTTGTTATGCGCTCTGCGTTTTGTATACAGCAGTGGGAATCCTTCCTTTGTCACTACATAAATGAATCGTCCTGGGGGAGGGGTCTAAGGGGAGGGGGAATCCCCATCCCCTTTGAAAAATTTTTGTTAATTTAAGGCTGCTTAGGTGCAAAACGGTGCCATCTTTGACATATTTTTGGAGCTGATCGTACATGGCTGGAAAATGTCCATAATGTAGTGAATTCTAATTTTCCGACTGGCTGGATGTTTTTACTAACTGCAGTGGCGGCGTGTAAATTGCACCTTTTTATTCACCCTGCGTTTGTATACAGCAGGGGGGATCCTTCCTCTGTCACTATATGAAGGTGTCATCCTGGGGTAAGGGTCTAAAGGAAGGGGGCGTAGCCCTCCCCTTTGAGAAATTTTTGTTCATTTAAGGTTGCTTAGATGCAAAATGGATACCTTTGGGAATCTTTGGGATATTTTTGGAGCTGATCGTAGTATAGCAAAGGTGTGAAGGATTAGCAAGGGCGTTTTCAGAATACTTTGTAGTCGTAAGTGTATTAACAATCACCATCTGCAGGCGCGGATCCAGAAATTTTGAGGGGGGCCAAGATGGAAAATCTCATGTGCACCGAAGGTGCACCACGAGCGCAAAGCACGAATTTCTATGCGTGGTGTCCAGGGGCCAGCGACAGGGCCCCTGCGGGGTCCAGGGGGCGAAGCCCCCGGAAGCTCTCGCAGTATTTTATTTCGAGAGCACAGAAATCGGCTCCAGTTCTTATGTCAGTGAGATTTCATACCTTTTCATATT
Organism: Holothuria leucospilota; assembly: GCA_029531755.1. NCBI lineage: Eukaryota > Metazoa > Echinodermata > Holothuroidea > Aspidochirotida > Holothuriidae > Holothuria > Holothuria leucospilota. The sequence goes on along the minus strand of CM055980.1, from coordinate 39,045,419 downwards.
GCATGGAAATTGATGTGTATGGCTCAGTATAAGTTACTATATGTACCTGCAGAAGTTCTGAAGAATCTAAGTTATCTTAAAACTTACACGCCAACATTATGAACCCATGCAGGTAACTTGAAAATGATTTTTGCCATAATGAGTGTTTTATTTTCGTTATACGGTATTCAGGTGTAGGACGTCAGATGAAACAATTGCCCGTGAAAATTTGAATTTACATTTAAAACCATTGCTATTACAAACGGTTTCAATTCCCTTTATGTGTGTCTATCAATTAGAAGGTGGCTTCGATACTAAGTTTTCAGTTCTCATAAGAAGAGGAGGGTGAAGAAATGAATATCAGTTGCTTTGCATCCTTATTTTACTCCGAAACTCTGAAATCACGTTTATGCACACAAATAATTGGCTTAAGGTAGAACCCCACCGATGAGTAATGCGAATACTTTTTGGTCCTTATTGATGGTAAAAGGAGTAATTCAAGGCTAAAACTGCGCAGATCAAGCGAAAATCAAGAAATATTGAGAAGACTTTGCAAAAATCGTGAAAGATTCCAACTGATTTTTGGTAAAAAGTGATAAAAATAAATCCATCACTCAATAAAAACGTACCTCTATCAGTAAGCGTAAACAATTGCGCGCGAAGCGCGCCGAAAATTTTCGGTATAGAGCCTCCCGGGAGCTCTGCCTTAATTGTGCCCTGAAAAGGGGGACCAACAGGACTCTCACAACCTGACATCCATATCGGAGGAGAGATGATATATCACCTTGTCTTTTTAGGTATAGCAAGAAGGATGGTGGACAGGCAAAATTCGTTTCAGAAAAGATTTTCGTCGTTATTGAACGTCGCGGTAAAATGTCTGGAAAATGAGCAACGGCAATTATGTAATTTCAATCTTTCAGACCATGTGCTAGACTAGATTAGTCAAAGATCCCATAATGATGAGAGCCATACAGAGAAGGAGAATATTCTCTTTAGAAAAATGTTTGCATTGGAATAATTTCTTGCGTCATAGCTTTGTCAATGGTATATGAAATCGGGTGTAAACCCCGTCGTACGCGCGCGAAGCGCGCCGAAATTTTGAATAAAATATTAGTCCATGACAAAACCTGCATTCAGAACCTGCATCGGACACTGTCACTTTCCCACAAACCTATACTATTCAGAAACGAATCTTCTGACTGAGAATTCTTAAAAAGCACTTTTGCTCCTTTGTTCCCCCGTGAGTAGTTACCAAAAGCTATTGATAATAAGGACAACTCTGACACAAGGCTTGACGCTAGCGGAGCGTGCAAAACTTTGGAATTTGTCAAGAATTTCCAAAACTTATGATAGTTTGAGAACAGTTTGTGAAAGAAAATGGTAAGAACAAATCATCAAAACTACATTTCACCCTCCACAAAAATCTGTAGCTTATAAAACGACTTTGGGACCATTTTAAAAATTTTCAAGATTCGATGGGGGAGGGGGACACACGTCACCCATTGCCCACTGTGCCGACGCCACTGTCTGTAGCTTAAAGGCCTTTGAGTTCATTTTAAAACTTTTCAGACAGTTTCGAAATCGAATAGGGAATGCACGCCGCTACTTTGCCCGCAACAGCTGGTGCCACTGTGCACAACAGCACGTCACATGACACTTTGTCTTTTGTATTCACTCTGCAAGTTCTTTAGCGAAATCTTTGCCTCTCAATCCCTCTAGATTACAAAAACTTTCACTCTTTAACACAAAATTGTCACTAATTTCAGTGCAGCTAGCAGGGCCCATACTGCATATGTCACGATGTTTACTTATCTAGATCTTAAGTCAAGGATCGTTACAAGGGGAGAGGTGCCCCTCCCCTTTGAAATTTTTTGAAAAATTAGGTGTCCTTACATGCAATCTGGTGCCACATATGTTACCTTTTGAAGTAAAATTTGTGTTAAAAAATTTACGTATTTTTAGGAACTAAAAAAAAAGGCATCAGTGAGGGGGCCGTGGCCCAATAGGGTGTCCCCATCCCTTTTGAAAATTTTGAAAAATTTGGTATCCTTACATGCAATCTGGTGCCAAATATGCCACCTTTTGAAGTAAATCTGTGTTAAAAAATTTACGTATTTTTAGAAACTTAAAAAAAATCGGAATCAGTGAGGGTGGGCATGGTCGAATGGCCCTCCCCACTAATTGAATGATCCCATATTGGTGCGAGGCCCCTACAGATGTTTGGAGATGTATGTCTGTTTTCGGAAAGTGTTGTGATCAGAAAAGTTCCATGTATAATTACTTCTTAATGGTCATGAGAAGGAGTGCAAGCCGTGACGCATGCGCGCGAAGCGCGCCGAAATTTTGCCATTAAATAAGATTTCCCTGACGAAATCTACATTCAGAATCCGCATCGAGGCACTTAACAATTGCCCAACAAACCTACATGTCATTCAAAAAGCCAGTCAAATAGAGCCACGACACTACTCTTTCACGCAAATGTGTGGGGGGGGGGACATTTGATATTGTGTCCCCCACCCATCGAAATGTGGGGGGGACGTGTCCCCCCGTCCCCCCCAGGATTGACGCCCATGGCTTAAAGGCTCAAATGCATTGCGATAAAGAATTTTATGGAGCACACAATGTATAGGGAATCGCTTGACAAATGGTAAGTCTTATGCATGCCTTATGGTAGAACAGATAAAAATGTATGCTGTCAAACCAAATTACCCTCCTTTTTAAAATGAATCAAGGGATTATAATCTAATTTATGATAGTTCCATTTGCAATGAACCAAAGAATGAGGCTCTTTTCTTCAAGCTGTACACTTAATTTTAAAAGATCAGTGTACAACTGAAAAATTGTATAAGCTAGGTCACTTCTTATTCCATAAACTATCCTTAACAAACTCCAAATAATGAATTATAACATATGTCACACTCACAGAATGGTTTTCACGTTAATAATTCTTTTCACAGAGTTCTATAAATCCTAGTTAATACCCCAGGGTAAAAATCCATCACCACTGGCTAATTTCTTTGGTTGGTCAAAAAATGCATAGTATAAAAGACATTCTGTGAGAGTACAGACCTTGAAGGGTCATACTTGCCTTTCTTTCTTTTTCAAAAATGATCTCTTGAAATTGTCAATTTTAGATGATTTTGCACAGATGAGATGTAACTTTTGTTTGTACTGAAAGGAGGTGAGCATAATCACATTTCAGTATTAACAAAAACAAGAGGAGGACAAAATCTATGCTAGTGTAAAACCGCATCTTTGTATTCTTCAAATGTCAAAATATCACCATTCTAAATAACACGCATGGGAGCTGTATTTGCCAAACTAATTTGTGGTAGGTCTTCTGTATTTGCCAAAGCTTAGGCTACAGTGTGTCTGAGATCTTTGTTTTTTGTTTGCTTGTTTCACGTTTTGCCTCAAGCAAGGACAGCACATGACTTTTGGTATCAGATTGCTAAGATGAAGTACCCTATTCATTGTATGCAATCCTGAAATAATTTTGTGAATTTTAGTTGGACCCCCAAAATAAATGGAAATAGCCATATAGATCATGAAATAATACCAGGGGATGCCATTAGTTAGGGTGACGAGTGACAACTCCCTGGTTATGTCTGGTAACAGAGAGTGACATCATCATGACACCAGTGGGAAATGGTGGCATCCTTGGGAATGGTGCAAATGACAAGACTGTGAAAACTGAACAAAATATTGAGATGCTATGTTTGTATGGGGTTTACAAAATTCTTCTCCTTCCATTTATGGTGCTGAACTCTACACCTTGGACATGAACCAATTTTCATTTCCTGTGAAAGGTATGCTGTAGATGCGGTGTATATTATAGCTAAAAAATGGGTGCACCCCCATTGGAAAGGCTGGAAAAAGTGTTCATTAATTTTTTATTGGCAACTAATGGCAAGCAAGTCAAATTTTCCACAAGCTCAGTTTTATTTATAATTATCATGTGCAGGATTTCCCCTGGGTTTTAGAGAGTGTGAGGTGGTACTAGTCCATGGGGGTAATATGGTGCCAATTTGACACCACCAGTGAGTGAGAACTATCAATATTTCCACAGCTATTACAGTACAGGTGGCAAGTATAGCAAATTTCTGTGAGGTGGTGGCCAAGAACTGTGAGGTGGCCGCCTCACAAAAAGAATGCCAGGGGAAATCCTGATGTGATGTTTACACACAAAACCTTATTTCCTTCCCATCTGCCAAAATTTCCCTCCCTACCGAAGTTCCCCATTCTTCCACCCTTGGCAATTATGTGAACACTGAATAACAAATGATTAAACTGTGTAGCTGAAAAAGGTCACTCTCGTCTGGTAGTTAGTGGACAGTGGACTTAAAGAGAGTAGGTACAGTTGTTCCAATAAACCTAATCTCCGGCTGAATCTTACCAATCCTATTTTACTCACAAGTATACATTTTTATGACTCAGAATAACATGACGTCTTTACCTCCCTAAAAATGGTTAACCATGACAAGCCAATCCAGCCCACTGGAGAATGGACCTCAGATTCACTGGAGAAGTAATAATTTGTCACTTGATTGTATACTAACTACCACAAGGGCTTCCAGTAGTAGGATTCACCCTTGAGTGCACATAATTAATTGACTCAGTACTGTGCGATTGTAGACATATCTACTCTAATACTGACAAGCTCTGTACAGTGCATTCTGTATGCTAATGTACTGTTTTACTCAGTCTCTATTCGCTCTTAGAAGGTAATTGCATGATGGTTATTTAAGAACTGATTGTGCAGTAGAGAGTTCAATGAGGCTAATGTTACAAACTAGGGTAGATAATAAATCTCTGTTTTTGGCCAAAAACAGGAGACTCTCAGGCTGGTGTTTTTCTTACGGGCAGACAAGATCATTGCCCCAGTCTTCAGCCAAATCTTGCAAATCTTATTTTACTCCCTCACAAGTATATTTTATGTCCCAGAATAACGTTTTGACCTCCCTAAAAAGGTCAACTGTTACTTTTCTAGTTTTACTTCAAGATATACAGCTCAGTTGAAGCAGGGACCTTGAAAATGGAACTGATTCACACAAACATTGTCCAAAGGATAGCATTTATTTTTAGTTCAGCATGTGCTAGTGCATGTTGAAGAAAAAGTATTAAACTAGGATCTGAGAATGTTTCCTTGTTTGTAAACCTGACAGAATTTGATGATCTGTAATGTCAGATGATCTCTCCATATACTATCAGAAATGCATTTAAGGAATGTTTTTGGAGGAAACCATCCATAGTCTACTGCCCAATTTTAAGGTTCCTGGACACCTCCCCCCTCTCCCCCCCCCCCACCCACCTCCTGACTCCTAAACAACTTCCTGCCAGACAATTATCATAGTAAAAAAATTCCCATGCAGGCATTTTCCCACACTTAGCAGTCACAAATTTTCTGATGAGCAGTTTATTGTCTGAGGGACAGTTGTCCCGGTTACAAGGGATTTTTCCCGTCTTGGATATAACCTCCAATATTTAAACAATCTTATATATTAATAGTAATTAAGCAAAATGGTGTGAAAGCTTCTAATCATGTCTTACACTTCGAAGAAAAAAGACATCAGGCCTAACTTCATTAATTTCAAAAATATTCATTGAGGCTTTCAGTCCTTTTACCGCTCTAATGCATTCCTCCGTCTGCAATCCAACATCATTCATATGTAGCTGTAAAATCTGAGAGTAATAGGATATGGGCTGGCAGTTTAGCTTACAAATGAAAAGCTTGCCATGAATGTCCAAATACTTGTAATGTATTCCCTCACATCGAACATGACTCAAAAGTTTTCTTCAATGTCCTCAGACTGCCAACGAAACATTGAGAATTTTATAGAGTGTTGACCTGCCGGTTAACATTTCAGGGCAGAAGTAAAGGCCTACTTTTCAAGGGTTTCAAAGGAAATCACTTCACAAAGTCACATAGTCAATGACTACATCACATGAAAAGATGGCTACATGCCAGCTCTTGGACAGAACAGTCACATTTACATACCTTACAATCCTTCACACAGATACGATTGAAGAGTTGATACCTTAAAGGCATGGTTGTCACCAGGCCAAACTTAGTGCTGGGTAATTCTCGACTGTGGCCCTTTTAGTGATCACCATACTGGGGTTCAGAGGTCTGGGTATTTTTATACACTCTAAATTAATGCTCCAATTGGCTGTCTCATTCTGAGACTAATGTTTCATCCAAATTTCTTTTAAAGGCATTTTCCAGTGGCTTTTCACAAGGGTTCCGTGTGAAAGAGAAAAAAATTTCAGTTCATTCCCTTTAAACCCCATAGCAATACTCTTTTCCTAACTCGAGATATCTAATATTAAAGACTACTTATTTTTGTCCAAAAATACCTCCAGTTCTCATCAAGGTCACAGAATGTTATGTAAAGTGGGCACATTGCCTCAGATTTCTTTTGTTTTCCTTTATAATTGAATGTCCTGTTGTCCTTGAAATTTGATACTGTACGTTGGAATGTTTGAATGTCTTTCCATGTAGATTTAGCATAATTCTACACCATATGTATGGCATAGCAAACAAAGTTGCTAAATATTCCCTACAACAGTGTCAATATCATAAAGAAATTTCAATGTTTTGTCAAATTAATGTGCCGCGATGACATCACAGATTTCCCATAATGCACTTTATCTTGAGAAAAAATTGCATTTCTTTGAAACTTAGTATCTTCCAAACGCTACATGCTATTGAGATGCGGTTTTCACCTCCTAGAAGAGAAACATTTTCTGCATTTTTTGAAGTCATTGATTTTTGTCACTGGCAAATCCCTTTAAAAATCATAAAAATACAGTACCGTTATTGGGAAAAAGTGCTGCGTGGAATGTGTTTATTTTAACATGAGTGGCGGACGCAATTCACCAGTCCCGGGCGGGGCCGCCCAGTGCCGCCTGGCGTAGTGACATCCATGCTTAAAGGGCAAAAGACATCAACCACATCTGAATTTATAGCTATTATCCGAATTTATGGGTGACTCTTACAGTTAACCACGTGACACAATTTGCATTCTTAGTCATGTGAATTTACACCTAATGGTCAACTTCAACATGTACAATAGTTGAAAAGTTTAGTTCCAAAACAAACAGACCAGGAGAATCTGTTTTCGGAGATGATCAATTGTCTCCAAAATGGAGACAAGCCAAGCACAGTGTATCATAAATATTCAAAGCCTTATTTTTGTAACAGCCATCATATCACACGCACACTTACTGTACATGATTCGTCCTGTAACAGTGTGATTAAAGAAACCAACATGTTGTTTCATAGAACACAGCCTCAAGTGTGGTGTGAATAGATTACCCAAACAGGTAAGTATGTTATCCTATGATTGAGCCCAAAGTGTTATTGTTGCAAGTTAACCTTATGGTCTCATTTGATATTAATTCAGTTACATGCTGCTTCGGTTTATAGTTACAAAGTACATGTGCTATTTATGCACATACTTGCTTCGTTTGAGGGTTGAGCTTCTTGGCCACATTAATTCTTGTGTCCTTTTGGGGTAGTGTCTGCATTCTGGAGTGTAGGTTTATTGGCAACGGTAAGACTTTTGACCAAAATGTGCCTTTGTACTAGCTCTAACGAGTGGACAAGCACTGTCAGCAGGGTTGTCACCAGGCCAAACTTAGTGACTCTGACCCTTGTAGTGATCACCATCCTGGGATTTAGAGGAGGTGTGGATGTTTGTCAACACTGTATATTAATGCTCCAATTGGCTGACTCATTCTGAGATTAATGTTACATCCAAATTCTTTCAAGAGTCATAAAATTATAGTATCATTATTGAGGAAAAGTGCTTTAAAAAAAGTATTTTAACATGAGTGGTGGGTGCAATTCACCAGTCCTGGGCAGCAGTGTTTACACTAGAGTGCAGGATTGCAGGATTCCTGCCAAAAAATTGAGACACTAAAAAATAATTCATTGTGGGGGAAATTCCTGCAATGTGTTTGATACAAAGAAATAAAAAAATGTAAAGCAGCACTTGAAACATTTCAATTAGTACCAGAAATATTGCAAACATTTTAAGGAAAATAGTAAAAACAGAACAAAATTTCATCCAGAAATTACATCGTTCCGATACCCGATTTAGTAAACCTCTTCCTTTCGTACGTGACATTGCACAGTTGATTCAACGGGCGAAGTAATAATAATATTGTATGAACGTATGAAAGGATATGTAAACTTTGAAATATTTCAACATTTTAACTGTCCCCCCTCCCCCATATTTTTAAAATCCCCACCAAGTAAGGGGGGAAAATCCCCCCAGATTTTTGGTGCTAGTGTAAACACTGCCGGGCGGGGTCACCCAGCACCGCCCGGCATAGTGACATCTCTGACTGCCAGTGTGAATACCATTTATTGATCTTAGACAATTGTGGTGTTTGAGATGACTGTATATGTCTATTAATGAGGGTCATCGCAATGTGTCATTGCTTTTATTGGCAATGAGGGTATGGAAAAGTGGATAAGATATTAACTGGGACTTGGAATATTCAAGTTTTGAACTGTCCTGGGCAGATACTAATTTTCAGGAAGGGTTTCAAACATTACTGCCATTTAGTTTGTATTATCCAAGCTGTTAGCATTGTGGGTAAGTTTTAAAAATGGCGGTTAAATGTCTCCATTTTCAGAGACAATGATTAGGTCTGAAAATGCAGATTCTCCTTAACTGACAAACATGATAAACAAAAAAAATTGGAAGCTTCAAAAGCTGAGGCTGGCTCACCAATATATCCACATTATACAGCCCAACATGTCCAACATTAATTTTTTCCAAAAATCAATAACACCCTTCAAAGATAAAGCTATGCATTTAAGTTGCACAAATAATGCACACTCCTTTTATTTCTTTTAGTAACACTCTGAACAAGGAGAAGTAATTTTTTTTCTTCAAATTTTTTCTCAAAATCAAGAAAGCAAGTTTTCATTCAAGGCCAGGAACAGTTTAAAAGACGAACAAAAATGATGTATGACACTATAAAGGTCTGTATGAAAGACTTGGGTAATATTTCAAAGTACAAAAGTCTGGTGTGAAATGGTAACTGCTTATTAGGCCTATGTCTTTCACGAAAAAGCATGTCACTAAGTCATGACACTTGTTAAGTCTTTAAGTGTAGCTAGGGTTTTGTTGTGACCTGACAGACACATATTTAAGGTATCCTTTAAAGGGCCTTTCATCCTGCATCTTAATGAGAGGCCTTACTGATAACCCAAGCTGACTCTTTTAACCTCAGGTGGATATAAATCAATAAGAGACATGGTACATGTATTAATTCCATGTCCACTTAAAAACACCTAACCCTATTTAGCCTCTAATGTATTACAGGAGGAAGCAGGCATAATATTCCTTAAAACATAATGTTGCTTAATTCTATTCACTGCCAATTATATTCTTTAATACTAGATATGAGAAAATCAATGTTGCCAATCCCTGCCGTGCAGAAACATACCTTACTTCATTACAACAGAATCAGCTTCCCAAAATAAAATATAAAAAATTGAGTATGAAGAGAAAATACTGTGAAAAATGCTTTCTGGGCTTCTTAGAGAAAACAGACAGAATTATAAACAATGACTAACAAGCAAAAAGTACAAACCCCACCCTATACAACACCCTTCTGCCAAAAGTTTCCTCTCCCAACCACAACCACACCAAAACCCCACACCCAGATACCCCAACCCCCCACGACAAAACATCAGTAGCAAACCTTTCCTAGGAGTGAAAACTGATGGAGTTAACTGATGTAACTCTAGGCCAGAACAGGGTGTTTCAAAGCACAATATATTTGAGACTTAATTTGTCAGATGATCCTTCTTCATCAATGATGATTAAGTTGACCACATTTCCTAGTACAAACACATTTTGATGTGTCAAAAAACAAACAAACAAATATGGCAGTGATGTTATACCCTTTTTCCTTAGTTTACAGATGGTCAAAGGTCTAGCTGTCACAACTCCCAGAAGCACTTGAAGCATAAAGGGAGGGGGTAACAGGAAGTACATGAAAATACTAGAAACCACAGACCCTTCAAGTAATATACACTCCAAGGTGGTGCCTGTGTAAGTGAGCCTGGGGGAACCCTTTGTCTCTATAGGTATGAAATAACTTGACATACAATCCCCAATGACAGACTTCCTACAGTATCTCATATTTTAACGTTTAAAGACAGCTATCACTGAGTAACATGTATTTTTCCTGAATTTTAACGACAGCAGCTCATACGGCATACGCGGGATGTATACCCCTTCCTCACCCCCTGAAATGCTTCATAGCTAGCTGCGGTAGCATGATATAGTAAAATGCATGGTGACTATACACATCAAAGTTTCATATAGTCATATACGTCCTAGTTGACATTACGTTACGGTACCATTCAACCCAATCAATGACACCTCAAACACTACACACTGCATAAAAATGCAAGACATGAAGGCATATGTCTGCACATAAATTCTGTATGTACTTCAACTTGTCAAGACAACAAAATTTGCCTCCACTTTTCACACTTTTCATCAAAATGACAACATGTCTGACAGCTTGCGAAAAAATTCTTTCAATTTGATCTTCCTACTGGCGATTCTTATCCGATCTGATCACTATGTTTTCATCTCAGAGTGACAGAGCCCGCGGTAAGGGAGAGGCTTAAGTTTACCCTGATGTGAAAAATAATGGAGGTGGAAGGTCATTTGAGGCTGAGCTACTTTGCCCAAAATGAGGGAAAATAAGGTAATTAGGCTTAATAAAAGCCTGGGGCAGAAGGACTTGTCTCAGCAAAAAGGATTTTTACAGCAAAAATCAAACATAAAAATAGATGCTAGAACAACTATAGAACTTGCAATTTATTGCAAAGAAAAAATCTGATCTATGACCAGAACTGTAAAATAAAAACATGTCCATAAAAAAACTTTGCGTCAATATATAGAATTTAAGCCATAGTATCTGGTACTATCTTCATTATAATCACTGAAAAGTGCCAGAGGTAATGATTTCTACCTTTCACATTTTATTTGCAGAAAGAGAAGTACAAAAATGAAGTTAAACTGTAGATTATAAAGACAATCACACATGAACTAAATGAAGATGTTGCAAATTAGTCAAACAGCACATACTTTGTTGATTCCTTTGTTTACTTTGTTGATTCCTTTGTTTACTTTGTTGATTCCTTTGTTTACAAACCTCACCTTTCTCTTCTTCTACTGTATTATCAGAGGTGTAGCCAGAGAAATTTGTGTGAGGGACTATGGTTGGGGGGTTCCACAATAGTTGGGGGATTCCACCACTTCACTCATGGGGGATTCAAATATGGAATCATTAAAAATTTAAATATGTCATTTCACTTTTAGATTTTTCAGTGTGGGGGGAGCTTTTGCAGGGGGCAAGAGACTTGTAGGGCTTGCCCCCCCTTAGGTGTGCTACTGGGTATTATCATGTAATATACCAATCACAACAACGTTTTACTTTGTTTATCACAACAAATAGGATTCTTATTCACTCATTTTCCATGTACACGGCAATACGACTAAATTTGTTTAAGTCAAATGAATTAATACATTTATACAATTTGACATGAGCTCCCTCACTAAAAAAGGACCATTTATGCATTACGCTCCTAGTTTTGTCACTGCATTATGAGATGTTTCTGGAAGTACTAAACATAAATTCATGTTCACATTTTGACTTAATACAAATTGATATAATCTAGTCAGAGTCAAAAGGTTTCCAAAGATAAACTTTATGAATTTTTGTTCTTCTGATGACCTTTAATGTTGGGTTTGGGGACAACACTTGAATTCTTCTGATTACTTGCAGGGGTGGTTTGTGGATAACACTCTCTACCATTGATGTATCAGAAGATAAATCATTTATGTATGACTTCCTAATCCAGTGTAAGTTTAAAGAAGCTCCAACAACAAGAGAAAGACAGGTTACCACTTGACCTTGGTTGTTTCAGTTTAGCTTCAAAGGAGTAGATTTTGCGGGCTGTCCTTCCTATATAGCTCCCTCATGTGATGTTTTATATATTTTGTATAAGGTATTGTCATGACTTAGTTGTTGGTGCGCATCTGTCTTTAAAGCATCACGAGCCAACCCATCCGACACCCCCCCCCCCAAAAAAAAACGGTATTTACATGCAACTTTAGTGATCTTCTACTTCTGGTCAGCACTGGTCGGCAGGTCCGGACTGGCCAAGATGCAGAAATGCCAACCATCACTAGGCTCACAAAGTACCACAGTATTTTCAATGAGCACTGATTTCTGATATCAGAGTTTTCCATTTTCCAGGATATGAGTCTTTTTTTGCAACCCTGCATGCTTTCTATGTCAATAATCTTCCACCAAAACACTTGTTTTGACGAAGGGCACAAAAGTGTTCTCCCCAGTAGCTGGGAGTGTACCTGGTGGACATTCTTGCTGTTATTGGAATTTGTCACCTTTGGAAAGGTACTGTCCCTCCCCCAACCTACAGTATTTGGTATGTAGGGCAACTTCAATGCACCACAACTTACATTTGGACCCTTCTTACAGACATACAGGAAAAGAACTGACAGCACTCCAGGAATTCTGATCTGAACCCTGATATCTTACCACAAAACCTTAAAATAAGTTTTACCTGATCTGTGCAACAATTCCCAAACAGCATATGCAGTAGCTGGTATAAGGTTAGGTTTATCCAGGCATAACCTTCCAATGTTACTCATGTGAAAGCCATCTACATCTTTGTCGGGATGTACTGTATCACAGATGACCCTCTCGTCTACATGTCTGGGTAGTGGATGCTGTAGCAGGATACCATTAACAGATGGTGTCTCATTCAGAGAATTGATGATGTCAAGCAATTCCATTTCAGTGGTTGAGTCTGGTATTCTGATAACATCAGAGGTGATACCTACAAGGAAAGTACCAAAGAATTGGAGCTGTATTGCATGATGTATTCCGAGATGATCCTGCTTTTAATATGTGAAAGAATTGTCTCCCTAAAAATGCTCAGCTGTTAATATATTCCTAGTTTTAACTACGGGTGTACAGCTAAGGTAAAGAAGTGAGCTCAAAACAAGATTGACACAATAAGCTTCCACAGAAATGCAGTTCAGAGCTCCTTTACTTGCAACTGTCTTAATGCACCATCAAAGAGAACCTTCAACCCCCCTCTAGCATTCACAAGTACTCACTTTTTTAACAAATATATTAAAGCAAAGATTCACCCAGATTCACAATACTGAAGAAAAGGCAATATTTTGCAAATACAATATGCTGAGATGGCACATGGTGCAATCTTTATTCCTATTTTTGAGCTGAATTTGTGTCAAAAATTGTCCCTTATTGTGGGTGTCTGAAAGCAAATTTTTAGCAAGCTGTTTTTCGAAAAAAGTGATTTTTTTTAATATCATATTTTTGTACTGGCTGGTAGTCTAGCAATTTGCTCTTCATGCCAGTCGGCAAGTGTCAGTGCCGGCTATAGCGGGCCATCACAGGATAGTGTGGCTAAAACCCTGCTTCTGTCCAAATTTCCCCCATCCCCAAGGCCATCTTGTACATGACAGATGTCTCACTTGATCTTTGGTACACTTAGAGAAAAATCATTCTCAGATGATAGGCCCAACTCAAATGATGCAAACTTACTGAAGAAGGAAATGCACATTAGCTTGAATTAGGATTTACTCGCAACTCTGAGAGCCCTCTTTGTTTGAATCAGGCCTGACTTTGTCGGCATACATCCATTTTAAGAGTACATGCCGGACCACCTTAATCTGAATTAGTATATATCTTAGCTGATATCCTATTACTTACAAACTTGTATGATTCTTTTCAGTGAAGTGACAAAATGTTTTGCCACTTACTCATTAAAGTTATGCAGCTTTACTCCAATACCTTTTATATATATTTTCTGAATCACTATTTTAATGAAATTTTTATGGGGAAAGAGAAACTTATAATTAAGATTCAGCTGATCTCAAAGCAAGGCTAAGGTAACCCATGCTGTGAATCTTCTTTTAAAGCTAAAATCCCAGGTTGGCAGGCACAACACAGGAAAAGGGGTATAGTCTGCTTGACTACTTTGTTTGTTTTGTGGTTTCCTTGCTGCTGTTGTTCTGGCAAGATAAGAAAACCCCTCCAAGATGTGCAAGCAGCATTTAGAGTGCAAGACATACATGAGTGATTTCAACAATGGTCCGTCTAGTTTAGGGAGTTATAAAAGATGCAGTTTACACTAGCCAGATGGCAAGCACCAATTAATTACTCACTTGGATGCACATTGGGCTGATAGAGCTGAGATTCATTACCTTGTGATGATACAAGAGATAAGCTCTGGTCAGCTCCTTGATAACTTTGGGCTAAAAGAGAATTCATGTCATGCCCTTTGTTCCTTTTTAGGCATCACATTATAATCCACCAACTGACACCTGGATTAACTGGTCCACCTGAAGGTGCTTCAGTCTGGTGCACAACCAACTTCATCAGCTTGGTAACCAGTTTTGATGGCGTTCAGTGTGAAACTACTGTATAAACCTTGGTATTTCGTACACATACACTAAAGAGTCATCTTCAATAGATGGCTAAAACTCACACGATGCAAAATGACAAAATGACATAACAAACTCACAGGTAGGCCTTTCTTTGTTGGAGCTCTATATAAGAATGATTTTTTTTTCATGATTTAGTAGGGGGTTGGCTCCACCTATGAGACCTCAATCAAAATATGATTTAACCCTGATGAAGGATAGAATGTTCAAATAGTGCCTAGCACACCTTTGATTCCCTGCTTTTTGCATAATGAGTACTTCAACTTACTTTAAATAACATAATCTACATGATCCATTGTGAGCAGTCCCCAAATAATACAATTTTCAGTGGGTCATCCCCCTCCCCCCTCCTTCAAAAAATGGACTATATATGTCAGGTAATCTAATTAGAAGAGGAACACTCTTATTTTGTGGTGCAACTGCTTCAAATACAAGTTGTGTTGAATGAAATGTTTTAAGTGTGCAATGTTCTTTAAAGTTTTCCACACACCCACTTTAACTACAGCTTCAGAAAACTGGTGCAAGGGAATGCATCAAGGGCCCCGTACTTAAACGAATCGAATTACCAATGTAAAGGTTAACCTCAATTTGTGGTCATGCTGAAGTTCCCTCTTCAATAGGTACTTATGTTTACTAAAGCCTAGTAAGGGTTGCAAATGTTGCTAGCTAATGGGCCATAATGTTGCATGAGAGCAACAGCCACTGCATACAGATCCCTTTCAAAGTCAAGTCCTGAATTACACAGAAAATGTCTCAGTCACTCAGAGAACAATATTTGTGCAATCCGCAAAATTTCAGATCATACTCATTCATTTCAACCTGCAGCAACAAATTTAAAAATTTTACATAATCTGTTTCAATCATAGTTTTTTTGAGATACAGTATTTTTGCAACAATGAATTTCAAATGCTGTGACAAGAATTTCTCATTTTCATGTCCACATGAAGAAAAACCAGCTCCATCACCTAGATACTGAAGTAACTTTGGTTTTAATATGCTGTATTGGCTACACTAAAACCTTTCTCTTCAGACTCCACCATTCTATTTTCTATAAGCATACCATGTTACCACCCCGATTGCCTATGGCTGTCAGGAATGCAGTAGCTCCAAAATGCATTTCTGTGGAAGATTTTGTTTAAACTGTGTCTTTGTGCTCACTGCTTCACCCTGACATACCCATAGGCAAAGCAATATCAATGATAACTGGATAAGCTGACCATTTTTATTGAGGCCAATTCATCAAGAAAGTTATCCCCCCCCCCCAAGGATGGAATCCTGAGGTGCAAAATTGATGGTTAAAACATGTAGCTGGACAAGTAATCATGGGCTACAGCTGATACCTCTTGGAAAAGTCTTTCTCTTCCTCTCAGAGGCATTCATAGATCATTAAAATATCATTTCAAAGGCTGTTTGTAAAGTATAATCAGGACACACTTTTTAGTTTTGAGTCATTTATTTCAACTTTAAATACATCAATTTCTGCCCCTTTGGTTAGATTTCCAAACCTGACTTCTTTTACTTTTTTTGGGGTGGCAAGGGGTAAAGAGTGTTTGACTGTTGTTGAAGGGGAGGGGAAGGGGTAGAGAGGAGAGGTGTAAGAATGTCTTGCCACCAGTTAATATTGTTTCCTTTCTCTTACTATTAAAATGGAAACATACAGCTTCCTTGATCCTCTACATCAGGGCTCGAAAAATCCCCCGCCTGACAGTCCGGGGCAAGAACAAAATCACTCGGGCAAGTGCACTGTTCAATATCATAGTCCTCTGGGCAAGTGCCCCAAAGTATTCTCCACAGTGTCCATTGGGCAAACTCAAACTGCACAAGTAAATATTCATGTGGGCAAGTAGATTTAGTATTTGAACAGCTAGCCCGACGGACAAGTCATGAAAAATGAATTTGTCGAAGCCTGCTCTACATATTTCCCTCAATGTAGCTAGTTCCTTCTCAGCACAAGCCCTTCTTGTGATCCTATGATTGTGTTGATTGGCCCCCTCTATATCTCCCCCCCCCATTTTTTTATCACATTTTGTTTTAAAATAAACAAGTGTGAGTGTCATTAAAATGTTGAAATTATGAAAGTTAACGGTTCATTTAGACATCATGTCTTTGTAATTAAAAGCATTTGAAGAGCTTCCTACCCACATCCCTGGCAGCTTCCATCTTATCCTTGATGGAGGTTGAACTTGTTGGGTCATTCCCTATCAGAACTGCTGTCAGTTGAGGAACAGTATGGCCCTCCTTTATCCATTCTTGAATTTCTCTTTTTACTTCTTGTCTTACATCCTTTGCAAATTTATTTCCATCAATAATCCTTGCTCCAAATCTGAGAAGTAAAAGGTTTGATGGAAAATGAAACTAACCAACTGAACAAAACTTGATATAAACACCTCCTCCCTCCACAGCTTACACCCTTCCAACGGGGGGGGGGGAGGCATATGAAATGACTCATTTTATCTTCAGCAATAATGGTACCTTGATGTTAGACTGTTAGTGTTAACTCCTAACATAAATTTTTTTGTGTTGCAGTAAACACACAGTGGGTTTTGGTACCATCTGTACTCTTTGAAGTGAATCATTTCCTTACGAAATCATTTCACGTGCAAAAAGTAATCATACTGCAAGCTCAAGCTTCTTGATTATGCAAATGTGATCACACCTTCCAGTAACACAAGAGCACAAGTAATTATGGTTATGCTATTCTGGAACACATTTGGACAAAAACAGTATTGGTTCCAAGGTAGGCTAAATTTACATTTAACCTGCTGATAACAAAAGTTTGCTTTACCATTCTGTACAGAAAGTGATTATGAAAACCCCCAATCTTGTTCAAGGGTATTTTGTCAAATACCTGGCAACTCGTTTAGCCTAATAGGCATGGGTGGCAAAAATCAGGAATCTAGGAAGTTCCTTGCTGGGAAATTTTGGAATTTGGAGGGAAATTTTTCTTTTGTTCAGGAAAATGTTAAAAATTGTGTGAAATTTGACTTACTTCCTGGGAAATAAACATTTTTCCATCCCTGCTAATAGACCTCAACCTGGGATTGTAGTCCCCTTGGTCCATACCTGTAGCCATGTGCCCCATCCCCCCCCCCCCCCCATTTCAATGAATAGCTGTTAAACAAAAAAATCAAAGAAACTGAATACCAATTCAGCCAAAAGGAGTAAAGTATTGCAACCCATCTGGCATTTTAGACTCTACAATATGATAAAATTCTCAAAAGGGGAAGGGGGCAGTCCCTTCCCTTTTGACCTAGGCTTTGCAAGGATACATATAGACCAAGGCCTATCCCTAGTTTATGTAAACTATGTTCCCTGAGCTGGGTATAGGCTACAAATTATCCAATTTTTGACCGCATGTTACTGTGAGAGTAACATCAGTCAGCATGTGTTGCTGCAGTGATTGGTGCAACATCATGCCAGGTCAATCTAACAGAAATCACCGATCGCTTTCCGTCCTCTCTTCGGGACTAATGGGCCTCATTCCGGGATCTGATATTACACTTTTCTGTTAAAACCGCAGATGGGTCATAAGAGGGAAAAAAGTCTTCTGAGGTTTAATATTTTGGCATAAGAAGCAATGCCTAGATTTTAAAACCAAAGTTCTAGACAGACAATTTACCTTCCCAAAAGTATAAGATTAAACGAATTTGATGCAGAAATGACAAAATTAGCTTTAGATTTCATCGCGTTTTAGGCTCCCAAAACCACAAAAGCAGCAAGTGACTTCACAAGGAGTGAGCATGGCGAGGTCTCTGTGGTAATACCATGTGAGCTCTCACACATGATCTGTTAGGTCTAGATCAGCAAGTTTTGTTATTGCGACTTAATTCTCATGATACCTGCACATGCATGTGTAAAAACTTAACTATAGCATGGAGCATGTCACAACAGGGAGGTTTCAGGCGGACAAAAGTCAACTACGCCTAATGCAACCATGTTCTGGAAGACAAATGAACAAATGCAGACACTAGGTCATCATCTAGGTCTATAGGCCTAGACGTTGTTGGCCAAAGGCCATTATTCATCACTAAAGTTAGTACCAGTAGGTAATTAGCTGTCACGTCTGCCTTATAATCAAAATGATAAAACTCGCTTCATTTCCAGACTCTAAAAGTGTACTAAGGCAATGTGGTGGGTGGCACAGTGTCCTCCAGAACAACCAGATCGCATCCACTGAATTTGACCTTTTGACCCTTTTTAAATAATGATCATAATAAAGATCATTTTAACAATGAACGCAGTCAGACTCAGAGCTGGTGCTTGTGGTCACCACATCCTTCTCCACTGAAAAAGTCATGCAAATTATCGGCTTATCAGCCATGCCCAAGACTGTTGATTAGCCTACAGAGATTATCTTCGGTGTTTGACATGGAGATCAGACTCTAACCCAGTTGTTCACTTTATGTAATTAGGCCCTAGCCATGGCCTATTCTTAAGTTAAAATGAAGATTTCTTGAATCTACAGTGTAAGGCCAGGGTCCATATGAACAATGATTGATGAGGAGTATTCTTGACTTTGCAAAAATTGCGACCAAAGTTATGTAAGACAAGGTCGCCCAATTTTGCAATGGCATATATTGCAGACCTAGGCGTAGTATGGGAAGACGCAAAGCGACCCTGAATACTAGGTCAGCAGATTGTGGACTAAGGTTGAGCCCAGGCTACTTATGCCGCGTTCCGCTCAGGTCGTAAAGTGATGAATTCACCACGTTTCTTTTTTGTGCAGTACGGAGTAGAAGACAAAATGCTGAGCTATCTATATCTATGCTGCAGAAAAAAAAAAGAAATGCGGTGAATTCACCACTTCACGACCTGAATGGAACGTGGCATAATACTACCAAGTGCCTAGCCTTACGTTAGGCATACATGTTACAACACAAAGTTGAAGCCAGTTAGAAATCGCCCAGCGGTAGAACATGCTCCAAACACTTAGGCTAAATTCTGTGCAAAGTATTTGACTTACAAAGAGCTTCTCCTGCTAAACTTTTGACCCTTATTTAATCGCCGACTAAGGAGCCTAATACTTCTTTGAAGGACGTCCAAATAACGAAACATAGCACGCAGGTACAAGTTCGGTGTGTTGTGCCGTCTTCCTAAGTTAGCTGCATGCTCGGCTCATGTCTAATAGTCGTAGGCATGCTGTCACATAATTATGATGTATACTGTATACTGTACTTGTGCGGTACATAATTATGTAATGTTAGGTCCTACCACGGACTTCTTATATACATGGACAGAGCATATTGCACTAACGTCCTATGCGTAAATTGTCGCCAACGTGTACGTACACGAATAGGCTTACTAATGTGGCTGCCTGTTATAGAGCTTATGCACTACGTCACGTTTCTCTATTTTTCTATCCAAGCGTGCATTGTGCAACAATCGTTACTAAGGTGCTATCATGAGCGCGTATCTTTAACACACCTACTACGTATGGCAGTTCCATCCAGTAAGCCTAATTGAAACGCGCTGACGTCACGTGCATAAGCTCTATAGATAGTTCTCACATGTCGTCATAGGAACTTTTCACGTGTAGTATGTCAGCCATCTCATAGGGCAACCCCGGCAGCGAGTTTTTTTTTCGTAGGATAGCGAGGGGAATTCTATTCATACGGACCAATCAGCTTCTTGGAAAGAGGTCACACCCCTAATTCCAAAACAGCAGCTTTCCGACCCTTGTTTTGTAATTCTGACACCGGATTATGAAAGAACAGGCCAAATAACCCCCATCCTTATAACCCTAACCTTAATACTAACCCTAACCATGATTTTGAAACAAATTTAAAATTTTTTGAAAAATCGATTTTCCCGTCGCTATCCTACGAAAAAAAAACTAGCACCCAGGCATGTACGTACAAGCTTGCCCTATGACATTGCGGTTGCCAACCCCCAGTTGTGACGTCACTGAGAACTATCTATAGTCTTGTGTGTAAAAGTTTGGACTTGCTCAAGTGGCTCAGTATCGACAAATTGTGTGAAAAACTTGTAATATTTTCGAAAGAATGCAAGCTCAGGTCAAATTCATCAAATAGAATGGAGGACTGTGATATTGTTCTTCCATTCATACTGATATTTTGTCTGAGATGTTGCAGATTCATCGTCAAATTGGGCAAATGGTAGTATCCCGGCGGCCATCTTGGTTAGCCTAAATTTGTTCTAACGGTGGCGACCGTATTGATTGCGCAATCCTCTGTCCATGTATTGAAGTCCGTGGGTCCTACCCACATACATGTAGTGCAACTGGCTAACTTCGCGATCTGCACATAGAAATAAAAGTAAGGTTCTATGTGATCTGCATGCTCGAGCTCTAGCTGTTTGCATGACGTTAAGCTACGTCATTTAGGAAGCTAAACAACGACTAAAACCGCGGTCACACTACAACGAATTCGGATCGGATTCCGATCCAATTTTTGTGAGTTTTTATTAAAATCTTCTCCATTTCGGGTCGGAAAGAACCCAAAACTTGCCAACCTGTGTAATTATATGATTTTTATCGCTGGACTACGCAAGTTAAATTTATACGAATTATTTCGTGACGTCACATCGACAGACAGCTTTTATCGGACTGCGCGTGTCCGATAAAAGCTGTTTGTCAGTGTGACGTCACGAAAAATCAGTTAACATTTTATTTTCATAGACCTCTGATGCAAATCATATGTTTACAATGGTTGGCAAATTTTGGGCTCTTTCTGACCAGAGATGGAGAAGATTTTAATAAAAACTCACAAAAATCGGATCGGAATACGATCCGAATTCGTTGTAGTGTGACTGCGGCTTAACTGAACACTGCACATGACACGACGTAAGACTTTGCACGCGCGTAGTAAACTTACGCGCGTATCCCCACCGGAACAAATGTGTATTTGTTGGTTTACAGGCTTGCCTCCATTGAAGGTAGCAGTTCTGTGACGTCATATGCAGAAAGTATACGCGTGCGCTAAATTTAGAACTAAACTTTGATTGACGTATTGCTAAAACTGGCTCAGCATATAAACAAGCAAATCGTCTCAGCTGTTCGCTTCCCGGGTTCGCTTAAAAGCAAGTGTTCTCATTAGTCAGCATATCTATGTTAATAGCCTAAATAAAAAGAAGAACACACAGTCAGTCACACACTCACACACACACTATGAAGTTTTCAGTAGACCTTATGCATATGATGTCACAGAGCAGAAAGTCATCCTTTGGAGGAAAAGCGCCATTGCAAGTTACACCAACAAATGCAGATAGCTGATTTGTACACCAGGAGATACGCGCGTAAGTCTACTACACGCACGTGCGAAATCTACGCCGTGGGTGCACATGTGTTTCATTGTTTTCCTCCAAAATGACGTCAGTGTGACGTCAATGCATAAGGTCTATGCTTGGATATTTAGTTTAGACAATACTTTCGTCTGGAAATTATCAAATTGAAAGCACGCCCGTAGCAAAAAAATAGACGGTTGAAAATTTGACAGGACCTCCAACAGGTTAAAGATAGGATATGAGAGAGAAGTAATAGTAGTAGGGAGGAGGTTCGAAAGAGGGTTGAGGATATGGGCGACGAGAGAGCAGTAACCTAGGATCAGGACAAACGTTTGACTGATGACGAGAAAAAAGTATTCTTCTGAAAGTTTTGAGAGGCAATTTCCACCTCCACCCAGCGTAAATTTCGGAGGCCCTTTTCTTAGTAAAATATAGGTTGCTTGCTCCTTGAAAGTTGTCTAGTCCCTTACTAATAATTTGTTTTTCTTTTACTAAAATTACATACCGTCAGCAGGACTGCCCGAATAATCTACAGCTTTTCTCTACAGTCATAGCACCCAAAGCAGCAGGGTAAAACCAAGAAAACTGAAATGGAGTTAAGGCGCCTCCAGCCAGGAAGTAAAGGGCCAAAGAGAATGTTGCCTACGTAGCAGGCTGTACGGCATATTCCTTGTTCAGTCATATCCCTGTTTGGGAAGCCTTACAGAGGGGCTGAGCAAGCAAAGTCCGCTCCGCGGGGAAAGCTGGATCTCTTAAGATTCTCTACTGAGGGTAGGCGATGTGAGGGCAACATGGGCTGTTCCGGATGTCGTATCAGTCTGTACGGATGTATTTAGTTCAGTGAATAGATAGAAAATTACTTTAATTAGTATCCACGGCAGGATATGTAAATTGCAGCATATTGTGGGGCCACAAAGTTGTAAATTTTAGTATCTTCGATGGTAATCGCTACCTTGTTACATATGAAAAACCCTCAGTATGATATATATCCACTGCAACATCTGTGGGTATGGGAAGACGTTTTACAAGGACGGAAGGCGCTTAAACTGAAATTCTCTTTAACTGGCAAGCAATCTGGACATGTATTATTGCCTAAAATAAAATTCTTTTCTCTGCCTTGCCATCAGGGTTGTATGTCGTGCCTCCCCCATATATCCCCTTCTTAAACGCCTTTGCATTACAGGTGAGTACTGAAACTGCTCCCAAGTATCAAGCTACGACCCCTAATTAGGGTTAGAAGACAGAAACTAAGCAACGTCTTTGCGCACGAAGTTTTACATCAATTTGTGATTTGTGGTTGAACTCGATATTGACTGAAAAGAACAGATGATTTACGACCCACAATCTGCTATACAAAATTGTTGACGTATAAGACCTAGCCAAGTTAATATTTAATAATAATATTTGCATTTTTTAATGCGCAAATATCTTAGCAATCGTAATCAAAGGCGCAGAACAATTAACCCCTGCATGCTCAAAGGTAAATTGTCCCTTTAGTGGGCCAGCGGCTCCAACGGCGCGCCCGATGACAATTTACCTCACAGGTACCCATTTAAACCCTAGGTGAAGGAAGACAATCGAGATAAAGCATTTTACCCAAGGAAACAACGTAGTGACCCAGGAAAGCGTCGAACCGTCAATCTTTAGATCACAAGCCCAACACCTTGACCAATAGGCCACCACGTTAACTTCGGCTGATCCTTCGTATGTCACCGGCCTCACAGTGGATGCCGTATTGGGGAGGGACCATACTCTTTCAGAAAGTGGTTTCATGGGAGGTTATTTAAATGCAAAGTGGTTCTATCTTTGGCAAAACAAACTGGTTGTAAGTTTAGGAGCCTTCTTATTCAGTTATTGTTAAGCGAATATTTTTTTTTCTTTGGCGGAGACATTACACCCCGTATTAGCATGGTATCGTGGTGGAATGTCCCTACCCCTGATTACACCACAGATAATCCGGCCCATGCATGCTCTCACACATTCTTTCTCAGTAATGGCGGATGCTCCGACATTTCAATAAGTTTTCAGCAATAATCGTCTACTTGGTATCTTACAGAGACTTTTAGATATTACAAAGGTTCAAACATTTCGAAAAAATCCTCTACGCATTGCACCATCAAAGTTATTTGGCATTTGTAAAATCTTAGCCTTTAGCCATCTTCATAACAAATTGTGTACATTTCTTACGACTCAGTCTTCAAGGGCTTGTCAGTCCTGTATCAGAAGCATTAAGCTGTCGATCAATTTTCCTCAATTTAGGAATGGAACACAAGATTACTGCCGCCTTTTAAAATAAAGGAAAAATTGAAATAACCAGACAATTTCTGCCTTTGGTTGGCAGGTCAACTCGTTAATATGATGATAACATAGTTTGTTTGAAACCTTACATAACCGGAAGACATGCCCCTATCGACAGCTACGAATGTCCGAAAATGGCGCGACGATTATTGCCCTGGCGAATAACAGAGATAAGTAAAATTTTGACAAGAAATTGCAAATAGAGAGGGGAAATTAGGTGAAATTGAAAATCGAAGCGTGCACCGTCCACCTTCAAGTCATTGATTAAGAAACTTCTTTTTTTGCTCAAAGTTTTTTCTTCATCAGAATAAAACTTTGACTTGTCATGCAAAGACTTTGTTGTGTGTGTTCTTTGTTAATACAGCATTGGTCATTCAGCAACATTTTGTGAGGGCAAGGTCTTCCTGTCACAGATCTGACCGTCAATGTAGAATCCAGCGGTGTCGCTAAACAATATCGGTATACCGCTCTCCTGCGAGATAATAATACAGAATTTGTCGGTCTTTCTCAGGCAGAATGTTTGCAAAGAGTCTATACATTTGCTATTCTGCAGGGTAAAGCTACGTTCACACTTGTCCGGCGCCTCATTTTTTTCCCACGAGGTTATGGGCAAATTTGATTTTCAAAATTTTTCAAGTTTGTCTCAAAATCATGGTTAGGGATATTGTTAGGGTTGGGGTTACGTGGACTTGGGTTATTTGGCCTGTTCTTTCATAGTCCGGTGGCAGAATTACAATAAAAGTGTCATTTTGGAACTAGGGGTGTAGCCTATTTCCAAGAAGCTGATTGGTCCATTGGCATGATTTGCCCATAACCTTGTGGGAAAAAAATTGCGCGAAAAAAATTGCGCGTCCGGCAACGATAACGGCAACGGTAAACGCTTCGGCAACGGCAAAAGTTTGAGAAGCCCTTACGATTTCGACGACGTTGAAATGGAAATAATTGCTCTGATATGGTTACAATGCCATTGGCGCAGTCTTATTCCACTTCAAGCATGCATGCGTCAACCATGCAACAGACCCAAGATCCCTTTCAATGTTGACTTAAGACTACAGTATTAGAGGTACAGAATGGTACACAACATTGAAAGGGGGGGGGGGGTTGGGCGAAAATTTTGAGAGAGTGAAACTTGTCACAGTTTTTGCGATTTTCGTTCATTTGTTTTGTCAGGGATTGTAGCTACCCCCAGAATGCATATTATCAAGGATAAAGAGAATATTGAAACTTCAATATCACGAAAGCCCACACCTTCGGTGAGACTATGCTGGCAAAGTCAGCTGTAGGCTATGGAAATATATCAATATACCGCCAGACCTAAGTACCCTGTGGAAATAAATTGCCAACACGAATAAGTTGGGCGGAAGACGGCAGTAAGTTGTTTGGATATCCCTAGATATATAAATCGAGATCAGAACAATCACACAACTACAATATTACCTTGAAACCATCAAATACTGAAAAACAAGAAAATAATAATACCTGAGGTAACCAAGGGAACTAATATAGAAAATGTGTTCCTTGGGGGACAGGAAAGGCAGCTCTGTAGAATCTCCAGGGCATTCGTACACATCCCTAAGATGAGTTTGAATCTTGTGAAGAAAATCAATACGTTCGACAGAATTGGAAAATAACTCAGCCGCAACCTTTTCCACTCACCATGCCTGAACATATATAGAATAGCCCCGGAGGAGAAGGAGGCCCTTGGTCATAATGCTGTCAATTGTGTTTCATTAGACGCCTTATTTATTCAAAGTGTGATTTTCCCATGATTTTTTGAATCGTAACATCTAGAGAAATCACGTAGGCGATCATAATCACTGAGAAATTGTGTCTTTCCCTACAAATTTGGTAAAAGATCTACCGACGGTAAAAGTCAGAATTGTGTATTGGATATGTGCTCGACGCATCATGACTTCGCGCGTTTGCCTATACTTATATAAGTGGGAATGGACTTTTACTCGCACTGGCATACTCACAAATATTCAGAGCCATTTGTCACCCTCATTATACCATGGGGGAAATGTGCCTTGCTACAATATGGATGCGATTTGACAAAGCTCAAAATTTTCAAATTTCCTTCAATAAAAGGCCAAAACTTTTATAATTTTCTTCAAAAAAACACTACAATTTTTCAAAGTTTAGCTTTGCTGTCCCTCCGGCAACTAAACTTGTTGCTTTTTTCGGGGGATCTGATTGCTGCCCCCTCCCCCATCCGGGAATGTGGTACGTTGGAAAATCCTGTCGCCACCACGGCATCATAATTATTACTGGTGAATTATAACGTCTCTTCCCCTTTTATTGTACTTTATGTATAGCGCCCACTTTCAACACAATTAGCAAGTTATTTCGTTGCCCGCCCGGCGGACGAGGCATTGTTCCTGCACCCACCTTGACTGCACTCGCAATACCAAGTTAGTGTATGTACGTTTAAAAAGCGTGCATATTCGCTACCTGCTATTAAAGGTAAGTCATTTGGCGGCCGAGCTTGTACACCAAGGATCAAGATTTCATCTTAAATGTTTGGCTTTGTAATGTGTAAAGTTAAACTTAAACGTCCATATTAAAGGAATATTTGACTGTTTCCGTGTTTTGATTCATTTTGCTGTGCCGAAGGACGTATGGTCATGTGACTATTTGATAAGTGTCCCGGTCGCCTTTAAAAGAATGTCGTGTGACTGTCTTCTGTAAATTCCGTCTAGTCTACTTTTTTGTATTGAACCTCTATCCATTACCCTTCAAATGTCTTGATTATTTTGTTCAAGGCAAGATTTGACAGTTGACACACTACACATGTTTGTAAAGTGTTTAGTATTATATAATTTAGCTTCTCTCCAAAGAGATTTCACGAATGAGTTAATCGATTCATTGCTTATCCTAAAAACATTTTTAACTTTCTCAACAAGCTCCCAGGCTCCGGGATGCATTTTCAAAGAAATGTATAGATAATAACACGTGATCGTCGATTCATTTAATTTACCATGAAATGATGCAAATCTTGTCGAATTTCTCACTTTTCATGATGAAATTCGAATCTTGCTTGTACTGTGTAATGAAACGAGTCTTACTAATGTTATGCTGAGCGTTTCGGTGTCAGCCCCGTGTAACCGAGATTCGTGACAGGTTGCGCCAAATTTGACGCTAATGAAAATTTAGAAGAACCTAAATTTGGCTATTGAGTGATGGCTGTTTTTCCTCTTCGGTAGATGAAAAAGATGGGTTAATGTGGAAAGGTTTTTCTTCAAAAGAGGTTGTATTTTTTATGTAATAGTTAAGGAGGCTTTTAGGGGATGTTACACAAACACCAATCCATCAGTTTTGGGAATAATTAAGGCATAAACCACCTTAGGTCAACAGAATAAAAGTAAGTTAGGGCTTAATGATGGGTGACAAAACTGTTTTGTGACAAAATGGATGTTACAAAATATCTTTCCTAATGAGGCCTTCCCGGTCCCCACCATATCCGAGTCTGTGAAGGACACGTCAAGACAGACCAATTTCAGAACTAACGGTGTTACAGTGAAACAGTACTCCGTAGAACTGTTGGGAGTTGACAATCGAATGGCAACACCCAATTCTACTACATCTCACTGTGAGACACAAACAAAAAGCCCATCAAACACGTTCTTCCAATTTTCTGGGGGATATTGTTCGTCGGAAGTACTCCGATCACGACACAGTTTACCTCCCCATGTTTCACATATTTTGGAATCGATATCTCAAGCGATGGTAATGTACCGAAATGCTGCATGAAAGCATTAACACAACAATGAAAGGTAACAGAATCGGTGTAACAGTT
The DNA here is from genome assembly GCA_029531755.1 of Holothuria leucospilota. Taxonomy (NCBI): domain Eukaryota; kingdom Metazoa; phylum Echinodermata; class Holothuroidea; order Aspidochirotida; family Holothuriidae; genus Holothuria; species Holothuria leucospilota. Next base: position 39,017,564 of record CM055980.1, on the reverse strand, counting down.
AAGATCATCCTCTTGAGCAGATCGTCCCCTGGACGATGCACTCAGAAGGTAATCATCCCCGGAAGTTTTTTGGTGATGATTTAAACTATTTCAACTTTTCAAAGAATATATGTGTCCCCCAAATTAAAGTTTAACTTTGAAAGGGAATTGATTAAAATTACAAAACTTTTAAAACGAAGGACAACCTTGTTCTCAGTTACTGATGTTTATGGTCTGTCCTATCTATGCAAGCGCTTCTTTGAACATAAGTTTTGCCTATCAAATGTTAGTAATGTCTTCTAGCCCTAGTTCTGCATTAGATGTGGAAAAGGAGATAAAAATATCAATGGCTTGTACAAGTAATTTACACAACAAAAACAAGAGAGAAAGTTTTCAATAAAACATGCGAGATAAAGGGGCAGAAGTGTACCTGAGCAAACGTTTTCCCAAACCTACCTTGTTTGTAAGTATTCTCTCAATATTCAGCTGGGTACAGGTCATCGGTGTATTGATCAAGTCGTGACCATATAAGTAGAGATGGTGATTTACGATTAAGTGGGTTGGGCGCAATCTACTCAAGGGGAGGGAGAGGTGAAACAGTGTGGATCATCTCCCTGAGTAGATCATCCGGGGAGCGATGTATCTTTCATGTAGGGGAATGATCTTAACTGTTACTGCAATTTTAAAGGTTGATTAAGATTGTGAAAGCATTCAATTACATTTCCATGCAGTCCTCTCCGCCATTTTGTCCACATCGAAGTAAACCAAACCCATTCTTATCGTTGTAGTCCTTACTACCCCATAATCTTCTTACCCTGAACACACTACAAATAATGGGTGCACTTTTACTCCAGTTGGACACGTGTGATACACCTTCTAAATCACGTAGTAAAAATGACCCAGGTTGATCAAGAAATTTCGCAGATGGACATAAAACATACATATTTGGAGCTAAATTTCACACCAGCATAGGCCCGTAGCCGGACCAGGGGCGTAGCCAGGGGGCGAAGGGGGAAGTCGCCCCCGCCCCCTTGAGCATATTTTGGTATTTTTAGTGATTTTTTTATGATATTGCTAGTAACTCAAAATAAAAAAAAATGTTTAGATGCAACTTACAAGGCCTGGGAAGTTCCGTTTCCAGCGATCTGGGAGGTATTTTCGGCCAAATTTTCTTGTACGCTTCGCGCCAACCTATGGTAGTGCTACTCTTAGATAGTTTGCCCACAGGCTTCGCCCCTGGCAAATTTCTGGCTACGCGCCTGAGCCGGACAACGTACTGAAGGGGCGAGATACATATCAGGAGGGCGCAATATTTTTTAGGGGAAGGATATACTAAAATGCATTAAGACAATGGTAATTTTTGATTTTCTACTTGGGCGAAAATTTTTCGAAAGGGTTCCGCCCCTGCCCTCCCCCTTGGCTACGGGCTCGTCCCACCATGGTAATTTTTACCTTACAAACGCGTACGTACATCATACCTATATTTTGGTAAAAATTAACTCAACGATCTATAGAGTGCAAAGTCTTATGACCGGTGGATGTCATTTTTACCCTCAGTCAATAAAGTACGGTCTGGGATTTTGCAATCTTGATACATCTGTGTGCTCTTCATATTCCATCTGATATAATTACATTTGCAAGATAAGAAAAGGGTAAAGCTGCCCGTGACGTCATAGCGCTTGTCCTTGCTGGTAATAACTGTGTTGCTAAGTGTATCACTATTTACACAAGATGTCACACGCATCGATATAGGGCAGCAGAATGTTTCATAACTTATTAGAAAACACTACATTAAAATGTACAAAATGTGTCACGAACTGTCGTAATGTTGACGTGTATATAAAGTCTGAATGTCGGGCATGATGATCAATGCGTCATGTTATACCCTAGTATTTGCTTAAATTTACGTAGTTATAGACAATTTCATGATTCTGGCAGTAAAGGACACATTTTACTTCCTACCATGGTCGCGAGTGCTTAAAGGAAGAGTTGAAGGTAAAAGTTAATTTTTGATCCACAAAAGGGAACAAAATCTATCGATTCATGTGAAAATTTCATTGATTCGGGTGTGCGGTTCTAGAAATATTAGCAGATAACGTTACTGCACTTTGTGACCTAAAGTGTACTTGAAGAAAGCGTGTTTGTTTGTCATTTCCTCACATTTATGAGCAATGTTTTTGGAAGGCCAAGGGAGGTTGGAGGGTTCAGTTTGAAGTTGTTATTGCTTTCAATTTTTTAATTGTTTTGACCTGAAATTTAATAGAGATATAAGTTTCCCATAGGAATGTTTAAGTTTTCAAAATGCCCATATTTCCTGTACACTCACATTACCAAAGCCTGACGTAATGGAGGTGAAAATTGGTTGCATAATCTAAAGAACTAGTGATCTGGTGTTGGTTAACTTGCAGTTATGATGAAACGTGTGCTTGCTTCAAGTTCACTTTCGGTTAAAAATGTGGTAACCTCATCTTCTATAATATCTCAAACACATCAAATAGGAATTGGATGCAAATTTCATCGGATTGCTTACATTGTGTACCCCCTTAACCTTTCATATTAAATTTCAGCTTTAACATGATATCTTGTATTATTGTTGGAAGGTCAAAGGTCGAGGCGTTTTTACATTTGCTGTAGCCTTGACCTCATCATTTAGGCCAAGGAAGACCTCTCGTACCTTTATTCGAGGCTTTTAAGTAATTTTCGTTCATACAAAAGTTTATTCCCCAGTTAAGTTTTGTACACATTTTCTTCATTTTAGAGTGGCAGGCTTATCTTCGTCTTTTTGAAGAAGCTTTAATCGATTTCGATTTGAAGACATTCTCTTTCCAGAAATATTCCATTTTAACCTGCTCTTGGTAAATTAAATGTGATCTGCTATGTCCATATTAAGATTTGTTGACATCTTGTCATTTGAAAAATGTAGATTTGTCGTCACTTTTTGTTCAGAGCGTTCAAAAATAAAATAGCTCAGAAACTGTGAATTTATCTCGTCGGTCATCACTAGAGGCATTGCTTCCGTCATAATTATATCTGGTGTGAGATAAAAAGACCCGAGAATGTTCATGAGTGGCATAAGCGGTTTTATCGGGATGGCATTAAAATGTGATACGAATCGAAGTTCGTAATTCCAGGAGGGAATAAAATTTACACACTTTACATTTACTATCACGAGTGACATTTGATGTGATTATCACCATGGCAACATGTCTTCTTCTCAGGATCGTTACGACAATTTCTCTTAATGTTTGCTGCGGTAAGAGTCATGGAAAAGTTGTCCTAAATTCTTCAGCTTCTGCCGATCGAGGTTGGATTAGAATTCCTTGGAAAGTTTTTGATCAGCTCTCCTTCAGATCAACCAATGCATAATGAAATATCGTCTCTCATGAGAAAGTTTTGAAGAAAGAACTTCCAACCTTCATACCACAGGAAGAAAGACTCATTCAAATTTGAAGGGGTGCACAGTAGTTAAAAAGATTCATGACGCCAGTTATATCTCTTAAGGGGCTTTTTCAACAACAACAGTTTGTTAAAATAGAGCCGGCACTTTATCGTTGAGCAGAATCTCGATCCTGGGTCGAATGCGTCATTAAGATTTTAATAGGGTCGTATGACAAAGAATATAACAGAAAGAGTGGGGGTCATCTGAATGCAAAGTGTGGCCTCCATTTGTCATTTTATAGTTTAATATTTGATCTCAAATATATATTTACATAGATCAGTGTAAGTGCATAGTATGCAGTGTGAAACAGAGAGGCAAAAGACACTTATCTACCGTGTACGTTGTTACATACCCCCTCTGTGATAAAAGGTTAAATTTGTGTGTCCACTTGTTTCTAACCTCTGGTAAATAAACCAGGTATTTCAATAAAGGCTTGCGATGCGAGCGAAAATGTTTGGTCAGTGTTGACGCCGTCCACTGAACATTTCAGCAGTACAGCTTGTAAAATGTATAAATGGCGAAATTTTCTTAGAATCAGAAATATGGCTTAGGTCACCAACCATTACTAGCAATATGTATAGTCGGTGGGTGAAACATCCTTTCCCTATGACCACAATATGTTGGAGTGAAAACAATGTATACGGCATACTGCGCACGTAGTGCAGTTCAGTGATCGTTTTCACTCCAGCGTTAGAGCCTGCAATGGGTTGCACAGAGCAGAGAAGTGTAACATCACTTCCCTGCCTCAGAAAAACGTTTTTCGACCGACTCAATTCATATCGCGTGGGTGAACACAAACACTTGTGCAATAAGCGCTAAACCAGTGGTTCTCAAACTTTTTTAGACTACTGCCCCCTTCCACCATCTTGAACTGTCCAGTCCCCTTCTCCTGACCCCTACCCTCTCCCCTCGTCCTACCATTCATTGTCAGATGCTCAACAATATTTTTTTCAGTTAACTTTTTTTCTATTTGCAAGAACAATAGAAACCCGCAGAAGGCAGGCATACTGTGAAACAGGCTGGTATAGAGAGCTCAGATGAAGTTCAGTCAATGTTAAGGGTGAGCTTGGTGTAACGTTGCGAGATTACGAATGTCTGGTTCCATTTTAGTGAGAAGCAGAGGGGGAGAACTAGAGGAGGGGAACAGACCCCTGAATGCCTTATTGTACCCTAAATCGCTGCAGTGATGTGTCGTCATCGCCAGGGACCCCCACATCAGTGCCAACACCCCCTATTCTCCGTTTACTCTGTAGAGCCCACCTGAGACTTCCCAACGCGCCCGGGGGCGGTAGGGACCACTTTGAGAACCACTGCACTAAACGTTGTTTCAACTCCAATGCATTGTGACGTATGGGAAAGTGACGTAAGGTGAACAGAAGACCTGCTACTTTAATTTTTGGTGCGCTTGGCTCGCACCGATTTGGAAATTAATTTTACCGACTAGTGATACCCAGAACATCTTACACAGAGGTTTGTTTCTGATGTAAAAGTACTTTTGAAACACTTGAAACCCTCCAGTCATGGAACCTTCTCAATTATTACTCCCTTTCCCCTCAAATCTATTTATTACCATTTTCAGACTCACCGTTTTTGTTGAACACCACAGTTTTTATTGCCTATGTAGCAAGAGCCTCCCAAACTTGTTCTTGGCCCCTCTCCAGAGTTTCTGTACCCATAATACCGTAACCATGTGAGTGGCAAAGGGGGACGGGAGGGAAATTTCCACTTTTAAGGGCATTTACCCCATTTTACCCCCCAAATGAGATGAAAGACTGTAGCGTAAAGTCCAGAATAACAGTTCCTATTGTTTAACTCACTCCGGCAAAAATTTCAACCCTGTCACAACCTTTTTCCCCTTAAATGCCAGTGTCTGGCTTCGTTACTGCCTTCAACTTACAATACCTTAAATTTCCCAATTCACTGATTGTCATTGCCGTGCTTTGCTTGGACTTGCAATGAACACTTTAACTAAACTCGGAAATTTCAGGGGTACACCAAGGTGTTTCACTCAACATACATTATTACGAACACCAATTTCCTTCAGCGGCAGCTCAACTGAGAATTCACCAAAGTGTAAATAGGGAACATTGCCTCCCCACGTTTTCAGACCCCTAGGTAACAGCTGTCGTTAAAAGTTACCTTCACCTTTTTGTAACATTTCAAACGCAAGGTACCTAATTTAGCCTTAAATGACGAGTCTCAGTCAGTTTAAAAGATCTGATATTCAGAAAAACCCAAGGTTATTGAGTTCACGACATAAAGAGACTAAAAGCTGCCGCAAACACAACCCGTTACCCCGTTTCTCTCGGCCTCCCGGTTCCAGGCTATTCCTCATGCCGTAAATGACCTCCACTTTGCGCTTTCTTAGTAATTAATGAAATTACAAAATGAATTTGAGAAATTGCCGTGCCCGCTGTTTTCATTCAAGTGCGTCGCTTGGTTTGTTCCCCAGCTTCGCAGAGCCAACAGCGAAAAGCAAACGGGAGTCTTGCTAAATACGCAGGAATGTAGTAAAGGTCATACCAGGGAGCTGTCTCTTACAGCTCTTTGGCCATACATTGTATGATTGATTTGGAAACAATCGCCATCGGTAGGAACAAACCTTAAAACAAAACCGATCGACTGACACGGTTCTTGTTTCCATCTTACGTCTTATCATTGCAGTTCTCTCGGTTTTATTTCTATTAGTCTACGCTACATTTAGTTCTGATCACTTACACGCTTTCATATTTTCCAGTCTCGAAAGCCGTTTCTTTAAGATAAAGTTTCACAGCTGTGAATTTTAATGTTACAACAGTTACAATCTCGAAATTAATCAAGTGTTGTGACAATCATTGGTAGACGTGGGCAGGTGCATGTACGGTTGTATTATCCTGTTACGTCCGCTAGATTAATACAGCTAACGTAAGAATAAGCGTGATAATTCGTTAATTCAGGGAGATTTAGAATGAATGAACAGATTGCCAAACTTCAATGTGACTTGGAAACAAGGCACTCTACTTGTGATTCTATTTGCATGTTTTCAGGGTACAATATTTCGCTTGCCTCTTTCTGTTTAGTTTTCCTCCCGCGACGTTAAAATCTTACTGGAGCGAAGTAACGAAAAATCGATATTTGTGACTGGAATTGTTTCTTCATTCTAGCTGATAAAACTTACTCAAGTCTTTGAATATATGTCTCATATTGAAATGAAGAGAGGTCCTGGTCTTTGGTTTTATCACTTAATCCCCTAAGCTCTTGGAAACATTAAGGAGGATTGTGTTTAAGTTGGATGTTTTCATGGGATTACGTGTATCAGAGTAATGGTATTTGTGACTAAGTTCGTTTGACATTAACACAGTTGTACTTGTGTTGAGTAGTAGGTCAGTATTCGTCTGGAGAGTGTTAACATTGTGTACGGAAGGCTTACGCGTTGGGTGTTCTGTGACGGATATTAGCACTTGAGTCGAGGAGTTTATTTGAAAAAAAAAAATCTTTTCATCTTTTCCTGGGAAGCGTCAACTAGGGGAGATGAGTCGATTTCTTTGCATCGTAGGCCTGAGATGAAGATACATTACTTATGTAACTAATCAATGTTATGCATACACGTCATCACATCGACACCGTTGACAAAACACCGCATCTATAACACAACCTTATTCACGAAAGGATTTTAAATCAACCACAAATTCGTCGGAGGAGAATTTCGTGATTGTACTGTTTTTTCGCTTTCATTATTTTTGAAACTGCACCTGTTGGGAGTTTATCTTATTGTACCTCAATCTTGGACGAGTCTTTCGGTTGTCAATGGACACGGAATAAATCTGAAGTCAGAATGGAAGGTAAGTTTTTTGAGAGAGAGAAATGTAGCTTGAAATCTGAATCGGTAAGAGGAGAGATTTTAGGTGAAGAGGAAGAAGTAATTGAATGACTATAGGCAGATGGAGATAGCTTGGCGACGGAGTGAGGTTCACTGTTGACCATTCGTAGGTATTATATACGTATCAATTGAACAGGTGGTGGGAGAGATAGTAATAAACATTTCCATTTTTAAATCTTGTCTGTCGAAATTTAAAGTAAACATATGTCCCAACCTGAGTTTGTTAGAAGCAAGTCAGAGGGGAAGCGATTACAAAATGTACCACTTTTTTGCTAAGGCAATTAATTATACCAATCGGGTCATAACTCCATACCAGATCCAGTGGAACAGCCAGGGGAAGGGGGAGGACACATGGGGCATTTCCCCAGTTCATGCTTATTGCCCCTCCCACTTGCCGTTCCCGTCCTCTTAGGTTAAATGGTTTTAAATTTACCGGAGCAATGAGCTCTCACAGCGTTCCCCCTTCAAATTTCTGCTTGCCGTCCTCTTTCCCCACTATTAAAATCTTGGTCGCTCCACTGGTTTTTAAAAATCTTGGTCGCTCCACTGGCTAGACTCAAGTCAGAGCCGTATATACGTCTCTGTAGCACGTATAACTATATTTTAAAACTACACAGAGACACATTGTAATGACCAATGCCGGTATATGCAATTGTTATTACGAACATCGTATGTGACAGTTAAGAATTGTTGAGAACAGAGCTTGGCTGAGACTATCTGTACCCTGTCGAAGTCATGTAAGTCAGTTCTTGCCCCACTAACGCAAGTCCCTCGTAACCCTATGAAGGTCTTACAAGAGCGTCTGATGGCTTCTAGTTAAGTCACATGTCACTTCGAGGTCGCAACTCCATTTGGGAGTGGTTTTAGGTTTTCGCCTGACATACTAGGCATGACTTTTCTTATTAAAAAGCACTGTCGGAGAAGAGTTATGGCTACTTTATTTCAAACACCACTTTTTCAGTTTTTCATCTGCAGCACTGCTTAAGATGTAAAACAGAGGCCGAGGGCATTCTAGGACCAAAAGCTAAATGTAAAAAGAACTAAATGAGCTTTTTATTTGACTTAAGAAAAATGTGTCATGTATAAAATATGGTGGGTGCAAAAGAAATCATGTATAAAATATGGTGGGTGCAAAAGAAATGTCTAATATACATAGCTACAGATACTTTAAATGTTTAGTCGGCAAAGGTGGGACGACGAACTCAAGATCATTTTCGTCAAATTTATTTCGGATAGTAACCTTGCATCGAACTCTAAATGCTCATTACAGTGCCATTATTATGACTAGTAATATTTCACTGACATCCGGTGTAGTCGACGGTAATCGGACAGCTAAGGTTTCCTCCTTAGAGGTGTTTATATTATTGTTTGCCTCAGTCATCAAGTAAATTTATTGAATTATGTATGTGTAGAGAAAAAAGACTTCCAACAACCGGTAGCTGCCATTTACACATGCGTAAATGCAGCCTAATGACATTATAACGGTACAGTGGTAAATACGGGAAGGGGCGGGGGAAGCCACGCCCCCGTTTTGTACCTAAAAAATCACGCCCGACAAATGCTACCAAATATTTACTTTTTCTAATCCTTAATCGATGTGTAAAAGACAGGTCGCTATCCTCCAGGCCGCCGATAGGGGGGACAGGGGGAACAAATGTCCCGGGGCCCGGGGAAATTTGGGGGACCCAGGAAAATTGGTCAGTCGGCTGTCTGCAGCTCTACTATCCTCACAAATTGTTCCCTACGTTTGTTTTTGCTGTTTTTTATATTTCTGAACCCAACCAGGGAGTTGCAACTCCCTGCCCGACCATTCGAATACGCCTCACCCTTATTGAAAATCCTAGAGACGCCACAGTGCCGAGTACATCATTTGGATGATTTATCATTACCGAATGATCAAAAACACTCCTAATCATGGCCGTATGGGCCAGGGGGCTGGGAGCGCCGCCCCCAAACGTCAGAAAACTGACTAAATCGGTCAGATATTTTTCTCAGTCGGGCGGAAAATTGGACTGTTAAATTGGTCTGGAGTTAGGCAAAATTCACCGCCCTCCCTAAGAAAAACTACGGCCATGCTCCTAGTAAGTCTTTATTTTCTGTTAAAAGCTCCTCTTAAAGAGCTGTATTTGCTTCAAAGCCCAAATTTACGGTAGTTCTTAATGAATAAGAGACCATAATTCAAGCAGGGAGCTGCATTCTGATCCAAGCGTTATGAAGAATTGTTCATTACGTTTCTGTGTTCGGTCCTCGAGTTATCAGCAATTGAAGTTATCACATTTTCCTCCCAAAAGTGAACTTGAAACAAGCAGGTGTAATGTAATTACTCCATACCAGTCATAGCATGTACACAAGCCGGTAACCCAGGGAGGCCATGCAGGGGGCGGCGTCCCTCGAAAATATCCCCCTTCCACTCTAGAGAATTCAAAATCACTATTGCCTGAATTTATTTTGGTATGTCCCCCCCCCCCCTCCCTAAAAAGTTTTCGTCCCCGGATAAGTTGTCTTGCTCTACGGACCTGCATGGTAGTACATCAAGAAACACTGAAAGAAAAAGCATGTCACACGATTTAGCAAGGATGCCAAAAGGACTGTTCCTAGATCATGGACAGTCCAACAAGACTGAAGCAGTCAAATTTTATGAAAATGGTCTGCCGTGAGACTTGCCTACGTAGCAGGCTGTACGGCATATTCCTTGTTCAATGATATCCCCAGACCTGAACAAACAGAGTCCGCTCCGCGGGGTACCGTGGGACCGTACCGCGGGACGGTATTTCGATGTCTCTCAGTCATCGAGTGACAGGACAAAGTTGTTACCTTTGGTGCATTCACTCGCCCTGTTCTTTGGATTATTCGGTTACGAGAAGAAAGTATTACATAAGTGATTTCAGAAATTTATTGGGGTGGGGAAAGGGGCAAGTTTCCATTTCCGATGACTGACCCTCTTTCCCCAATTCCTCTCAAATTTCTTTCTAACTAAGCACCATAGCAATGAGACCCCCCTCTCTCTCACGGTAATATATCTATCAGAAAATTCAAGGAGAAATTATTTATCTTTGAAATGTTTCAGCTACACTTCCCTGGCTTGTTAATGATTGAACCCTCTCCCCACCGTTCACAGGTAGAAGGCCCTTCATTACCATCTCCTCCGTTTTGTCGCCCGTTTTTCGTTACACAGTATAAGCTGCCAAGGTTTTCAAAATTACCGGAAGGGGGGGGGGGCGGGGGCGGCTGAACCCTTGAATATACTGCATAGAGTTCAATATTTTATAACCTATAGAATAATGTTTGTAAGATTTATATATAAGGGGACACAATTTATATTTTCTACATTAGTACCTCAAAGTGAAAACAAACCATCAGGAGTTGCTACACCCCAGCCTCTGTCTCGAAGGCTCTGAGAAGTATGGTACTATTAGCACTTCATCACGTTTAACTTTTAGTCTCATAATTCTAAGCAACAGAAGTAAACGGCAGAATCTCGAAACAAAATCATTGGCCTTTGCGTATCAAAAATGCATTAATTTACAAAAAGAAAAATAAGAAGAAAAAGGAGGAAAAATGCTAAATGATCTTTATGATTGGCGAAAGGTCTAATGAAAGTGCAGGGCACTTAGAACTTTTACAGGAGTCTTGCACTGATGTACCCTGCGATTTCAGGTCAAATTGTGCTTAGTGACATCTCTGTGATCTTGTCCCTGGGTAGTTGAATAAATTGAAACTTATTCCTAGGAGAATACTGGAAGAAACAGAACTTTTTTATTTTCATAATACAATGCAACAAAATTGCCTCTAATGACGAAAATAAAATAGGTTCTGATTAAATGTTGAAAGACGTGATTAAAAGTGAAATTGAGTATAACCTATGTAAAAGAAGGTTTAGGAGGACTTCTGGAGTGAAATTCACCAAATCAGAGGAATGGTTAAAGGGAAAATGCAGTCGGCTCCAATTTAAATTAGTGTACCCCGCTATACTATTTCATGAACTACTTTTTAATCATGTGACAAATGTTTGTTACCGAATTGTTCAATTCATGCAGAATAACTTCTTTTTCTCCTTAAAATTTTATTGTTTATGTTTGGAACTTCATAAAGGGAACTGGAAGTGAAATGAGAGGAAATTTGAAAGATTTAGCATCTGCAGGATGTTTCAAAATAAATTTGAGGCGACTGCTTACTCCCTTTAACTTATGTAGTACCTAGCAATGAGTGGTGAGTGGAGTGGTAGAAGGGTTGGTGGGTGGAGGATAGTCTGCGTAGCTGATCGTGTGGTCCATCCCTAAATGAGTGAACTGGTATGTGCAGCCAGAGATGAGTGAACAAACCATAAATGCTCCTCAGGGACAGGTGGAGGGGTAGGATGGACGGTGGAATTGGTGAGTGGATGGGCGGTGGGGTGGTACATGGGTGGCGAAGGGCAGAGTAGATCTCCGGATGTGGAAAGCGACTCATCCACAACTTTAATTGAAACCATGAAATAGGGACGAACATCTTGACTCCCCCCCCCTCCGCCGGACCGACTATAGCCTGGTTACACGCTGGGTGCCGGAGTGGCGGAGTGGTGAAGGGCTAGGGTGGTTTGATGACGTACGGCATACATATCTTATCTTATGACTCATGTGTTTGTTACTTGGTCCCCTGTGGCCATCTTCATAAGATAAGGTAGATTACCATCACCTGAAGTTAATGAATAAAGTTCAACTTCCCTGCCATTGATTTAACTTTAGGTATATTAATAAAGTAATTACTTGGGTTATCAACCAAGTATGTCACCAAAATGTTTTAGTGTTATACATCACAGCAAATGTAACATAATGCTTCATACTTGATTTAAGCTGGATCGTCATAGAACATAAAAAATACTTAGAAGTTACGAAGTTTGCTTCATTTATCCGCACCCTAATTAATTCTGTTAGTTCTTGCCTCGCCCTGACTTCTGTACGTTGCGAGTTTGTAATGAACCTTCTATTTCCTTTATGTAGTAATTCGTAGTTTCATTCAGAATCTGTAACCTATATAAACGCGTTAAAAATGTTAGCCTTTTAAGTGTGATGATTGTCAATGCTATGGGTGTAGCAAATATCCATGTTGAGTGTGATAAATACTCATTTTGAGCATGATGATATACATAGGCATAGGAAGAGGGGGACTAGGGCTAAAGCCCCGGTCAAAAATAAGTTAGGAAGTATCGCCCTCTCTATTCCAGGACGAAAATTCCTTCTTTATTCCCTCAGAAAATGATGTGAAAAATTTCAGAAATTTTCCTCAACATTTGTACAATATGTCGCACCAAAATGCATGATTTAAGGACCCTCAAATATTCAAGATTATACGCTCTCCCCTAAGATCCCATCCCCAGGACGGAGGTCTGAAAAAACGTTCAGCCCCCTCCCCCAGCTAAAAACAGCTTCCTACTCCAATGTTGGTATACATGTTGTGAGAATGATGAATAATAATGTACTGCATGTGTATGATGAATATGCATGAGGTGTCATTCATGTTACAGTCAAAGTTTACCCATCATCACAAAATGTCTTTCTTTAGCACCAATGGCATATTGTGTCATGTGCCCCATCAACATTTAAACCAAAGCTTTATCTTCAGACTTGTCGGCTTGTACGGAATCTAATCTGGTGATTGTTACTTTGAGGAACACTCAAAAAGACCCTGCGAGTTACAATTTTGAAATGTGATTGAAGAAGTCCCCATTCTAAGCATTAAGAATGGTCAAACAGGATTGTTCACCGACTATGTTAGTCTGTTTTATGCACTATCTGTTCCAAATCGCGTAAACTGACAGCGACACCCGTAATTTAGGCTTCGAAAAGCGGTTATTGCACAACTGTAAGCGACCACGAATATCGCTTGACTTCTATTTACATTTTACCTCAATTCTGGAACAGCTTCATTTAAGAGAACAATTTCCAGACGAGAAAACCATCTAGACTGTTCGTGGATGAAAACCCAGGTAACTTTAATACAATCGGAGCTCGAACTCTAGCCCTCCTGATCGCTAAGCGTCATAGCTTCCAGTGCCACCACCTTCAGCCTTTCAGTAGTAGCACCGTTACTTCCAAGGAATAAAAGCAATTATAAGATTAACATCCACGTAATGCTATCATGTTGAAGTTTTTATTTTATTTTCCAAGATCAGTTCTCTAGTATAGTATACCCTTTTCATATTTTTCTCGTTTCTGTAAGAACAGAAAATACTTTTATGTATGTCCCTACAATATAAATTCAGTTTTCCAGCAGGAATCATTGAATTCCACGAGTTGTTGGCATGGACTAAAATACTAAATGAATGCTAGTTTTGCTGAACCAGGCAGTTGTTGTAACAACTCCCTGGCTGAACCAAGTTTCTTCTCAATGGTCAATGGGAACTTTCGCAGAAGTTTGTTTATTCTGTTAGTACAGCCTGGTAATTTTATATTAATACAGGCCATCCATAGGTCTATAATAGTTCTGTCCAGTGGCATAGAGCCTTTGTCTTTTCATTGATGGTTTCTCTCGTTAGTTATTAAGGGAGTGATCTGCTTTATTCCGCATTTGTTGCAAAAATAAAAATTGCCTTATATCAAAATTTAGCTAGGGTTTGTTTCCCTCTAAATTATAACTGGCCGGGTCTCCTTCCTTCCACCATTTTAACGACCGGCTGTGTAATGCAAAACTGATAAAAAATTCAATTAAAAGAAGAATCATGTAGGTCCTCTTAAACACTGTGTGGCGAATGAATTAACTATCGCTCGTTTGAAAATGACACACATTAATCCTATGATCATGGGGCGTCAATCAGTGGCGTAGCTAGAGGGGGGGGGGCAGGGGAGGCGGTCGCCCCCCCCCACAAAGCCTTTGAAGGCCTCTGTCGAAAATTTCTAGTGTCTGTCGGAAATAAATTAAAAAAGTTCATTTGAAACACTTACAACACTTGTTATGTTTTTAAGCAGAATTAGACATCGAAATGTCAACGTGAAAATCAAAATTCGGTCTCAAATCGCCCGGAAAGCAAAAAAAAAAAAAAAAGGTCCCCAGATAATTACACATCGAAATGTCAACGCGAAAATCAGAATCCGGTCTCAAATTGCCCGGAAAGCAAAAAAAAAAAAAAAAAAGTCCCCAGATAATAGTCTGTCGGAAATTTTTGCTTTTGCCCCCCCACAAAAAATGTCTAGCTACGCCACTGGCGACAATCCTGGGGGGACAGGGGGACACGTCCCCCCACACATTTTGGAAATACACCCATTGATTTAAGACTTTTACACAGTAAATTTTGACAGAAGTGGCCATGTCCCCCACATTCGATTAAAGATTGACGCCTATGCCCATGATATCCCATATTAGTGACATATTCCACGAGGACATCTATCAAATTAAAAGCTGTCAGCGTTGACGTTACCAGAAGAGGGGATTACCAGTTTGAGCGAGGATTACTACAAGGGGAGGAGCCAGCTGTACCCTATATTTACACCTTTGTATCAGAATGTTTCTCTGTGCCGTAGATTTTGGTGGCGGTAAACCATCCCTTCCAGTCGACAATAGAAAAGTCTTCTCTGTTTATATGTGCTTGGTGCACGATAAATTCAAGCACGTGTCTCTTACTTATTGAAGAGAAGTGTGTAGCTATCGTAAGGAAATAGGGGGCCTCCGAAGGCGTTATCGGAAATGGAACATTATCGCGTTGGGCTATATATCTCTACAGGAACAATATCCTACAATGAAGATACGTTTGGTCAAACTGCTGCCTGCAATAAATTGCTGAACTTTTCTTCTTCCAATCGGTTTCATTTCGGAAAGTACGACGCTGAAGACATTATTTACAGCTATCTTCGAAAGGAAGTATGCGTTTTCTGTCATCTCTTCATCTTTTCTTTCACGGTAACATTTCTCTGAGGAAATTCGAGAAGAAAGTGTGTTTCTTTGAAATGTTCAACCTGTCAGGAATTTGAGTTAGAAACTTAATTAGCACTCAGGGGCCGATAAGATTCAGCTGCTTTTGCAAAGAGTCATTTGAGATTTTCGTGTTTTTGTTTTGATTTATTTGTTAGGAGGATGGAATCACATAAGTTCAACATCCAAACTTGTTCCATGCATTCCTACTCTTTAGACTTGCCGAAGTCTTTTCTCCTTCCCCAGCTGAACTTACTAAGACCCTTCTGCAACAGCAAAGACAAATCCACACTCTAAAAAAGGTCTGGTCAAATTTGAACCGAATCTGATCAGAGGGGCACCGAACAGGAATCTGATCAATTATTTGACTAGATTTGGTTCGGAAATGATCAGAATTGGTTCATTTTTGAACCGGATCTAGTCAAATTTTTGAACAGATTCCTGTTCGGTGCCCCTCTGATCAGACCTTTTTAAGAGTACATCTGGTATCTGAAAAGAGTTATCGACCTTTCATCTTTTCTTTGGTGTCATCTTGTTTTATAATACATCAGATAGTCTCAGCATCCCCATCAGTATTGTTTTATGCATTTTAGATTCTTCTTTTCTGCTCAAAGTCTCCTCCCATTCCCAAACTAGACTTACGAAAGCCTGTCTCTACTGGCAAGATAAATTCAGTTCATCTTAACAAAATCCATTCAGCGTTTCGTTTTCTCTGGATGCAACTTTAATAGGAAAATATCAAATAAGTTCAACATCCCCCAAAATTGTTTTTGCACGCATTCGTACTCTTTAGATTTGCCAAGATCTGCTCTATCCCTTCCTAGACTTAGGGTAGGCATTCGTCATCAGCTAAGATAGTTGCATCTGACTTTAAGAAGAATCATTCAGCGTTTCGGTTTTTCTTTGATTTATCCCGTAGAAAAACATCACATACGTTTTGACATTGCCTTCCAAACACACACTTAACCCACCCACACACACACCCATCTTCAGTCACACTTTCCCATTCATTAGACTTGCCCAAAGTCTTCAATAAAAGATATACGAACTGATCTTGTATGAATCTTGGTGTCATGCTTGACTGTGGTATGTGCTTGGAACATGGGCGTCTGGAAGGGGGCAAGGGGGAACTTCCCCCCCCCCGGAAAATCAAAAACTTGAAAAAAACTTGAAGAAAAAATAATATCAGCATTTTTTTATGATATCGCAAGAAAATTTCCAGAACACGAGCTTTTAAAATAGAAAATGGTTAGATGCAACTCACAAGTCTGGGAAGTGCCATTTTTAGCGATCTGGGAGGCATATCGGCCAAAATTTTCTTGGCGCTTCCCGCCAAACTGTAGAGGCGCTGCGCTTAGATAATTTGCCTACAAGTTTCGCCCCCTGGCAAATTCCTGGCTGCACCCCGGTAAAAGGCGCCAGCGTGTAGCAATTAAGCTCTTTTCTGGGAGTAAAAATTTCCCCTGATTTGATCAATTAAAAATTTTGCCCCCCCCCCCACTAAAAATTTTTTCTGGGGACGTCCATGGCTTGGAGTTACCACCTCGTAACTCCACGGTTTAAAAATGTCGGCACAATTAGCTTAAATAACTAAAGCTGCTAATTTCCAGCTAAAAAATGTTGGTCTCGCTCGCAAAATGCTTACCGTGGAATCAACATAAGTGCACTCTCTCGTTACATCTAGACTTAATCATGTAATAGCCCCCTTGTTGGCACAAATGAGTCACCTTTAAAGCGCCTTGTAAAAATCCAACGGACTGCTGCAAGTTAATCTCTAAAAAGCGAAAATTCACCTCTAATACAATTCATCTCATTCACCTGCATTGGTTCCCTATCAAGCAATGCATCGACTTTTTGATTCCTTGCCGAAGGCGAAAAGAATCTATGCAATCAAGCGAGAGTATGTATGTATATATCTATGTATGTGTGTTTGTGACGCTTGGCTTGTAAACATGATATCTCAAGATAACAATGATGGATACTTTTCATACTTGGAATATTAAATTATCATATTAAGAGACAGACTCCTATTGATTTTGGGTGGAGGTCTAAAGGTCATGTGAGGTCAACAGAGGTCAAAAACCGAAAACCTTGCAAAGGCGATATCTCTAGGTAGGAAGGATGGATGCTTTTCATACTAAGCATGTGGAAGAGTTATAGTCAGAAAATGACCCCATTGGTTCTGGTAGAGGTCAAAGGTAATCTGAGGTCACCGGAGGCGAAAATGCGAAATTCTTAAAAATTGCTTGTAAACACGATATCTCAAGATAACAATGATGGTCACTTTTATAGGCTACTTGGTATATGACTTTATCATACTGAGAGAAAGAAACCTATTGTTTTCAGTGGAGGTCAGAGATCATGCGAGGTCATTAGAGGTCAAATTGAAAACCTTAAAAAACACCATAGTTTAAGACAGGGATGATAGATACTTTTTATACTTGGTTATCTATGTGTTGCTTGAAGAGAGAGAGAGAACCCGATGGGTTTGTTGGAGGTCGCAGGTCATCTGAGGTTCACTAGAGGTGAAACTACGAAAATCTCGTAAACTATTTAGACAGTGGGCGGTACCTCCAAATTGTGTCCGGCGTTTCTTGGCCAACAAAAATTAGGGCTGCATTTCCTACCATTCTAAAGCTAAAGTTATAGAGAACAACAATCATTTTTTCACAAGCATAGGTCATGTAAGGTCAGCAGAGGTCAATCATAGTGATATACTCCACAGGTATAAATTTGAGGGATGAACTTCAGTGCAATAATTAAAGCACCCTCTTTCGGAATGGAATCACTAAGTCTTTGGGCTTTCTGGTTAATTCTAGTCCTAGTTTACATACCTTGTCACCGGCAATCTCCTGGCTAAATAGCTGACATGCTCAAAGTACGATCTCACAGCAGATATCTTTGTTCCACAAGTTCAACAGTACCTTCATTGAACATAGATTCCCACTCAGTTTTCGCCGACCGGTCCTTCTCATGTTATGCCCCTCGTATTTTTGAACAAGCTGCCTGAACCAATCCGAAATGCAGGATCTGTTAAAAGTTTCAAGAATATTCACTAACAATATTTTTTGAACTATAGGTTATAAGCAGCAATCTCTCAACTTCTCTTTCTCCGTGTTTTTTTTTTTTTAACCCCATAGTGCATATTTATTTTTGTGTTTCTAGCGCTATATAAACCGCGAGGATTAATTGATTGATACTAAACTAAAAAAGCCCATTCTTCACCAGAAAGGATAACTTCAGCAGGTTTTGAGAGGAGACAGGTAGCTTTCGTCTCTTTTAAAGTTTATCTTTTAATGGGAATAAATATCTTATTAGTTCAACATTCCCACTTATCCAAGCATTTTTACATTATTAGATTTGCCAAAGCTCTCTCTTACCCCGTCTCCCATACGAAACTTAGATCGTTCCCCACCAGCAAAAATGTAGAGATTCATTTGGTTTCGAGAAGAGTCATTGAGCTTTTGTTATGTATTCTTTTATGAATCCTTGAGTATGAATACATGACATAAATTGAACATCCCCAATCGTCCCTCCTTGCCTAAACCCTCTCGATCTTGTCTCCTTTAACAGATTTAATGTAACCTTTTAAACTCCACCAGCCAATATTCATTTAGTTGTAAGTATATTCTAAAAGAACCCTTCGGTTTTCGTCTTTTTCGTTTTGTTTCTATTCCTAGGAGGACATCACATACATATATACGTGGATCATGGGGGATGAAGAGGGTCCTGTCAAGTTTTGGGAGGGGGAACTCCACAAGCTCATCTCACTTTTCCAGAAAAATGTAAAATGTAGAAATGAACTCTGATGTAACATAAAAAAAATTAAATTAAAAGGAATGGAAAAGAGGCGAGAGAAATAGGGCGGAAGGAACATTAACTAATGCAATGGATAGATTTTTCCATGCAATGATGTTCACGCCAAAAAAGCAAATATTGCATGTTTTGCCAAAGCACTGACGGTATTCCGTCCTCCCTAACCAAATTATTGGAGGAGACCAAATAAGCTACACAAAGTTTAAAAATATTACTTCTGTTGACCAACTCTGCGGGGAAGATTGAACAAAGGTATAAAGTTCCCAACCAAATTAAAGTCGGAATGTGCCCGCGTGTATACGAAAGGCTTATCAACCACCGAACACGCACTCTGATTAGTGCGCGCGCGAAGCGCGCTGAAAAAAATAGTTTTTCATGGCTTTTGAGTCATCGGAAAGTCTAATATACACCCAATTATCAGCAAAGTACGATTTTTGCCAAAATATCTTAGATATTCCGTCACCCTCAACCAATTTGTAGAAGGGGATTATGTCACACACTCAATGTATCAGCAAACATTATGGTCGTTGACCATATATTGGGGGGAGGGGCGAAAGGTGGTCCGTCCCACGACCAGATTCTTAGGCGACCACGTCTCTCCACCCCCTCCCCCTCGCGATCGCCACCCTTGCAGAGAATGGCCAGACCTCCATCACTGGTAGACACCAAGAAGTCCTCTGATCTCCGTCCTGTACTTACAAGTAGTGTAGCCATCTCCACCAGCCTGCCCACAGAGATGGAAATTTAAATGCAAAAACAAACAAAAAAATCCAAAAGAAGTTTATGACTCACTCTCTCCACCTTGTGTTCTAATCAACTAGATTATCTTGAGTAGCTTCATGAATAAAAGGCCGAAAAATTGATGGGTCACAAAATGAGAAAAATATTGGCGTCACCTATCTAAATCATGACCTTTTGCAAACGGGTTAGTGCTGTATGTATTTTTTACTTTTAATGGACACACTTGCCTCTAGGATACGTTGAAACTCAACGTTAGATATGTAAATACTCCTTAGGCCTACTAGAGAGCATAGTTATTATTCTAAACTTAATCATGTATACCTAAGTAAAGCACTCAATTCATCACATTTATGCTTAGTTAAAGAGGGACAATTATGGACACTGGCATTTTTTGCTTTCTTCAAACCTGACATAAAGATTCATACCTGTTATGCATTTAAAACACTTTATTTACCCAAATTTCAGAACCCTTGTATTGAGAATTGTAAAAAAAAATCGTAGTATCCTGAATGCCCTTGAGGTATAGTCTACATCTTGAGATATACAGTAAATGGAGTAGGATATACACGAGGTATTCGTTATAAAGAGAAATGTCAACAACTTTTAATTTCTAATGTCGAGGTCATTGGCACTCAGAGAAGAGAATAGTACCCACTTGCGGGCCCATATTTGTAAGGGGCCACTATGGGAAATTGCCACTGTACCCCTGCCATAGGGGCCCTGATCACGAAAACACAAAAATTAAAACACCTGTTACTTTTTATTAAACAAAAAACATATTTTAAGCTGTAGTTATAGCAGTCGATAAATTTGAAAGCACTTTGTACTTACTAGGAATATATTTTTCAACTAACAAGGCATGAAAAATTTTATTTCTAGCAATCTATTACACATTTTGACAAACATTTATCTACACTACGCCCGAAGTGATGGTTACTCTCTGCTGAAATAGGGAAACATATTGTCCCCGCCCCCCCCCCCCATTTTCGATCTGCCTATGAAGGTCTATCCAACCTATGGTGTCCTCGGTTCCCAAGATTAAGATACGGGCCTCGCAGGGTATTTATGGCAATTGACATGCACTCTAAATTCACTATGGTCAAAATTGACCATTAATTGGTCAACTATGCACCGACCCAAATATGGTCAACTTTTTTAATGTAAATTACGTTCAAAAAATTGACCATATTTGAGTCGGTGCATAGTTGACTAATTAACGGTCAATTTTGACCATAGTGAATTTAGAGTGTGTTGACATGTACAGAACGTAACCCGTAGTTTAAATTATAATACAAGATGATAAAATACGGCCTGACTTAACAACGGATACAAGTAAATGAATTTGTCTTTTCGGGTGGGGGTATAGTGTGCCAGTGTCATCAATGGAAGACTCAGCCTACGTTGCCATTCAACAGACTTACATTGATATTTTGTTAAACAAACATTACCAATAATTTTGTCATGCTTGCCATCCTATAAGACTTACATGGCCATTCTGTAGACTTACATTGACTTTCTGGTAGACGTACATTACCATTCTGTAAATTTACATTGTCATTTTGTAGACTTGCCCAGACATCCTGCTATACCTACATTGCCATTCTGAATGACTTACATTGCTATTCTGTAAACTTACAATGACATTCTGTTTTGCCATTCTTGTAGGTTTACGTTTCCATTACTTTTATATACTCACATTGCCACTTTGTTAGACCTACTTTGTCATTTAGCTAAATTTACTTTGTCATCGATTTATATTTACATTGTCACTACATCAGACGATACAATGCTATTTAGCTAGACTGACGTTACCATTCATTTATACTTACATCATCACTACGTCAGACTATACGCTGCTATTTAGCTACGTTTACTTTGTCATAGATTTATTCTTACATTGTCACTACGTCAGACTATACAATGCTATTTAGCTAGACTGACGTTACCATTCATTTACACTTACATCGTCCTACGTCAGACTATACACTGTTATTTAGCTAGACTGACGTTACCATTCATTTATACTTACATTGTCACTACGTCAGACTACACAATGCTATTTAGCTAGACTGACGTTACCATTCATTTATGCTTACATTATCACTATGTCAGACTATGCAATGCTTTTTAGCTAGACAGTCATAAACGCACGAGGCGTCGGCAGCTAGGGGGGCAGGCAGCCCCCCCCCAAAAAAAAAAAATTCTGAGGTCGAAAATTCGGGCAGGAAAGGACAAAAATTCGGGCACAGACAGAGAATAGATGAAATTCCGGCAGAGATGAAGTAAAAGTGAAAAGATTCCCCGAATTTTCTACTGAGTTCCCGAATTTTTGATCGAATGCCCGAAAAATGTGCAAAAATTTTCTCGCGCTTCGCGCGCATGTAGTGTTTTGGTGATCTATTTTATCCACCTGAACTGCAACGAAATTCGGTCAACTTTTTGAGATTCGGGCAAAGAGTTTTAACCCCCCCCCCCATTTGTTTCAAAATCATGGTTAGGGTTAAAATTAAGGTTAGGGTTACATGGATGGGGGTTATTTGGCCTGTTCTTTCATAATCCTGTGTCAGAATTACAAAACAAGGGTCGGAAAGCTGCTATTTTGGAATTAGGGGTGTGACCTCTTTCCAAGAACCTGATTGGTCCGTATGAATAGAATTCCCCTCGCTATCCTACGAAAAAAAAACTCGCGTGCGGTTCGGTCTCTTATGAGACAAATGGCCGTAAACGTTTCCATATGAACTGAAAGAGTCCCGTACACCTATGGGCCTAGAGTGACTGACGTTACCATTCATTTATACTTACATTATCACTACGTCAGACTATACACTGCTATTTAGCTACATTTATTTTGTCATAGATTTAAACTTACATTGTCACTGCGTCAGACTATACACTGCTATTTAGCTAGACTGACGTTACCAGTCATTAACACTTACATTGTCACTCTGTTGAGACACATATCCTTTTGTTTCCCACTCGTCTTCTTCAAAGTAAATTTGTAATTTGCATACTTAAACATGTTAATCATTACCTAATCAAGTTGACATAATGAGCCGGTGAGCATGAATATTCATCAGCAAAAGTAATAGCTTTCAAACCAAATAGCCTTACATCATCCTTAAGGCGTGTTACTTTTCTCACACACGTCGGAGTATTACAAACCCTTTACAACAGTAAAGCATACTGCTTAATTTCTTAATCGATTTTCCTAGGTATTGTGCCGTGGACACATTTCTTCGCAGCCTTTTAGCATCAATATTTCATTTTCTTGACCGCAACTCTCCTTTGTTTGTCACGTGACTTTTCATTCGCAAAGTGTCAGCTTCACGTATACGGCTGTAGTTTTTCTATCGATCCGAAAATAGTTTCCGTACAAAGCGAAGTTTACCAGCAGGTGTCCACTGGTTATAGGCTTTTCATTCTAAGAGGCACTTATTCTACATTTTGTCACAGCCTTGAATAGATTATCTGACATTTTCTTTAATACTTCTTGTCTGATATGTTTGTAACGTATTCAGAATTTCTTAGACAGTCTCTTACTTATCTTGATGTCTCAGTTTAGTACAATGACCGACGTCTCTTTTTCCTTATTTTTTACAGGTTAAAATTTATCAGGTTACATTGATAAATTGATAAACGTGCCACGTGCTTAAAAGCAGACTGCAGTTGTAGAAACTTTAGTATCTGTGCCCCGTATATGTTAAAGTTTCTACTGAACTGTACTCTCGAAAATGTGTTCCAGGGTACAGAAAGAAGCTTCTTGAAACGTAGTACTAAATAATTGTGGCCTCAGCTAGGCTGTTATAAAGGTTAATGAGGCACTACGTAGAATTAGAGGGCGTTGTGTTGCGCTGAAATTTAAAAAAAGAGGATGATGCCTTTATCGATTTGAAATCGATTGACGATTGCATCAGACGACTAGATGACTTCATAAATTTGTTAAGGTAGTGTAGTTACGTTATCAGCTTTGATTACATGAGAACAGTAAAACGCACCCTTTGTTAGCACTAGTACAAACTTTACTTTGTTATATAGCAGTACGAAAGTATGTAGAGCATTCACGTGTGCGTGCAGTATATACAGTGTATGAAATATGATGCATAGCCTTTGCCACGCAACATGACCATACAGCTAGTAAAGGCGTAGCCTTCTATTGTTCCAGAATCACGCATTTCCAACTTTATATATATATATATATATATATATAATATATATATATATATAATATATATATATATATTATATATATATATATATATATATATAACGGTCTAAAAGAATACACTAAAAGCAAGAACTAAAATTGGCTAAAACCGTGTATTTAAAACTCGACGTTTCGGAAGGGTCGTCCTTCCTTTCTCAAGAGGCAGTGTAATAATGGATTGAACTGAGAACAGTAAAAACCTGTTAGATATATAGAATAATACCAGAAGACCAACAGAATAAGATTAGAGAAAAGCTGAGTAAGAAGACTCTGAAGTGTACGTAACCTTAACAAAGCTAAAAGAGCGTGACAGCGTAACAAAAAAAGCTAACAAAAGGTAACTTGAAACCAAGTAAGAGAAGCAAAAAGATTAGTTTTGCTTCGGTACCTTTTTAACATTGATGCCACTAGGATGCAGAGACTGCAATTGGTGAATCCAAAACAACTCTTTTTGTTCACGTTGTGGTTTGTCTAGATTAGGTAATGTCGAAATGCCAATAAGTTCAAAGTTATTACAAGGCCCTTTAAAATGTTTGCCCAGAGGAGTATGACCTTTATATATATATATATATATATATATATATATATATAGTAAAAATAGTTAAACACGTATCCTCCAAGTAAATGCAAGAAAATGTGCGAAAATATAGAGTGCCTTTCAAATCCAACTGGTTTATTAATGCTCAGGATATTTCGACACCTTCCTGGTGTCTTTATCAACTGTATAATAAATTGAATATAAACATCAAACAATGAGATTGCGTCTTGGGTGGGCAAAGCGTCTACTTAGTTAAGCGTTTACGGTGCTATACTGCGCGTTCTTAACGTACATAGTGAAACGCGCCACTCAGTTACCGTGACGCCAGTGCGTATATAAGGCGGTTGTCATAGAAGGTATACTTTGTAAACGCAATGGTTGCTAAGTTGTACAAATTTATTACGTGACATGACGTCACAGAAAAGAAATGAATTCAAAGCTTAACTTAATTACAATTTGTACAAAGAAAAGTGAATAACTCCACAAAATTGTATGGTGATCCTTTAAATAATAGTACCTTGGAGTAAGTTACCATGGTTAGCTATGAAAGATAAGTCTTTGTTAAGACCATTAACATTGCATTTTAACTTTAAAATTAATTTTATCTCAGCAGTTTTCCTGTGGTCGTCCGATTTGAAATTTCCTGCGATAATTGCAAACTTGAGGTGCTGAAGGGAGTGGTCAGGCCTGTTAAATGCGTGGCAACGGGAAAGCCCTTCAGATTTTTGCGAATGCTGAAGCTATGATTATTAAACCTGAGTCTAAACTTAGTCCCGGTCTCACCGACATAAATACCTTCGGGACATTTGCTGCAAATAAGGATATAAGTAACATTTTCAGAGTCACAGTTGAAGCGCCCGGGCCTGATGGTACATTTGGAGTGAGTTAGGTTCAAACTTTGGTCAATCATCATGTGATCACACACTTGGCATCTAGCCTTGCCACATGGTGTGTTGCCAAAGTTTTCTTTCCGTGAGAGTTTGGTGTGAACTAAGAGTGCTCGTAAGTTCGCGGGTTGTCTAGTAGCTGCAATTGGTGGCTGTAGGCACATTTCACTAAGTTTGGGATCTTGCTTCAGAATTTGCCAAGATTCTTTCACGTGTTTGTGAAGGGTGGGAATACTCGGGTGGAATTTGGTCACGAGGGGTACACGAGAGTGTGGTTGAGGTTTGGCTTTATATGTTAGGAGGGAGGAACGATCGATTTTGGAAGCCCTGGAAAACTGCTTCATTATAATTGAAAGTGGATAACCCCTGCTTAAGAACTGACCTGCAAGTGTCGTTAGTTGTTCTGAATAGTCAGAGTCCTCAGAACAAATACGTTTCAACCGAAGAGCCTGACTGTACACAAGTGAATCTTTTAGATGGGTGGGGTGAAAACTGTTATACCTTAGATACGCATGTGTATCAGTGGGTTTACAATACAAGGATGTTGATAACTTGTTATCTTTGATTATCACCTTCACATCTAAAAAAGGCACTTCCTCAGTAGATTGATCGTGAGTGAATTTGATCGATTGATGAAAATTGTTCGCCAATTGAAAGAATTCTTGTAGCGAATCTTGACCATGTGGCCAGATAATGAAAATATCATCAATATACCTGGCGTAAAAGAGTGGCTTTAACGTCGAGGCTTCTAGAAGCTTACCCTCGAGGAAAGACATGAATATATTAGCGTACGCAGGCGCCATTTTGGTACCCATGGCTGTACCATTTACTTGAAGATAATGCTTATCGTTGAACTCGAAATTGTTATGTTTAAGAATGAATTCGATGAGAGTAGTAATATGATCAATGGGTATATCCGTGGGAGGACCCTTATGCAGCATTTCATTACACGCCTGTATTCCCTCGTTGTGGGGAATGTTGGTGTATAGGGCTGAAACATCCATGGTGACGAGAATGACGCCAGTTGGTGTCTCTGATATTTCATTGAGTCTCTGAAGGAAATGGGTAGTGTCTCGGGTAAAGCTAGGAATTAGATCCATTAGGGGTTGGAGGTATCTATCTACGAGACCTGATAAGTGTTCAGTAAGGGTGCCGATAGCACTGACAATGGGGCGACCTGGAGGGGTAATGCCTAATCTCTTGGCCATTTCAATAGTGTCGTTAACAACGAGGTCCTCACCAATGTTAGCTACTTTACTACGGATCAAAGATGTCAACTTGTGAATATTAGGTAACGAATAAAAACACCCGGCCTAGGAGACTTAGGTAAGTACTTCATTACCTTATTACGAGAACTTAAGTCAAATGATTCCAAAGTATTCAACAGTTTCTTTTGGAAGTTTGGTGTTGGATCATCAGAGCAGAGCTTGTAGAATGTCACATCGGTGAGTTGTCGTTCCCCTTCCTGTATGTAGTCGTTGGTATTCTCAATAACAACGGCGCCTCCTTTATCTGCAGGTTTAATTGTGATGTTCGCGTTTGCTTTGAGTTGCTTTATGGCTTTCCGTTGGCCCAGTCTCAAGTTGTCAGGTTCAGACTTGGATGAAGTGACAATAGTGGCGAGAAAGTGGTCTAAGTGACACTTGACTGACTTTGTGAAAGCATCTATATATGTGTTACGGCCTGCTGGTGGGGTCCAAGTTGAATGCTTTCTGAGGCCGCGGGTTCAGACTGTGAATCAGAATAAGTGTGGTCCCCGGACGAAAAAATACTCCTTTAGTCTCACCCGTCGATTGAATTGGTCGACGTCATAGCAGAGTTCTACTGGGTCGAGTTTAGTAGTGGGGCAAAATGAAAGCCCGAGGTTAAGAATCTCTTTCTCTTCCTCTGTTAATACATGGTTAGAAAGGTTAGCGATGTTCTTGACATCGTTCACTAATTGAGCTGGTGTCTCCTTTTGGGAAGTATTCCGTAGGATATCCTTCGTTCTGATGTAATCCTTTGCGTGAAGACGGCTTAAAACGGGAGATTTATTGAATAATGTTTGAAGCTTACGTTCTTTTCTAGCAAAGCAGCGGCGTTTGTTCAAAATTTCACGATTATCCAGGAAGTTAAAAACTTGATCTTTGTTAACGTGTGAGGGGAGTTCAGAACTAAGTTCACTCTTGGCCGAGGAGAGTTTGTTGCAGAGTTTGTAGCTTCAAACATTATTCAATAAATCTCCCGTTTTAAGCCGTCTTCACGCAAAGGATTACATCAGAACGAAGGATATCCTACGGAATACTTCCCAAAAGGAGACACCAGCTCAATTAGTGAACGATGTCAAGAACATCGCTAACCTTTCTAACCATGTATTAACAGAGGAAGAGAAAGAGATTCTTAACCTCGGGCTTTCATTTTGCCCCACTACTAAACTCGACCCAGTAGAACTCTGCTATGACGTCGACCAATTCAATCGACGGGTGAGACTAAAGGAGTATTTTTCGTCCGGGGACCACACTTATTCTGATTCACAGTCTGAACCCGCGGGCCTCAGAAAGCATTCAACTTGGACCCCACCAGCAGGCCGTAACACATATATAGATGCTTTCACAAAGTCAGTCAAGTGTCACTTAGACCACTTTCTCGCCACTATTGTCACTTCATCCAAGTCTGAACCTGACAACTTGAGACTGGGCCAACGGAAAGCCATAAAGCAACTCAAAGCAAACGCGAACATCACAATTAAACCTGCAGATAAAGGAGGCGCCGTTGTTATTGAGAATACCAACGACTACATACAGGAAGGGGAACGACAACTCACCGATGTGACATTCTACAAGCTCTGCTCTGATGATCCAACACCAAACTTCCAAAAGAAACTGTTGAATACTTTGGAATCATTTGACTTAAGTTCTCGTAATAAGGTAATGAAGTACTTACCTAAGTCTCCTAGGCCGGGGTGCTTTTATACTTTACCTAAAATTCACAAGTTGACATCTTTGATCCGTAGTAAAGTAGCTAACATTGGTGAGGACCTCGTTGTTAACGACACTATTGAAATGGCCAAGAGATTAGGCATTACCCCTCCAGGTCGCCCCATTGTCAGTGCTATCGGCACCCTTACTGAACACTTATCAGGTCTCGTAGATAGATACCTCCAACCCCTAATGGATCTAATTCCTAGCTTTACCCGAGACACTACCCATTTCCTTCAGAGACTCAATGAAATATCAGAGACACCAACTGGCGTCATTCTCGTCACCATGGATGTTTCAGCCCTATACACCAACATTCCCCACAACGAGGGAATACAGGCGTGTAATGAAATGCTGCATAAGGGTCCTCCCACGGATATACCCATTGATCATATTACTACTCTCATCGAATTCATTCTTAAACATAACAATTTCGAGTTCAACGATAAGCATTATCTTCAAGTAAATGGTACAGCCATGGGTACCAAAA
Organism: Holothuria leucospilota; assembly: GCA_029531755.1. NCBI lineage: Eukaryota > Metazoa > Echinodermata > Holothuroidea > Aspidochirotida > Holothuriidae > Holothuria > Holothuria leucospilota. The sequence continues at coordinate 38,988,770 of CM055980.1, read as the reverse complement.
TGGCGCCTGCGTACGCTAATATATTCATGTCTTTCCTCGAGGGTAAGCTTCTAGAAGCCTCGACGTTAAAGCCACTCTTTACGCCAGGTATATTGATGATATTTTCATTATCTGGCCACATGGTCAAGATTCGCTACAAGAATTCTTTCAATTGGCGAACAATTTTCATCAATCGATCAAATTCACTCACGATCAATCTACTGAGGAAGTGCCTTTTTTAGATGTGAAGGTGATAATCAAAGATAACAAGTTATCAACATCCTTGTATTGTAAACCCACTGATACACATGCGTATCTAAGGTATAACAGTTTTCACCCCACCCATCTAAAAGATTCACTTGTGTACAGTCAGGCTCTTCGGTTGAAACGTATTTGTTCTGAGGACTCTGACTATTCAGAACAACTAACGACACTTGCAGGTCAGTTCTTAAGCAGGGGTTATCCACTTTCAATTATAATGAAGCAGTTTTCCAGGGCTTCCAAAATCGATCGTTCCTCCCTCCTAACATATAAAGCCAAACCTCAACCACACTCTCGTGTACCCCTCGTGACCAAATTCCACCCGAGTATTCCCACCCTTCACAAACACGTGAAAGAATCTTGGCAAATTCTGAAGCAAGATCCCAAACTTAGTGAAATGTGCCTACAGCCACCAATTGCAGCTACTAGACAACCCGCGAACTTACGAGCACTCTTAGTTCACACCAAACTCTCACGGAAAGAAAACTTTGGCAACACACCATGTGGCAAGGCTAGATGCCAAGTGTGTGATCACATGATGATTGACCAAAGTTTGAACCTAACTCACTCCAAATGTACCATCAGGCCCGGGCGCTTCAACTGTGACTCTGAAAATGTTACTTATATCCTTATTTGCAGCAAATGTCCCGAAGGTATTTATGTCGGTGAGACCGGGACTAAGTTTAGACTCAGGTTTAATAATCATAGCTTCAGCATTCGCAAAAATCTGAAGGGCTTTCCGTTGCCACGCATTTTAACAGGCCTGACCACTCCCTTCAGCACCTCAAGTTTGCAATTATCGCAGGAAATTTCAAATCGGACGACCACAGGAAAACTGCTGAGATAAAATTAATTTTAAAGTTAAAATGCAATGTTAATGGTCTTAACAAAGACTTATCTTTCATAGCTAACCATGGTAACTTACTCCAAGGTACTATTATTTAAAGGATCACCATACAATTTTGTGGAGTTATTCACTTTTCTTTGTACAAATTGTAATTAAGTTAAGCTTTGAATTCATTTCTTTTCTGTGACGTCATGTCACGTAATAAATTTGTACAACTTAGCAACCATTGCGTTTACAAAGTATACCTTCTATGACAACCGCCTTATATACGCACTGGCGTCACGGTAACTGAGTGGCGCGTTTCACTATGTACGTTAAGAACGCGCAGTATAGCACCGTAAACGCTTAACTAAGTAGACGCTTTGCCCACCCAAGACGCAATCTCATTGTTTGATGTTTATATTCAATTTATTATACAGTTGATAAAGACACCAGGAAGGTGTCGAAATATCCTGAGCATTAATAAACCAGTTGGATTTGAAAGGCACTCTATATTTTCGCACATTTTCTTGCATTTACTTGGAGGATACGTGTTTAACTATTTTTACTATGATGATCCAACACGCGGACTCGGTTAATAATATATATATATATATATATATATATATATATATCTCAAAAAAGAAGTAAATAATGCTGAATGTTTGTGAAAAAGTCCACGACGTTTCGGGTTTAAACCCTTCATCAAGTGGCAAAATGCAACTGATTGTTGACACAGCCAAACGTACAAATTAGAAAACACACACAAATTGGGCACGGAAAAACCGGCTAGGAAAACAAACAGTTATAAGTGGTTAAGACAGGTAACAACAATGCAGGAATTGCTGGTTCATAGAAGTTCAAGTCTAACGTTCAGACCATGTTGGGACAGGGTTCAAAGTTTCATGATGAAACGGTTTTCAGCAGGCGATCATGATCGAAACCTCGACACGAGATGGCCGCCGAAACCCCCACATGGTCTGAACGCTAGACTTGAACTTCTATAAATCAGCAATCCCATTTATTTATTTATTTAATAAGTGTAATGCATTCAGTCTTGAACCTTTTGCTTGGAGTTCATTGTTTGGGTTTGTTCTAGTTTTGTATTCTTGCTATATATATATATATATATATATATATATATATATATATATATATATATATATATATATATATATATATATATATATATATATATATATATATATCATTATAGTCGAGTGATACACGGACAACAGTTGCCACCCAAAGGGTTTTCCTTAGGACAACTTTCCCCCAGAATTTTCACAGCACAATATTCCCCGGATGATTCTCACCTGCACAAGTCCCACTCGCTCAATACCCACCCATCACAATTACTCCTAAGACAACCTCCCCATTTGAAAATTTGGAATTATCCCAAATGTGAATTGCCCGAGGGTTAATTTTCCGGTTTGGGCATTGCCTAGGGGAAGTTGTCGGAGGGAAAATCGTTTGGTCAGCAGTGTTTTCAGTAATAAACAAGGTATAAAAAGAAATCACTCAGAATTTCCTGTTAATAAAACGTCATTAAAATGTTCCTGAAGTAGCCTACAACTTTCAAATCTTATGCATAGGTCATTTCCGAATAGCAATTACAAAGGGATGTGGTACCATATTAAATTTTGGTATGCGTCGTTTTTGTCAACAGTAAAATGCCATTGACACAGAACGATGCACACCAAACTGTAACCCGCAATCCTTTGTGATTGCTATAGCAGGAAAAAAGGCTATTGTCACACCAACCGTAATTAAAAAGGATGAGAAGTAATCAGAGTTCTATTATTGGTAATTTTAACCATTAAGATTATTTCGAGGAATTTTTCTGCAGACAGTGAAATCTAGATCATGCAATGAGGTCTCCTGGGTAGAAGTGTTGGGATAATGGGGCAGTATCATACAATATATGTAATTATCAATGCGTGCACGCACGTACGTATCCCAGCTGCGGTGTTCTGCCGTCCAACGAGCAACCATGACGTCACTCTAAAATGCACAAAATGAAAGTACATTAAACCCGCTCATCGTAATTCTTATAAAGATCAACATGGTCAAAATTGGATCATATTTGATCAAGATTAGACTATCATTTCTAATGTCGTCCAATTCCACCATCTTAAAAGCCACGAGGTAGTGACTAACCAATGCAAATTTCCAAATAGAAGTATGGCTTTTGAATCCCAATTTTCCACAGTTAGTCCGCTTCAGTATCTCAAATGATTCAAATTGTCTGTAAGCCTATATTTTAGGAGACCCTATGTTTCTTTGGCAGAATTTGGTTTCAGTGATTGTAATTTGGGTTATCTCAAGGCTTATCAACATATTGAACACCCGCAGTCCATCAAATTGTGTTTTAGACTGCAGAAGTAGATCTTACTCAATTTCGATTTGTTCATACAACGCTGTTGAAAAATGTGACACGTAATTGGATGAGATCGATCCAGTTCGTAGCTAAGCAACATGGTGTTTTTGCACAACGCCATCTTTTCAAAGCTGGAACAAAATACAATATTCAAAGGGTTTGTGCATAGGCCCCATCTTACTCTGAAATAAAAGAAAATAAAAAAAAAAAACAGTCGTTTATTAGTCATTAAAATATAATGGATTTCTTGCAGTTAACTGATGAACTTCCTCGATACTTTCCTGGATGATTCACATCACATGCCGTGAATATCCCTCTTAAATTGAACAAAGACACCCCATTAATTCAAAGGCAGTGTGGGGTATGATCAGGTTTCAAACAACATGGCCAGATCCATGCTTCCAGGCAATGTCGCACCATTTCTGCTCACAGTGTAAAAAGATTGAATTAAGACATGCTGATCTACGCAGATATCCCATTATGTAACTTGCCCGGATGTGAAGACCGCATGTATCCGGTGTCTATTTTGTGGGCCTCAAAGTTCAAACCCTCCCTAAGGTGATAATTTCATTTAATAAAACAAATGCATTTAAAACAAATTTTTAGAAGGAAAACTTCCCCCTGATAGAGCCTGCTTCTAGTGGGAGCTAAAACCGGGTATTTGGGATCAGAAGAAACAGCCAAGAATCGTCTTTCTTTGGAATTGGTAAGCCGCTATATTATTCAAGAGAAAAGCTACTGTAGAGGGTTTTCGGTGATGATTGCCGATAGGTTTTTTGCAGTGAAAATAGACCGATGCACTAATTGAATAAATTCGGGGCAACTAATCTCTGTAAGCTCCATGAGCAGAACACCAAATATGCGCTTTAACTGAAAGCACTCGAAGCCGATAATACAAAGTAAATTAAACCACCGAGTAATTTTGCTAGAATCAAACAACAGAGTCACAAATGTATTGTCACATGATTTTAAAACAGCCATACATGAATTAAGATACCAGGGTGTGCTAATTCAAATTGAGATGACTGCATTTTCTCTTGTGTATATCGGTGTGCAATAAATAGTCTTGTATCTTTGCATTTTCAGCTTTAGTGACTAAGTTCTTAGTACAAGGTAAAAAGATTATTCTCATTATCTCCACAATTTTGCAAGCTTTTTAGCCATTTGGACAAGATTTTGAAAGCTTTTCAGCCATTTTGACAAAATTCCAAAACAATTTCTTCACGCTGTGGCCCCTGGTTACATTTCACGGTAGGCCTAATAATAGCACTGTAGAATTCTCCCCTCTCAAGATGAGTAAAACTAATCATTGATAATCCTATTTGCAAGACTTTGGGACTGAAAGATCCTAACAATTGCAGTTAACTGCAGTATTTCATGGGGCAATGGCGCCGGGGCCTGGTTTTAGGAAGGAAAAACTAAAAATAAAAGAAAGGGGACCGATTTTACGCAGTATCGGGCAAAGGTCTAGCAACTTTTGTACATTGGCTTAAATTGACTTTCATTTCGCCAACATATTTAAGCATACAGGCAATTGATCATGATACAAGTCGTAAAACTGCCGATACTTTCGAGTCACACGTACGGGCCAAGATCCAAAATATTTTATTTTATTTACGACGTCGACTGAATAGAGGACCCTAACCGATATATTCGGATATAAGTGGTATTGTCAGCCTTATAATATCGACGGCATTGGCTTTCACATAATACCAATATGCTGAAATGTCTGTTCATGATTTCATCCTACGTGGCATCGAGCCATCTCTAAATTACTACGTCTTTAAAGGCTGTTTAATCTTACCCCAGACAATAACAATTCTCCCCACTAAGTTTACTTCTAGCCCCTCTACCAACAAAAACACCTGTCTGGTACACCTCTTAAACAAGACACAGTAGCCTGCACGGAGTTCAAATTACTCAAGGTCATATTTACGCACACACCTGTTTGTGAGCTTACATGGGAACACAACTGATTGTACAAGTCATCATTGACCAACCAGAGTGGAGCTATTGTTTGAATGAATGTCAATCAAAGATGATTCACCAATTGTATTTAGAGATATAGGGATATTTCTCAATAAGTATGGGCCATGCAACAGTCCCTTTAAATTATGAGCAAAGGGCTGATCGATAGTTTTCAATTTACATCGCACATTATACCTTACGTTCCTGTTTCAAACATCTTTCTGTTCGACAAATACCAACTTAATTATTCGGTATGATTAGTATTAGCAGAATGATATACCAACAGTTTTGCCTCTTCACACCGGCAGCGTAAAAAAGTGAATGTAAAGATATCGCTGTGATACACACGATAGTGAATTTAGTTTCAAAACGTCGTTTCCAAGTTTGGAAAAAGTCTATTCACGTGAGACACGAACTGTCATATTGTCAAATATTGGAATGTATCTGTGTCAAAATTGAACCAAATTCATTCATTTTTTAACCAGACTTAGTCAATTTTTATCTTATTGTAGTCTACTATTTGACAAGAGTCATTTTGGAGCGAGGAAAAGCATCAGAGGTCGAGAAATGTAAAAAATAGTATCTCAATTTAAAGGGAAAATATAGCCACACCAATAAGAATTAGTATACCCGGTATCCTAATTCATGAGTGACTCTTTTTTAATCATGTGACAATATTTCTGTCACGGAATTATAAAATTCATGGACAGTAACGCCTTGCTTTACCTTTTGTTTGTAATATTTATGTTCAAAACTATCTTCAGAGGTACTTAAGGCGAATAAGAGATTTGCACCAGTAAAATGATTTTCCAAAATAAATTTAGGGCGACTGCTTATTCCCTTTAAGAACCCCTTTCACTCCATTGTTGTTTCCAGTTCAATTATCTACTAACTATGTCCTGTAATTGGGTTCATTTACCTCTTTCCATTCATTTATGCTTTGTCGAAAGGATAAAAACAACTGATTATGTTGACCCGATCTGTTAAAGCTCAACGCTCTAACAAGACTCTTACCTGGCGTAGGAAGTATGAGATTGTAAATATTGAAAACTCGAAAAACAGTAGAGCGCCCTCACTCCATTGTTATATGAATTTAAACGTACAACGCGGTACTGGCATAACCAACAAAATGCAGGCATGTAAGATGCAAAGTTACGCGTTTTCTGTTATTTTTCTGTTTTATCATGTTTGAAAAACTGAGGTCCCATTGTCTTTCATTATAAAACACCCTTTCGTCATCCCAAGGGTGGATCCAGATAACGTTTTGGAAGAACTTGGGATTTAAAAGTAAGGTGGAAGGGTCGGATAGGGTGGGGGTGGGGGCTCATCCATGAAGGAAAAGCCCTTACCAAAGAGCACAGAAGGTTCATACATCAGGGTACGATTCGATGACCCACTCGGGAGAATTTGGGAACAAAAACCAGGCTTATGAGCTATTCTGCGTGTTTTGAAAGCTTTAACCAGGACCACGAAATCTTTGGAAATTTCACAAACAACAAATACGAAAATAACGATCTGTGAAAAGTAGGGAGACTTGGGCCGATTGACCCCCCTCCAGGTTCCACGCTTGCCCACCATAACACAGAAATACCTCGGAGAAGTCTGAGGTAAAGTGAACGAAAGTGAAGAATTTCAGGCTCTCGGGCTTGTGAAACCACGGTGTTTGCTGGGAGGCTGAATGCGCGGGACACCGTACCGTAAGGTACAAAGTATCGCATACACTACTTACAGCTCTAGTATAGCAATTTTAAATCATGTATTTTATACGCATAACACTTAGGATTGACAATAGTTACACTTTCTACCCTGGTTGAATCATTTGGGTTGGAGAACTTACTATTTTGAAATAATTTTTTGCCCACATTTGAGTCAAATTGACGCCCCAACCCCTCCCCGGCTTCGCTATAATTGTTACCATAAGACTTAAAGCTTGGTAAACGAAGAATATGACATGTTTCTCACTGTAATCATCAAGTGCAATACATCTTTCGAAAATCTGTCAGATAATTAGTTTGGCAGGATCTGAAAAAGATCATCCATGGCCAATTGAAGGTACTACGACTTTTTATATATAAAAGTCACATCTTCTAACAATCTGGTGTTTGTAATACGAATGTCATTCAAGTCTTACGTCATTAGTTGCCTTAGTTGCTCACTTTCATTTCCGCAAAAACCGGCAAATATGCTGCAATTATTTTATGGGAAATGGAAAAAAAAATGCATTGTGATAAATCCAGTCTTCTCGGTAATTAAGAGTGATCCGATGAAACTGTAAATTGCCTTGACAGTAACCGTCACAGCTATCTGCAGATTATAGAAGGACACGTATCTTATCTTCCAAACATAATCCAGTTAAAAAGGACATTTTTTGTAATGTTTCGTGAGCTATACTGAGAGATCTTTGAAGTTTGTTACGGAAAACCAGGGGTGACGCCAGACTGGGCAGGGGATTCCCCCTTTCGGGGAAGACTGCCCTGTCCGCAAAAGTTCTCAGCTTCGTCGGGAAACTAATCTTCCAGTTTCGTCGGAGAGCCTTAATCGGTACCATAAAATATTTACCCCCGAATGCGCCCTGACGAATTTCTTGACTCAGCTCTTAAAGAGGGCAGATTCATTAATAAAAACCCCAAGATTAATTTTTTTTCTTAAAAAAGACCCCATAGTTTCAGATATTCTTCAATAGAACTCCCAAAATGTTCGGCTCGCTTTGTACAACAAAAACTTCATTCTCCATCCTTTTGGCAATCTTTCACCTTTTTCAGGGTTTCGAGTTACTTCCTCCCTCCCCTGTTTAGGGCATATCCTGGCTCCGCCAACCCTGCACAAAACAAGAGTTCGCCGAATCTTTATTTAAAATGTAATTGTCCTCCTCCAGAAACTATAGCATTTAAAAGATAGACTTGAATTGAACCATAGACCCTTTTCCAAACATCAACTGCAAAGGATTGTGGGATACAGTTTTGGTACACGTTGTTTTTGGCCACAGTAAAATGCCATTGACAAGAACGTCGCACACCAAAAGTCTGTCCCACAATCCTTTGTAATCGCTATTCGGAAAAGGGTCTATTGTCAGGGTAAAACGAGCTTTACAACATCATACTTTGTCAAGTTCAATTTGAACAAAATGACGGACATTCTCTTGCAAAGTGTAGAACTCCTGAAGCAATATTTAATGGTAATATTTTCAAGTTAATTTAAAAAGTTCACCCTACCTACGTACGGTTGACACCGATGTTTACTTCTTTCCTGTTAGTGCAAATAAGCAAGGATTGACACGTGTTGGGAATTAGAGGGCCGAGGCAAGAGGGGGTGTGCATGAATTAGCGGGATTCGTTCATAATGCATGGTATACACGCGAAAGTAAACGTATTCGTATTATGGTGCTTATTCATAGGCTTTACGTACACGTAAAACTGTATCTTAGTGTGGACTGTGAACGTATGTAAATCGTAGGAGTTAAAAGTATTTAATAGCTGTGATCGTGGCAGGATGGCAAATCTTCGTTTCCTTATGTGTATAGTAAAATATGACATCCGTTAAGAAGGTGTAAGGGGAAAAGGTATTCTATCTCCTCGATCAAAATATTGGTGAATATGGTCCTCCATCCCCCGTGACTGCGACACGCACTCTCCAACCATATTCTAGTTAAAATAAAATAACCAATAAACCCTAGTTAAAAGTTTTCACCAGTCTTTAATTTAACCAGGAAAGTGTTCATTATGACGAGGATTTCCTTGTTAAAATTTGGTTAAACAGGAATGGTTGAATAATCCATGACCAAGATCCTGGTTTCATTTAACCAAGGATTAGATTGTGATGAAGCTTAAATCCGAGTGTATAATTCTGCAAGAACAGAGAACGGGACAACTATCCTTTCGTGATGTCATTAAATTCAGCGTGAGAGAATCTTCTTGACAATCACAACTGGTAACTTTTAAACTTTTTAACTTTTAAGGAAAGAAATGTATTGTAATTATCTTTAAGGTTTTTCTTGTCTCTTGTTCTCCTTTAGATCCGCGTCGGAGAGGGGAGGTGGAGAGGGTTGAAAGCTACAACTCCCAATAATTTGCCAGTTTTCCTTCAAAAATAAGTAAAAACAGTGCCAAAGAAAGGCCACGATTATAGAAAATGCCAAATCTATGAGATATAAGGTCTCCTCACCCCCAGTTACAGAAGCCTTTCTACTGCCCTGCCGTTACCCGATTATAAATATCCACAAAGGAACGAAATCATTTGTCTTATGTAACGAGTCTGTCACTAGATATTAGCACTTTTATGTACTGAGATATGACTGCCGAGCTAATGACCTATGCCTGCGCAAACATTGACAACCTCACAGATCTTTATATACTCAACATTATTTTGATCATTAAATTTAGATGTATAGTCTCCTTCATTTCTTTTGACAGAAACAACATTATTCAGTCTTTAAGAGGACATATTATTTATGAAATTCACCTTTCCACATTTTTGAAAATGTCACGAAGATAATGCTTAGAATATCAAGTAAATTTTCATAGCAACGTTGACATTGTTTATTGGCAGTAATTCTCAATCAAGCGAAGGAAGCTGAAGTTCTCATCCTGATAGAAACTTTAAGAGACAAATCACACGAATTGCTGTACGTCTGCTTTGTCTATAACTTGTCATGTCTTGACGGGTAAATGGCATACAGCGTGAGCAGGTCCAAAAAGGCCATCAGTTCTTCAATTTTCCATGGAACGCCATTATTTAGAAGTCAACTTTCTATGGAACGCCATAATTGCATTCAGCTCTCCATGCAAGGTCGTTTATCATAACAGAATGAAAAATTTTGTTAAATGTCATGGTTCATTTTGTACATTAATGATATTGAACAAACCACTGTATCCTTCAGAGTTTCCGAAAACAGTAACATGCCTTGATATTAGTATTTATTACCTTCATTAATGTCAATACCAACGTTAATGACATCGAACGTGTGTACTATTATGAATGATATATAATTCATCATCTCGATTTGCTGACATGTTACTTTAGACGTGGTACATGATGCGTTATTACATCAGTAGGCACAAACTATAATTTGTAGCAGACATCTGCAGTAATTTGGATAACAAGCTAAAGGCACTATCAATTTAAAAAATGATACGGTATCTTCCACAGGCAAATGACATTAGGTTATGTTTAATTAAGATCACGGAATTCCTTGTAAAAAAGATATATACTGAATTGTATTTTAGTGTAGCTCTAAAGCTAGATGTTGCACAGGTCTTATGAAGAAAACGTTTTTCACAAATCTGGCAAGCATTTGTCTTATTCTTGTTTCTCTTGTCGTAAGAGCATTTCAAGGCACTGTTACTGTGTGTAACTTCTGAACAACACATAAGGCAATTACCAGCGAAGCGGACGAACATTTTTGTTCATCTCATGTTACAAGAAGGGGGAGAAGGTCACCAAGAGCCGCTGAGGGGGCTATCGATCGAGTGGTCTGCCCGTTCGTTCATGTCAAACTTATTCGTCCTGTTTGTCCATGGATGCTAGTAAATTTAACTAATTTACCATAGACAATTTTTTTTACAGTTGAATGGCATGGCAGGATCGAAATTGATGATTGGTGAAAGGTACTGGAGAGGGGAATGGGTGTAGTGACTCTTAGAAACGAGAGTATCAAGTGTCAAGCCTATATCTTCGTATAAGTGTACAAAGATACGTTAGTAAGTCTAACCAGGGAGGTACCTTTAGTCCAGATTGGCATCTCTCTGGTGTAGAGAACTAACGAAGTACACGTCTGTATGACGGGAAAGAAAGCAAGAGATACGAGTAATTAAAATGTACCTTAAGTTGAAAATTACAAAAGTACGTAAAGAAATAAAGGGTTTGGTTGAAAATCATAGGTCAAACTTCCCATTTTAACATATTATCTATTTGCTTGGATGTATAATGTCGTAAGTTATTACGTAATTATTATAATGTCATTCTTTTAACATCCCCATCCCTTGTTTTGGATGTTTTGGTAATAGCAGAGTTTAATGATTGCAATGCATGATGGGAATTGGGAGTATGCACAATAGGCTCCATGCTAAATGGAGTGTCTGCTAACTTGGTGCTATCGCTACTACTGTATTGTTTAACTCCCAAGATCCCTTGCTTCTTTGTATGCGTGGCGTAATCATTACTATCAAGATGACGTTGGCAAAAGTTACAATGACATCAGGGGCGGATTATCTATTAGACTGAGTATGCTTAGATATAGCTCAAAGGAGATACAGAGGCCCTTTATGGATAAAACTGGGGTGGACGATGTCGGTCAGGGGTGACTTAACTCCGCCTTGGGGCCCGATCGGGGTATTAATCCGCTTCTGACAGACTAGATATGACAGAGAACTCATGGCCATTGCGATTCAGCCGTCCGGTTTATCACACAAACGTCTTGCGGATCTCGTCAGTCGTGGGGAACTTATAGGTTTGTCTAAAAATATTTTAATCGGAAACGTTTTCCGAGCGAAAAAGGCGAACTCGGCAAGTTAACCTTCAAGTTGTAGATGTATTTTATGTTCTCCGTTGCTCTCTGTGAGTTTAAGGGCACACTGCCACCACCTAAAGGTTCTTTACGTCAATCATCGTATCACCTTTCACTTTTTTCTTTCAAACGGACAGTTTTTATCTAAACGTGGGTAGAAGATGTACCTTCATGACTGCCTCCAAGGCTTACTACTCTTCTTCGTTCTATCTTTGGGCGTAAAAGTTAGGTTTGTCTCCGTACTACTTTTGTAGTAATCTGGTTCAAAGAAGGTAAGCGTCAAATAAAAAGAAAACAGCAACTGTAAATGAGTTTCACTTTAAAAGTAATGTTAGGGTGATACATACATACATTTTTAAAGAGCTTATTTTCTCTGTCGCGAAATGCTCAAAATCTCATAAAATATTTACTTTTGGCGGTTCCTCTAATTTCATCAACTGTCTCAGCACTTCCTGCTGAGCAGTTTCATTGGCCAAGGTCAATCTGCTATTACTGGAGACACTACAGTAGTTTACAATCCCTTGTCAAACAATCTTCTTTATAGCCTCAAGTAATGTTAATGCGTTACTTCTCTACATAACCACTCTGCTGTGCAATCTATTTCTCACAGATTTGCACGTCATTGACCAATCGGTGGTTAAAGGTGATCGGTCGTCTTGAAATATTGTTTGTGACGTCAGCCTTTTCTTGACATGTTTCTGAGGCGTCACTGTTCAACAGATACACCGTACAAGCGTGGTATAGCTAATCGGTAAGCAAGACGAGACGGCATGTAGCTGCATACCTACTAGGTATACCGATGTCATCATAGCTACTTGTATGGTGTATCCGTTCAACAGTTACGACTACAGAACATGTCAAGAAAAGGCTGACGTCACAAACAATATTTCAAGACGACCGATCACCTTTAACATATACTGGAAGGAATTGTTTGAATTTGCCCTCTTTTCATGTCGATGGAGAGTAATCAATCAGAATTCTTAGGGATGTTACTGTGAAGTGTATTTTTGGAACAATGATAGTTTGTATTTCACAAGTCTGATCAGAAAATAGAATAATTCGAGGAGGCAGCAATCTGAGTTTGTCATCTCTTCTAAGGAGGGATCTGTTCATCCTCATGCAACAGAAATTTAGTGCCACAGTTGAAACTCTCTGACGCAAGTTGCGTCATTCCTCAAAATTCGTCGGTAATAATAAATCTTTGCTAAGTTTCAATTCACGCTTGGAACAATATGCTCTCTGCAATAGATTCGTGTGTGAATGAAGAGTTAACACATGGGAACGACGCCAAGTGGATCCGGCCATAGTCACTTAACGCCAAACTAACATCCCACGGTATGTATACCTCATAACAACGACAGTATTATCACTAAAAGAAAATGTTGGAATGCGTCTGACTTTGCCTCTTGAAAAACGTAATTATTTTAGTTTTATGAGTGTATTAACATCACATGTTAAGGGTCACAGTATCCTTTAAAACATCTAAAGCCAGCTGTATATCTCTCTTGTTTACTAAGACAAGTGTTTAGTCGTACAGCATAGCTTAAACGGCTCAAGATGGACTTCCATATAAACGTTGCTTAGATGATCCAGCATCGATTCTTATTAAAGTAAAGAGATAATCAATTTACAATCATGCCAGTCTTTTTAATAAACAGCAGAAAAGTACTGGGGTCAAGTTTTCGCCTAATCTGTATGATTCGTGTTTATAGCAATGTCCCAATATATGTCAGGGCGCCCTCTTTAAAGTAAAATGCACATTACTCGAAGAAATATTTTCAGTGCAAAGCAACGGTGATTATAGTACGACATTCTATCCAGAACCGTTTTTAAGAAACTGTGGCCAATCTTTATACTAACCTTTTTTCTCCAATTCAAAGTCTCGGTGCTTCTTTAAGGACAGCGTCAACTGGTTTTAAGGATTTCAGTATAAGGACTCAGCTAACCGGATCCATAGTCATATTCTGTAACATAAGGTTCCTTATACGTATTCTAGTTCGACACAAGTACCACTTCAGCGACAAAAGGAACTATCTTATATCCTCAACGCAACATGCCATGTATCCTCAATACCCATTACAAAGTATAATGTCATGTTGACCTCATAAATCATTCCAGGAAACAATGTAATAATATTCTTGTCTTTTTTTAAGGATTCTTTCTAACAGGAATGGTAGCTTAAAAGACAGATTACTCATCATCCCAGTCAGTTCCACTTCTCCCAATTAGGTTACTTCTAGCCCCGCCCACAACTGTCTTTAGCTTTTCCTTGTGCAGACACAAACCTAGTTTATCATTGCTTTTAAGGCAATATCCTGGTGAGCACACAAGGCCCTGATGAGTAATCAGAACACTCTCTGTGCATGCTATGTAATACGAGCTACTCTGCATCTTTTAAACTTTGTAGTTCTGATGTCAATCAAAGAGTAGTCACCAATTGAGACTTTGGCTTACCCTCAAGTAAAAGTCATGCTTAGGGTGATGAGTATCTGTCTTTAGTAATGAGTGCCAAGTCAATAGCTTGTGCACGTTTAGTTCCTATAGCAGATTGGCTAGCAACATGTGTCATTTAGAATTAATGATTTAGTTGCGGTATACACCTGAAAAGTGTAGGTCGGTGGGTTATAGGATGACCCCAGTGGCGTAGCTAGACATTTTTTGTGGGGGGGGGGGGCAAAGCAAAAAAATTCCGACAGATTATTATCTTGATAGTTGTTCGAAATTCTGGGGACCTTTTTTTTTTTTTTTTGTTTTGCTTTTCGGGCAGTTTTGAGACCGACTTTTGATTTTCACGTTGACATATCGGTGTGTAATTCTGCTTGAATGCATAAGAAGTGTTGTAAGTGTTTCAAATGACTTGTTTTTATTTATTTCCGACAGACTAGAAATTTCCGACAGAGGCCTTGTGGGGGCGACCGCCCCCTGCCCCCCTCTAGCTACGCCACTGGATGACCCTATGAAAAAGTAAATAAACAGAAAAAACAAAAACAAAAAGAGATGAAAAAACAAGTGCTAGAAATTCTTACTGTCTCATGTATTACCCGTAAGCTTATGAACGTGTTTGGATACCCTGTCTTTGCATAGTTCGGATCAACGTCAATTCCCATGTACCGTATACACTCAAACTTACTGTCTCGACAAAGCCTTTCCAACTTTTCGATAGCAAGTTATCAACGTCCTCGGGTTTATCCTTCACCATCTAAGCGATGGCTTGTTCAAGTGGTAGTTAACTTATTTGAGTGGGACCAAGGAACTACCTGCCTCTGAGCGGTCCTTAAAGTTTTCTAACGGGAACATTTCAACAATTGAAACGTGTCGGTTCCTGCGCAGGCTAAAGAACTGTCCTTCAAAACTTACAGATAGAGACACCCCATGGGAGTAGACGAGGAGTCAACCACGTGATCTAAGACTTGAAAGATTTGACCATTTAAAACTCTTCTTGCATAGACAGACCCGTAATATAATGCTTGCCTCCAAGGACCTTTATCTCCAACTGAATGTTAGCACATTACAGAATTAAACTCCCTACTGATAGCCTTTCAATAGACGAGTTGGGAAATAAGATTTTGCTGTACCATGTAGTACCACAGATCAAGTCCACGGACATATTTCTCACGGATACAAAGGCTTTGAGCGACTGGGTTTTGTCTTCCACGATTTACCATTCTAAAGAATGTTTTCTTTGATTGATGTCTACCCAACCATATTTTTAAACTCGAAAATTGTGCGTGATAACACATAATATCTGTCTTGCACATGCAGTTTCTGTTATAGTACACTTTCGTTCCCAGCATGCATTTTATTTCGAAGTTTCCCAACTGGTCTATTCCCAACCAGGTATTTGAAATCCTACTCACGTTCAAATGCACCCAAGAGACTATGGGAACTGAGAGTATGAACAATGGACTAACTTAGCGCTGGCGCTACTACTATGTTGTTTGTACTCCCAGTTCCCATGATCCCTTGCGTGCATTTACCAATGATTAAAGTCTGCTACTGCCTTTCCACTGTATGTAAAAGTTCTAGATGAAGTGTACATGTAATTTAACGGGATTTTTTTCCTTTTGGTAGAATAGCTGTTAAGCTACTTTAGTGTAAAACGTGCAAAATTTCGTCAGCAGAAGTTATGATTTGTCCCTTGACCCATGTTGACCTGGTACGTGATCAGGTGGTCCAATTAAAAGAGGTTGCTTTCCTCTTTGAATGGGATTTGGGCGGGTTGATTTTGTAACTTGAAAAAATATGAATGTGGATGCTCTCTTAGTATGGTGTGTCGTCTAAGGAGCGGTTACACTGAAAACCTCAAACTTTCAAAGATGTAAACTAGTGCAGCAATTTGCAAATTTTGAATTAAATTTATGTTTAGGAGTTGGCTAGGAGGAACTTTCAATGTGGGGAGGGCTCGTCTGACCCCGACCCCTCTGATTACAGGCATCTTGACAACAGTACATATCTGTCATACGATTGTGCTAGTTCGAAGAAGAAAATGGGCACTCAAATGAGACTATTTGTGTACTTTTGCATGCAAGTACTGCTATCCTGTGCGTACGTGAAAACACCCTCTGTCTCTTAACATTGAAAATTCTCATGTTATCAATTTCTATGAAATCGCCTCGTCAGACCTTAGAAAAGGAGTCGTAGAAAACCATTTCCAAATTGGAAAAATGTTGTTTTCCTTTAATTGCTTCTTCTTGTCGAGCCTGATCTAAGCTTTAAATTTAATTTCACTTTTGTCTTGCACACTGTTCTACTCCACATACAGTAGGCCTATGTATCGAGCGATTATTCAATTTCAGAAAACCTTGGCTGAAACTTTAATGGTATCAGTCTTGCTTATCTGTTTATCACAAACCTGACAGCCCCACTTTTCGTCGTCTGCGGCTGTACCTTCTAACGGTAACATTTGGTTAATTCATCAAGAGTAACCGCCGAAGGATTTTAATGAAAGAATCTCTTCCGTCAGACAATAGTTCTCACCATATTTTTGGATGTACTTGGAGTATCTCATGCACCTGCCACCTATTTTACCGTGAGGTTTGTTCTTCTTAATGCAATTATAATTTAGCAAAAACGTATTACTTTCGTAACAACAAAAATGTGACAAAAGTATGCATTTCATTGATTTTTGCTATTCGCCCTTGCGTAGAAAACTGCGAAAAGGATAGGCCTATTACATATATAACACGGGAACTCGGCGTTTCAATAGCAACAACAGTTCTGTATCAGTTTATAAGGTCATGACGTTTAATATTGCACCTCTGTGTTCCGACATTACGTACCTTAATACTCTCATCCTAACCTAACCCTAACGTTTATCCTAACACTGATCTCAATGTAGACTTGTCACATTATTATAGAGACGTAAGGACAATGAGACATGGGCATAGAGAGCAGTCCCCGCTTATACAATGCCTTTGCGATGAATAATGGGTAGTTAATTTTAAGTGGAAGGATTTGTCCCAAAGAGCAAACAGAATTCGCAGTCCACATAAGCAGCAATTTGTGTTTGTCACTGGGTGGAGGTCAGAGGGCCTGCATAGCAGGTGGAATGAACCATTCACAAATAGGCCTATCTAATCGTACACTTAACCATATATGGAGACGTAAACGTGTACGTATGCGTGTACGTATTGCTACGTGTCATACACATATATAGCTGTCTGTTTAATGTAATTGTTGTGCAAGTGGTAAAAGAAGTGCGTCGGAAGAAAAGCCTTTCTAAGATCATAAAGTAATGGCCGGACTCGTGAATACAAGCAAAATATAACATCCGTTGATCAACTATTTTTTTTGAGGGGGGGGGGGCAAAGGTTTTCCTCTGCCCTATCTACGCGCATCCACACTATTGGGAGAACCATGCCCCAGCCTTCCAACGACGCAGTGGCCTCCCGTTTTCATTGTAAGTTCAACGAAACCTGCGTCTACTTGTAAGATCATTGTAGCACTCATCTATACATAGTGTGTATATCGCCTTAAGTCGATGCAGCAAGAGACCACTTCATTTTTGAGAGAATTAGACTTAGGTGGTTAATGTTCCTATGCGTATGGTCCAATTCGGCAATGGAGGTGACACTTGATTATAGTCATGGACATCAAGAAGCGGGAAACGAGGCACTTATGCCCCACTTTTTGAAGTGTGAGGAAAAAATCCACATGTACCCAGTCTCCTACACTATTTTTCATATTTCGGTATTAATACCCCCTCACCCATCCACTTTGCTACACTTAGAGGGTAGATGTAGCATGATCTCTGAATAGCTAGAAGAACACTCTAAAATATCTAGGCATGTATGCCACCTGACAAACTTTTGGTAAGGACACTACCTAGGCTGGACAAAAAGTGCCCGTGCAGGGTAAAGTAGGCTTACTATTTTAATCAAACTGGGTAGGTTTCACCTCATACTTTTTTAAGTGGTATACGTGCCCAACAGCTTTAAAGTGAAGGATAGCATATTACACCCAACCATCTCATGCCTGAAATTGGTGCTTTAATGGATTACAGAAGTTCCAGATAGTCTCAACCCGACTTGTACAATGTTTAACTCGGGTCTGCCTGTGCTGTCAAGGACGATGTACATACTATAAGGACTCCTTCAACAGTAACGAATTAACAGATCAAAGTTTGCTGTGGAATGATATCCTCTCGATTTTTTATGTTGATGAATAATCTATTCCACATTTTCCCTGATGGTAAAATAATCAGTCATTTTTATTCTTCTTATTTGATTAATTCGTCACGGTCATTAGCTCAAATTTAATAATTACCTTGGTTTATTAGTTCTGTGAATATCTATTGACAAAACCGCTTCACGGAGTCGTATCCAATGTTTTAGCGATCGTAAATCGCCATAAATCACATTTTAACGTGTCTTCTCAGTAAAATAATCCATCGAAGACATGAATAGCCACTTCAATTTGACAGGGTGAACTTGCCAATTCGGAGTCACACTTTCGTGCACTCGGAGTCTCAAAAAGTCGATTTTCAAATTGAAACGAGAAACTTTGGGAATAATTAAATGAGGGATTATTGAAATTTCTTGTTGTTGATGAAAGCTGGATTTTTTTATTACTTACGTTTGATACCGTTCTATAACTACCGTAATAAATTGGTCGGGATAATATGAGTATCACCATGAAATGAATAGTCATAAATCACTGACGAAAGAAACTTGAGGTCAATCTCCTCAGTCCATTTGGTCACTTTATAGAAGGGTCTAAGCTCAAATTAAGTTTGATATGTTAGAAGGGTACTTATTCCAAGCATTCTGGTGAAATTTGCATTGAAAGATGAGTGATTCTCAAGATATGAGCAGTTAAAGTTGTCACATTTTCAACAAAAAGTGAACTTAAAGCAAGCGCATATGACATCATATCCTCACATTAATGGGCAGTCTTTGTTTTTCTCTAAACTTTACAACCAGTTTTCTCCTCTCACAATCACATGTTATCGGAATGTGATTGCATGAGAGGCATAAAAATTTTACAAATTCACATTCCACATGGGGAGGTCCTATCCCTATTAACCTCAAGGTCAACACAATAGACTGAAAAGACAAAGGAATCAAAGCATTTCTCATCAATGTGAGGAAGTGATGTAACCCCTGCTTGCCTCAAGCTCACTTTGGGCCACAAATGTAGCAACTTCATTTGCTGATATCTCTAGTACAACATGTCCAATTTTAATGGAAGTTTCACCAAATTGCGTAGATTTAGTTCCTCTTTCACATATGAAAACTATTTTTTGCTCAAACCCTTCCCGGTTAAAGTGTACCTAAAGTCTGAAATTTTAGAAACGTGCTTTACAAAGTGAATCCAAATGGTCCAACTCCATTTTCACAAGACATTCGTGAGCTGAGATATAATATTTTAAATCTCATTCACTCAAGTTAGAATGGTAGATTGCACAATAATTTGTGATGTCATTTTTGCACTACTCACATTACCGTCCTTATTTTTCTTCCTTTTATTCCCGAAAGCCACTGCACCTTGTGCCAAAATGAATCACAGTCCTCCTGTTAAAGGATGACTTGAGTATATATACAAGCCCTATGCGTACAATATGATATCCATGAATACAGTTTATTTTTCAAGGTCATATAAGCATTTTAATTTCAGAAGGAAATCAAAGCAGTAATGTGAATTGTAAATTAAGGCCATCACAACTTATTGCAAAATCGACAAATTCAGTGAATACGTTTTAACATTTTATATCTCAGCAACAGTGTGCTTTAAAAACGTTAGTTGGATGAATGAGATTCATTTCCCAACCTCTCAAATATATATTTTTTTGTAATTCTAGACTTAAGGTCCACTTTAATGGTTAAGCTTGCACCTCTCTTGCCTTGAACTATGATTCGCTTTGTAGTAAGATTTCCGTCAACCTTGTTTAACTTTCAGCCCTCAACCTGCCTTATGACCAATGGGCTTGCTAGTTTCTGCGATTCATTACAAGTGCTTGCGACATGGAGAAACTCGCAAGGTGGGGAAGTTTTTGCTCTAGCAGCTAGTCGGGGTGATGTTACAAGGTGTTGCAATCTGCAACAGGCTCCATGCCAAGCTGGCCTGTACGATCGTTGTTGAGATTCTGTGCTACATCTAAAATAACCCTTCTCACAATCTGAGAGTAACATGCGATCGTCTAGGTTTAGAAGGGACTTTCTTTCCCTTTACAAAAGTGCAAGCCAAAATGCGTGATCCGTCAACTTGGTTGATCCACATATTTTGTGTGGTGTGCTATTGTAACTAGTTGAAGTCACAAACGATTGGAAGGAACTCGCAAGAAAGGCGCTCTCAAGCACTTACAAGCCAAACATCACATGGTAAGCAGCAAACCTTAGGCCTGCATAACTCAAATATTCTAAAATATGCACACCTTGATCATTTTTCCAAGTGTTACCTCGTCGACTATGGTCCACTCATCAGCTGTTCATTGCAGACGTGTAGTGTGAGTAGCCTACATTGTCATGAGTACGAGTGGAGTGTCGCTGGTTGTGAGTACGAGTACGAGTACGATTACGAGTACACGTCTGTTACAAGAGTCTGAGTACAAAATTTTGCAGTAGCCCCAACGCATAACTTCCAAAACCTGTGAGTATGAATACGAGTACAAGTACAAACCTATTCTCACGAGTACGAGTAAATGCAATTGTGCCAAACCGTGAGTACGAGAACGTACTCACTACAAGTCTGGTTTGTTGCAGTATGATCGCCTCTGCCCTCCCCTGCGTACTCCTTAGTAGTGCTATTTAACTTTATAAGTTTTACCTGCAGAAAAGCGACCTACATTAGAACAGTATCTATATGTATATAGGGCCGACATTGAAGACTGCATAAAAAGAAGCCTTTGATACTTTTTCGCCTTCAGTAACATAAAACTCTCTATGCCAATATTATCGGCTCAGTTACTGATAACGCATACTAAGTGTCATCTCCGATAAAACATGGTCGGTAGCGCATTGATTTTATTTCAGTACAAACCTAAACTGACGATACTCGCCGCACGTATATCCTATTCTCAAATTAGATCAGCACACACATATAACCGCCGACTTATCTAGGTTACAAATATTTGGATTGTGATATGAATAGTTTATAGATATATATTTGTTGTTACTTTATTCCGCCTACCCTACTTATTTTATAACTTTGACATGTTTCCCTATAGTATTCTTTCACTCTATATCTAATTATAATTATCAGTCTATAGTACGACTTGTGCGCTTTATAGTTTTAAGCTGGTGGAAGCTCTGTAACAGTTTCAAAGGTAGCCTTTGTCAAGGCTTTTCTGCCGTTTGTTATCCCTCACTTTATTTAGGCCTACTTCGATTTGAAAGTAGCCTACGCGCTCCAACCATTGAAGCTAGGCCCTCGACTGCTGAGCAAACGATCTCGCGCCGGCATCAAAGCCTTTGGACAAAGTCATAGATATGCATCTATGATATTCACGTTGCTACTACTTACTATCAATTGTTATTATGCTGCTATGTCGTCGAAAGGAAATTGACCAATGAAATTGCTCGATCCTTTATTATTGTTGCTTGAAGACTCGCAGAACCAGTCCCTGTTGTTGACCTTGCGATATTACGTCGACCCAACGTTATCGCTCGAAGAACGGCGGACACTGGTAAATCAAACTCTTACCAAATCCATACGGCAGGTTCACAAATGTGTCCGTCCCGTTTGAAACAGAGCTTCGAGCTGTCGATTTATTAATGAATTCGCGTCTAAACTAAGTAGAGCTGCTGAATGTTGTGCGCTTGAATCATCCCATTGATCCCAGTTGTTGTTCGCCATGGAACGAACAGGCAAGGTACAGTCGTGCATATTCATGAATCATTGAAACCGAAGACTCTCTGATTGGTTCCCACTAATTACTACCGATTTGGTAGCAGATTTCAAAGGTTTAGTTAAGCAGTTTGTGCATGAAATTAACTTTGTCCAGTAGTTGCGCATGCGTCGGGTTGGTAGGACGTGATTTTTATTGCTCTGTGTTTAGTCGTTTTTATCCCTCTTAGTTTGCCTTTTACCAGTTGTTTTAGGTGTTATACCGATTTTAGTGTCTATTCTCTTGTTTCTGTGTTGGATCTTGCCTTTTATCGTTTTTAAACCCTGTTTTTGATTGTGATTTTTACGGATTTCCGTTGTCTCACTTTGGTGCCTTGGAGACCCCCTAACACGCTGTTGGTGTTTTTAGCAGAGGCCTAGCCTGTACCATGAGGTGGTGCCTTCTTCTTATTGTTGTTTTTAGCAATCTACACGTAATTTCTACCAGGTGGCATGGAAGTGTATCACACTCTTGGATGTCTCTCCATAGACCTTATATAATCGTTCCAAGGTCGGTCAGTATCTTTCAACATTTTTCTATGGTAGGCCTAACCTTTTCTAACAGATGCTGGCCTAGGCCTAAGTCCCTTAACGTTAGTCGTACTTGTATTTCTCACTTATCAAACTCTCAAAATTACACACGGTCCCTTGTGTGCATGCTTCTTATTCTAGGTGGGGACATTGAGGTCAATCCTGGCCCGGGATCTTATTGTGGGCTTTGTAGCAAACTGGTCAAAAAACGGGACAAAGCTGTTGAGTGTGATGGGTGTGTTAAATGGGTCCATACGCGGTGTGCCGGCATCGACAATGAAGGGTATAAATTGTTACAACTTTCCAACCCCGATGACAAATGGTATTGCTCCAATTGCTCATCCCCTTGTGGCATTTGTGCACATATGGTTCTGGGTAGTGACCCAGCCATTGAATGTGACTCCTGCAAAAAATGGATACATAATAGGTGCTCTCAGGTCGATGACCTTCATTATCAACATGTTCAAGCCACAAGTTGTGTTTGGATATGTCCAGCCTGTAACCAAAGTAATTTAGCTACCACCCCCAATCGTAACATAGGCCTAGGCCTTAGTAATTGTTTTGAAGTCCTTGAACCGGATCAAAATGAGTATCAAAATGTCTCAATTACTCACGCGGAGTCACCTCCTCCGAGATCGAAGAACATTCTCAGTCATAAGACTGCTCACAAAAAGGAGATTTCCTTAGTTTCAATTAATATTAATGGCATCCGTGGTAAAAAAATTGATCTTCAAGCGTTCCTTAGTGTGACCGAACCTGATGTTGTGGCTCTCCAGGAAACTAAGGTTGATGACTCTATAACAACGAGTGAATTGTTTCCTGCTTCTCTTGACTATACCATTTTCAGAAATGACCGTACCCTGGGGGGCGGTGGCACTATGCTGCTGGTAAAAAAAAATCTGACCCCATCAAGTGTTAGATACCTCACTAACGGTTCTGAGTCAATTTGGGCTAAGTTCTCAATTAATGGTACTATGCACTATGTCGCCTCTTGGTACAGGGACCCTGACGCTCCATCTGAGCACATATCTTTACTTCGGGAGCAATTAAGTAAAATTATGGCTAATCATAAATCCAGCAGGCAACCCTGCTTTCATGTTTTGGGGGATTTCAACTTCAGCAAAATTGATTGGCTTACCAGATTAAATAAGGATAGTGGGTTGTGTCTGACCAACAGTACCGGCAAACTGCTCCTTGATATCTTAAACGATTTTGCTGCTGATCAACTTGTAAATTTCACTACTAGTGGTGATAACACTCTTGATCTACTTCTAACCAATTCGCCGAGTCAGTACATTGAAGTCTCCCCCTTAGACCCTTTTAGTGATCACGAAGCTATATTCTGTAGACTGAAGTGTATCCTTCCAAAGATTAGGCAACCTCGTAGGCTTATCTGGCAGTTTTCTAAAGGTGATTATAGTACCATGAGGAGTGATACCCGGAGTTTTGCTCTTGGTTACTTTAACGGGGGGCAAAAAAATCGTTCTATTGACGAAAATTGGCAATTAATAAAGTCCTTCCTCGAAAGGACTGTAAAGAAGAATGTTCCCACCAAAACTACTAGGACTAGGACATCCCTCCCTTGGGTCACTGACGGCATACGTAAGCTGATCAGGAGACGGGACAAGTTGTATGCTATTTTTAAAAAAACTCATAAGACTAATATTTACGACAAATGGGCTGACTTACGTAAGAAAATTAAAAGGGAAGTTTATATCTCCCATACCAACTACATTAATGGTATGATTGGGGACATAAAAAATGACACAAAGCCTTTTTGGAAGTACATAAATGGAAAAAAAAGGATAAGCACAGTATCCCCCCTCTCCAGACAAATGGCAAATTAGCCATTACTGATCTGGACAAGGCCCTAGCCTTCAATTCTCAGTTTACTAGTGTCTTCACTAAAACTTTGTATAGTGTAATTCCATTCCATAGACCGACTCATAGCAGAATGGCTGATATTACTATCTCCACACAAGGGGTTGAAAAACTGTTAAAAGGTCTTAACAAACATAAAGCTGTTGGACCGGACAACATCCACCCTTGGGTCCTCAGGGAAATCGCATCGGATATTGCCCCTATGTTGAGTCACCTTTATCAACAATCCCTCTCAAGTGGGCAAATACCCATTGATTGGAAGAGGGCAAATGTTTGCCCTATTTACAAAAAGAATGACAGTTCCCTCCCTAGTAATTATCGGCCTGTCTCGCTCACCTGTATTTGTTGTAAATTGTTAGAACACATTATTAGCTCAAACTTAATGGACTTCTTTGAATCCAAGAATGTCCTTTCATCAAAGCAGCATGCCTTTAGAAAATCGCACAGCTGCGATACTCAGTTGGTGTCAGTCATTGAAGACTGGGCTTCATCCCTGGATTCAAACAAGCAAATTGATGTTTTCATTCTGGACTTTGAAAAGGCTTTCGACACGGTGCCTCATGAGCTCTTAAAGGGGAAATGCAGTCGCCCCAACTTGAAGTAGTGTAGTAGACTGTCCTGTTTCATGATTGGCTCTTGAGAGTCATGTGACAATATTTTTTCTCTTCAAATGTGAAATTTACTAGAAGTAACTGATTGGTTTACCTTGAATGTGCAATATTGAAGTCCTAAAATATTATGAAAGATACTTTGAAGAGAAATAAGAAGAAAATTGTGAGATTTAGCTGTTGCTTCAAAATAAGTTTGGGGCGACTGCTCTTGCCCTTTAAAAACCAAGCTTTTTAGTCTTGGTGTTTCAAGACAGATCCTCCAGTGGGTTGATGATTTCCTCTCTGATCGTAAACAGGCTGTCGTAGTAAATGGTACTAGGTCTTCTTTTGACGATGTTGTATCTGGAGTCCCTCAGGGGTCCGTTTTAGGACCAATTCTCTTTTTAGCGCACATCAACGATATCGTTAGTAGTGCCAGTTCTAATGTCAGGCTTTTTGCTGATGATTGTGTTTGCTACCGAGTTATTGATGATGCTAGTGACTGTCGTAAGCTTCAGGTTGACATTGATAATCTAGGTCTCTGGGCTAAGACATGGGGTATGAGATTCCAGCCTTCAAAGTGCAATATCATCACCTTTGCCAGAAAAAAGAAGCCTGTCTGTTTCGATTATGTCTTAAACGGTGAAAAGTTACTTAAGGTTGATTCAATTAAGTACTTAGGGGTTTTTATTACTAGTGACCTTAGTTGGGATAAACATGTCCAATTTATTTGTAATAAAGGTAATAGAATCTTAGGGGTACTTCAAAGAAATCTGTCTTTTTGCCCTAGCAACTTGAATGTGAAGCTAACTGCTTATAAGGGCCTTCTCCAGCCTGTTTTGGAATATGCCAGCAGCGTGTGAGATCCACACCAGATTTACCTACAGGATAAGGTGGAGAGTATTCAAAGGAGATCGGCTCATTTTATAAGTTTGACCTTTCACGAGAGCCTGGGTCTATGACTTCTGTACTGAAAGACCTCGATCTCCCTTCGTTATCGGAACGTCGTAGGCAAAATAGACTAATTCTTTTTACTAAGGGTGTTTTTGGTAAGGCTCAGATCCCTGTTGATAGACTTCGGCATCCCACTCGCAAAATTCGTGGTATGCATAACCTACACTTTTGCCATCTTTATACTAGGACTAACTGCTACAAGTATAGTTTTCTGCCTAACACAGTCAAGGATTGGAATAGTCTCCCTGCCTCTCTAGTCGAAAATTCTGTGCATCATAAAGACCCCGTTCAGTTTATTACAAATAGCATTAGGGCTTAGGTACCCCTCGACGCATGCGTGGTGAAGTAATGTCCCTTTGGATGTGTCACCGAATTCCGAAAGAAGAAGAAGAAGGCTTTCCTGCGTAGCGATTTCCAGGGGGAGTACAACACCCAGAAGGTAACAGCCAATGTTTCCTGCTAATGTTTCCAGAGGGAGGAGGAAAACTGTCGCAGGAAAGACTCGACAGAGGCTATTTCAAAGGAGGACAAAGACAGTGTCCTTTATTCTTGAGAGAACAAATTACTGTCAGGAAATACGCAGAACACCCACAAAATTTCCTCATGACATTATTTTCCAATTGAATGTTTCATTTTATTTAGCCTTTATTGGTTCTACTGAGAAGAGCTATTCTGTAAGTGTATTTGTTAACGGCACTGGACTCACATGAGATGACGTGCAAGTCATTACTTTATGCAGCCCATCTTGATTACCAATTCATTTACATGGCGTTTTCGATCACAGTCTGGTAACGAGATTGTTATCTGATGACGCGCACGGTTATCCCCTGCACTAGTGAACGCCGGGCAAAAATCTCGAGTCAGCTCATTATCATGACCACGAGCTCGTTAGCAGATCATCCTGAATATCACATGTGAATGGTCTCGTCATCTTGATAAGGTGTCAACCCTCAAATGTAGCGCAGCTTACTTTTCGTAAAAACAAACAAATCCTAACATGTCTTACTTTTGTAAACAAAAGCCAGCGGATGTTCGGGGACAGATTGATGACTTGCTTGTTATCTTTTGTCCTCTCCATGTGAACGCGACTGTGATCTTAATAACAAAAAACCCGAGAAAGGCCGTTGTCATTTCTCGTACAAAGGTAATTGTGAGTTTGCTTTAAAGCGTATTATAAAGCGTATTATAAGGCATACTGACGGTCATAGGGACCGTCAGTATGCCTGTTTGACTCACAGTTCTAGTCGTTCTGTGTGAACATTTTCAGTGGCGAATGGGTTTTGGAACCCCCTTGCAAAATTTATCGGTCTAATGTAATGGAAATATGTTTCAGGGGGCGAGACATACTAAAATACATAAGGCAATGGTAAGTTTTTGTCTTCAGGGGGAAAACATTTTACCATTTTACATTTTACCCTCCTGGACTACGAGCTAGGTAAACCGCCAGAAAAATGATGTTTTGATCAGGTCTATGTGCTGTCCGACCAATACTTCCAAAATACACTTAACGCCAAAATTTTACATATGATATAAGATTGTTACAAAATCCCCTCTTGTCATTCTTTACAATATTTTAGATCCACTTTCACAAGAATTTATGATCAAAATGATATTTTCTTGACAAGTTTGTTTTTCGTACTGTCAATATTCTCCTTTCTCACGCTTTGGACGCCACTGGGTGTAATTATAGCTAACGACAGATATCAAATATGTCTAAAACTGTATACAAATATAAATGTCTCCAAATAGTACGGAGCCATGCGCGTTATATCGGTCACGTATATTAATTTAGCCTCATATCAATAATTATACCAACGGCTCGTTCATTTGTGGGACGACAAGGAGATACCAACATGGATGTAAGAGGTCGGCGGTGTTTTCAGAGATTTAATTGTCGGAAAATAGTTTTTGCAAGAATAACTCCGAGTATATAATTGACATGTCAAGATCGCCAGGCATGTAGTGTGAGCGGTTTAACGCCAAGCCCATAGCCAAGGGGAAGGAACAGGGGGGCAGAGACAGGGAAGAAGTGTCCTGGATAAAAAGCTCTAACTAGAAAAGCAAACATTACCATTGCCTTAATGCATTTTAGAACATGTCATCCCCCTATAAGATACTTCGCCTCCTGGAAGCTATTCCGCCCCCTTCATTACCTTGTCTGGCTACGAGCCTATTAACTGGTGCGAAGTTAGCAATCTTAAAAAATATCTGATCAGCACCGAACGGGAATTTGATCGAATATTTGACTGAATTTCAATTCTAGTCATTTTTTGAACCAAATCTTTGAAAAGAGTTGATCAGATTATGGGTCAGTACCAGGTTCATCAGATTCGGTTAAAATTTGACCGGACGCTTGTTCGAAGTTTTGAGAGGGTAGGCAAGATCACTGTGGGAGTGGGGATCACCGAATTTGCGAGGATCAAGCAAGCATGTGCCGAAAAATATGCATTCGAAATAACTTTCCGTGATAAAAAGTTGCATTCAAGGTCTCTACTATAAGACACTCCTAACTGAATACGTCTCCTTTAAAGGTTGGTCTGGTTTAAAAGGACCCGGTTGTCAGAGGCATAGGAGACGGGGCAAGCTGAGGGAGAAGCCCCTCAATCGGGCCGAAAATTTGCTTTTGGGTAAAATGTAAGCTGTTTTCGGACATACGTGCTTAAAATTTCGGGCAACAGTGCTCAGCTTTAAGAACTATACTCAGGGGCGCAAAACTCTGCTTGAGAGTGAGGGGCGAAAACGAATATGGTGTACGCGTGGATTTGAAACTGTGCACGCGTAGCGTGCACCGCGAGCGCGAAGCCCTCGTGGGTGGGGTCCAGGGGCCCGCCTTAGGGCCCCTGGTGGGGTCCAGGGGCAAAGCCCCGGTGGGGGTCCAGGGGGAGAAGCCCCCGGAAGCTCCTGGGTTTTAGTATTTCAGAAGCTGCAGAAAGATTATTTCGAACGGAAGTTTTTTAGTGTAAAGGCTCCTGGGTTTTAGAACATTTACACTTGTCAAAAGGGTTAGTTAGGGCACAAAGTTAATTAATACTACTGATGTGCTTCACGAACCGGGGCACAAAATGCAGAAATAGATCGCTCTGGCCTAGATTAGGAAACGAATTGAAGGTATAACTAAGACATGTCTTAAGTGTTTTCGACTGAAAATTGATTCGTCTGCGCCGGGTTTCAGCTTCAGATGATATTCCATACGGCCTTGGTCAACAGACATTCAAATATCATGTCAGTTATAGCCTATAATTGTATTGTTGTCATGTGTTGTTATCAAAGGGATGTCAAAAGTGACCAAGCGACGAAAAAAATGAGCATTGCTATTCACATTTTTGGGGGCCAAATTAGGGTTTGGCCCCCACTTTTTCACTTGAGGGGGTAAAGGCCCCCTTGCCCCCGGGATTTGCGCCCCTGACTGTACTTTAACCAATTAAACCAACTAAAGGTGCCCCGTATGCTTATGCCAGTGATCAACTGTAGCATTCTGGTTTTCTTAAAGAAATGTACGCTTTTTCAAAAATTGGGGAACGAAAGGGCTTTCTTTACTTGACCCTCGTAAATTCGGTGATCCCCACTCCCACAGTGATCTTGCTTACCCACTCAAACATTTTTTTGTGAAATCCTACGGTCTAATAACCTAGGTACGTGTACGACAGTTAAAATAATTTGAAGTCAAAGGACGCTAAATGTACGGTATTTGGGGGTTTGTGAGCATAGAAAACATAAGGTGTCCATCGTTCCTTCGAAAGGTCAACTCAGCCCACACATCCGCTCAATGGATGTATGCAGCCTCATCTGATGTTTTAATCATGCAATAGTTGGTTCGAAAATCGATTTGGGGCGTATACGCCCTCATATTCCCTCTTCCTGAGTATCCGCACACGCCCACACATTCATTGTTATTAGCATGTGTTTTCGTTATCTGGAGTCACCCACTCCGTAACATAATATCATACATGATAACAAGTCTCGAGACTGGAGTATGTGCCATATGAACTCTCATTATCTGAAACTTTAATCTCGGATTCAATTAGGGTTTCTTCTCACCTTCTGCATGCATGAAGAACTCAATAGACGAGTTGGGAAACTTCGATGTACAATGCATGCTGGGAAGAAAAGTGTAGCATAACAGAGACTGCATGTGCAAGACAGGTATTTTGTATAACGATCAAGCACAATTTTCGAGTTTGAAACTATGGTTTTCTAGACATCATGTTACGGGTCAAAGAGGATTTTCTTTAGTGGAAAAGTTCTCTTTGAACGTTAACCTTCTTATCTTGGACGAAAAGGTTGGACAGAATAACGCTAAATTGTGGAAGACAAAAACAACAGTCGCTCGAAGCCTTCGTATCTGTGCGAAAATGTCCGTGGACTTTATCTGTGTTACTACATGTACAGCAAAATCTAATTCTCAACTAGTCTATTGAATTCAAATTTATTTCTCATGTTTACCAGAGATAACGAGTTGAAACACATGTATGGATGCAAAAACATATGATGACGTGACAAAGGTAATGTAGTTCAATCGAGAATTCATAATTAACATGATTGTTTGCCATAACAGTAAATTGTAATAGTCTTCTCTCAATATCTGTCAAATATGTTGCCATCAAATCTGCAATCAGAATAACAGTTTGGCATGAAGAAAAGTGTTGTTTACCCCAGACAAAAGTATTATGCGAATACACTTTACTTGAGTAAGGGGCGCCTCTCGCAGTGTCATCGTAAACGCTTTCGGAAAGAACTTGAAGAGCGACCTCGCTATTAGTTCGTGTATCATATCAACGCTAACGTGTAGTCGAAGGAATTTAAATATTAAAGAGGACTCACAACACGATTGCAAAAAACGATTTCTTATGAATAAAATAGGTTAAGAATGAAATAAGTTACGAATAACGAATTTCAAAAGATATTTGAAAAAAAAAACTGTCAAGGAGCTCGACGTATTACCTCCACCCCACCCCTACCCAAACTGCATTTCACCGCGTCCTACATTTGTATAGCGATCTACACAGCTTAAAACCGATGACTTATCTTCACTGATGGTTGCTGTTGTAGTTTGTTGTTGGCCGATGTCAGATACAGATATTTGAAAAGAAAAGGTGAGTAGCACGATACTTAACTCCCCCCCCCCCCCCGCGCCCCCGCCCCCGCCTCCCCGATTTTTGAAAACTCCAGAACGATTTCGAAATGAAGAAAAATCATTTAGCAAAACTATTGAAATTTACCCACAGTAAACCAGAATACTGTTAAGACGCAAATCGTCATACCTGAAACAGGGAACATGACAAAGTTTCTCCTTGTAGTTTAGAAAATCTGTAAGCATGAGTCAAGTTCACATATGAGTTGTAGCTTCCTTTGCCAGCTAACCACGTACATTTACGTGTTACTGTTTTCGCCACTAATTTTGAAAGCCTCAGCATGCACTCACGAAAATTTCACATAGGCTATACCCCACGGACTTCTTATATACATGGACAGAGCATATTGCACTAACGTCCTATGCGTAAATTGTCGCCACCGTGTACGTACACGAAGGCTTACCAATATGGCTGCCTGCTATAGTCTTGTGTGTAAAAGTTTGGACTTGCTCAAGTGGCTCAGTATCGACAAATTGTGTGAAAAACTTGTAATATTTTCGAAAGAATGCAAGCTCAAGTCAAATTCATCAAATAGAATGGAGGACTGTGGTGTTGTTCTTCCATTCATACTGATATTTTGTCTGAAATGTTGCAGATTCATCGTCAAATTGGGCAAATGGTAGTAGCCCGGCGGCCATCTTGGTTAGCCTAAATTTGTTCGAACGGTGACGACCGTATTGATTGCGCAATCCTCTGTCCATGTATTGAAGTCTATGGCTATACCCTCAACCTGCCTATCGAACGAAAGCTAACGAAATAAATTAGTTTAAAGTGGCGCTATTGCACAACATTTAACTATAAAGGCTAGCCGCAGCGCCGGAAACCAGAACATAATGGTATCGTCCACGAGAAAGAAAGTCGGACGGCTCGATGATCTGTTGTATTGACTGCATTGTGTACAGACGATTCAGTAGATAAAGGGTAAACCGGTGAGAATGAGAAAGAGAAGAATTTATCCGACATAGGCTATCCGTTGAGGATTTAGAGGAAACAGAAGATGAAAATACAGATACGAGGTATTAAAATTAGCTCACAAACGTCAGGCCTACGTTAACGTTAAGTTAGGCTAGGCCTACGTTAACGCTAATGTTACACCATAGCAAAGGCATAACGTTAGGCCCAACATCTGACATTGACAACAGTAAGTTAGGCATTCTGTACATGTAAACAACTTCAGCGCCCAGCATGCACACACACATTATAGCATTAGCTGAAAAGGGGTTAAGGATTACCAGCTCCACCAAAAAAAAAAAAAAAAAGACTGAATGCGAGTACGACGAGTACCGGTTACCGAGACCCGACATCGATCTTAAGTTAATGCTGCAACCAACTGACCAACTGGTCAGGACAACAGCCGCGGTCACACTAGCCTACAACGAATTCGGATCGGATTCCGATCTGATTTTTGTGAGTTTTTTTTAAAATCTTCTCCATTTCGGGTGGGAAAGAACCCAAAATTTACCAACCTGTGTAATTATATGAATTTTATCACAGCACTATGAAAATTAAATTTATACGAATTATTTCGTGACGTCACATCGACAGACAGCTTTTATTGGACTACGCGTGTCCGATAAAAGCTGTTCGTCGGTGTGACGTCACGAAAAAAAATCAGTTAACATTTTATTTTCATAGACCTCTGATGCAAATCACATGTTTACACTGGTTGGCAAATTTGGGCTCTTTCTGACCAGAGATGGAGAAGATTTTAATAAAAACTCACAAAAATCGGATCGGAATCCGATCCGAATTCGTTGTAGTGTGACCACGGCTTAACTTGTATTAGGCCTAGGCTAGGTGTTTTGAGCATCAGAGTGTGTAGGCCTAGGCCTAGGCCTGTAAAAGATTGTCCTGAACCTTCAAACTCAATCCGAGCAAGAAACAATTCACCTGTAGGCCTACTACTTTACAGCGCCAAGTGATATTTGATTTTAAAAAGTCATCGGTTAACGCTAGGATAGATAACATACGAGTTATTGATGGGCAACCTGGTGCACAGTGCACTGTTTATTGATAGGATAGCTGGCGCACTGTTTATTGAGCGGATATATGAATGATATATCGGCATGGGTTATCGATACCGTATACGGATTATTGATTATATGTGGCTATTTAAAAACTGTACTTTAAATTAAAAGAATATGATGGGACAGGTCTAGAGGTCAAATATTAGAATATGGTTTATAACTTGCCGAATGGTTGACTTTAGTGTTAAGTACAGACACTGCTGGCTATGACGATCACAGTCAATGTTAAAAACGCGAAAGCAGCGTAACCTTTACCCTGACTTCTGAGATAGCCATTGTTGTTGAATCGCCTGAATACAGATACGAAAAGATAACAGTTTATTACCTTTTCGGTAGGCTTACCGACAAGTCCAAATGTGCATAAAATATATGTATTATGATGAAGGTAATTTTAACTTCATTAGGGTTCTTTCAAGGGTTACACCACAATTCATTCTTACATGACTTACACACAAGGCCTACATCTGAGGCGGTACACGGCTGCCAGGACCTGGTAGAAGTTCACAATCATGACATGTTACCACCAAATGAAGCTAAGGAGTTGTTCCATCATAGTACTAAGAATTATAACACGGACAAATTTTAAGACTGTACACCCCAACCTGAGAGCTGATTGGATAGCCGAAATCTACCCTTTCATTTATGAAACCTCGAAATGATCTAAATCATCTCCAATTCGCCCAAATTCCACAACATTCATAGTTTTCTTTATGCTTTTTTATACCAGTCTAGCACTGATACCCACCCATCAGTTATGAAAGGCTTCTCTAAAAGTCGTCCAAAAATACGTTTTAGGGGCTGCAATTTATGGTTTACTTTAGGGAGGACGAACATTAAACTAATCGTGGTGTCTCCCCTGAGTAATCTTTAATTTGTATGAACAGAACTAGACACATCAAACTAAGAAACTGTCTCAGTCAGACATCTTAGGTCAAGCATACCTAGTGAGATGGATATTGTATAATTGACCAGATGTAACTCCAAAGCAAGATTGTAGATTAAAGTAGTCCCTGACCGACTTGGCCATTACTCGACCCAGTAAAAACAAAAGTATTGCGGAACGTGACTCAATTAGGCAACAGAACTTTACAAGACTTGGGACGGTAGACTTTATAAAATGTGAGTATAGTAATGATTATTTGAACCTCGTCACCAGCTGGTGGATGAGACTGGTATTTAAAACGATTTTGTGATTTGTGCCATCAGAATTGTCAAAGCGATGCCGAAGGAGATTTTAAGCGTTCCCAACGGTCTATGGAGATGGTCATGTATTCAGGGAGTTACCACTAGTCTAGTGGTAACTCCTTTATTAATAGGAAATGGTCAGATGATGCATATGTTTAATTAAACTTGAGAATGTGTTTCAATACAGGAAGAAATACACCTTCAAGCTATGTGCAGTGCCTTCGGCATGTTTCAAAGATGGGAAATGGGAAAGGGGGGGGGGGGGCGCTGAACCATTCAACTCCCAAGGTTTGGCATTTTCCAAGGTATAGACAAAATGACTGCAAACTGAAAGTTCTTGGGCTCTACAGCCCCCATCCTACCACTTTCAAAGTTTCGACTGCCCTGACCTGTAACCTATTGATATTTGGTACCATTTTAACCAGTATGATGATGTGTATCTTTTCATACTTCTTGTTATTCTTATTATATTCAACAAATAAAGGAGTAAATGCGGATGCATAGCAAAGTTTGTTCTACCAGGCCTTACAGTTTTCAGAAAATCTAAAAATGAATGTTTGCATAGAGAGATGAATGCTCGCGTAGAGAGGAGCAGCACAACATATCTCATGATTTTAATAAAAGACATAAGCTTGATGTGAATTCTCATAATGTGATTTGATTTACTGTAATATTCCATCTAATGAGAGATTATTTTGCGATTATTAGGTGTCAAGGAAAGAATGCGATTCATTACACATCCAGAGCGACTATCTTATGTGGATGAAAAGAATGGAATCTCATTCGTACCCTCCGGTGGGAATTTAAAGACTGCGAGAGACCAATCTATATTCAATTGATTTTACTGTATTCGCTGACAACCATCTATCTCCCATTGGTGTTTCATTATCACGTGCTTAACCTTCTTATAGAGTTTTTCGAATCTCTATGTATGTGTGTAGGACTACGCCGTATTTTGAAAGGAGTTCCAATGGGGTTTTCAACGGAAACCTGCATTATAGTTTAAGTGCGGTATTACCTACACAGATACAGTCACATTAGCTTCTGTTCTTAAAAGCCTACCTCGAGCACAAGGTCGGCCGACCTAGCTGTGATTACATTTTAATTTTTCATGAGATAGAAATGTTGTAAATAGAATCCAGAGTGTGGAACCATGTGAGTTTATTCAAATTACTGAAAATATACGTTTCTAGTATGTGATACCGTTGATAACAGTTCAGTCGGATGCTTGAAAATATGAATACAGCTTAGTTCATACATGGGGGTTAAGTTACACCTAATACCGCCTCCCTGGTTTAGACAGTACGAGAATGGTGGAAGGTGGTGAACCAATACATTGAACATGTGGGTGGGGGGGGAGGGGCATTAGGGAGGCAGACGAAATAAGGGACCACCAGCATGTCAGCATAAATTAGGCCTATGTAAATTAATGAAGCGGTGGAGCGCCCTCACAGCTGAGTGTGTGCAAGTACAGCTACGGACAGGGGCATTATGTATGGAGGGGCGATATTAGTGCAATAGGAGAAAGGATGAGATGGGGTTTATTGCTTCACGCAGGCGATGAAGGGACAAATCCAGAGCAAAAGTTTTCATCAGGGAAATAAAATATTCCACCTGAAGATATATGATGTGAGCAGGGGTGACGCCAGGATTTGTCCTAAGCCCCGACAAAATCGACGGGTAGCCGAAAGCATTGCGAATGTGAAATGATGGGGTTTCTGTTGGAAAAGTATTTAAATTTGGAATTTTTATTAATGAAATTGGAAACTTTTGGATTTTATTGAACAAACTGCCTTTCTCAGAAGCAAAGAAATTCATCGCTGGGATTACATACTTTATGCTACCCATTAATGCTCCCCAACAAAACTGGAAAACTTCCCTGACTGGGGGCCCTGCCCCCACCTCCTGTCACTCCTAGATGTGAGTAAAATGAGAGTAGTCACAAGTTTAGTACCTGATCCTAAACTGTTTTTCAATAACTTATGTGAAGAGTTTAGAAAGTTCAGTTCATCCCAAAACTCTCAAACACGGGATACATTCTTTGTTTAGAAAGTGTACACCAATAATTCTTCGAAATATTTAAGGGTGCCCAGGCTAGAAACCCCTCTTCGTTCAGTGACCTTTAGTGGCGGCAGTAGGATTAAAAGTTGGAATGGGAGCAGCAGGATGTTTAGGGGGCCGCACTAGCATGTTAGCAATATATTGTTTTATAGTTGAAGCATGGCTGGGTATGTGAGGGTAAAGAGATTTCATTTGGGGAAAATCCCTCATACCGCACACCCTTGTATAGATGTGGAGAAGCAATGTTTATAAATAATCGCTCATGCAGTAAGTGGCCGTGCCATCATTTATTTGCAACTTAAGTAGTGTGCACCATTAATCCATAATCTTCGTTACGTATTGGAGGGTCCAGGAAGTTTTCATAGCCGCATGTTCCCTAAAGAGGTGTGAGAGACGGGACTGGAGTAGAAGACCTTATTTCACTATGGTTGTAATGAAGTCGCAAAATATGGAAGCCCATAGACCCAACATTGCAGACAATCGCTGTCAACCACTCAATTTTCCCACTGCAATGCTGCGTCTATCATGCATTTGGCGCCATTCAGGGAGACACGATGTACAGTAACAAAGGATTGATGGCGGCTGCTTTCTCCCCTCCCCCCCCCCCCCCAACTCTTAATCTGCTACTGTTATGGAGACGTATTGCGGCTTATCACGCTGCACAAGTGCTCGATGAATAATTGTATCTTTTACCGACGATTTATATTAAAACACAGCTGATCAGCGTCATAGTGACCAAAGAACCTTCTGTTGACAGTACCACCATTAGCCTGATAATTGCTTATGCATGCCAAAAATATGATACATGCCACTTACACCAATGACACTGATGCAACGTAAGTGAACAGAGAGACGGCAGACTTATAATAAATGTAAAATATATCCCTGTGCAAAATACTTTATATTTAAAAGTCATATCCTGTTGTTTCAAGTAAGATTTTACGATCTCAAAGGATTCCCCTAAGAAATGCTTTAAGTTAGTAGATTATTCAAAGATATCAGAGTATGAAAGATAAACTGTTCGAAAAGACAAGAACAAGAAGTAACATTACATATCTTGAAGACAAATAGGTAACTTAACCGTATGTATTACAGGAGTACCGCACAAGCAAACTGTGTAAAATGCTGTCTCTATATTCTGATATTATGTACCATAATTCTAACTTCTTTCTTACACTTTACTCACAAACGGTCACAAGGACTCTTATCTTGCACAAAATCGACATCATATTTAGTTTATATTACTATCACATGATCGACCTATGTTCAAATGCCTTTCTAGCCGAGGCTATATTATGTAAATGAGCACTATCTGTGAAATCAGACCACCGATTCTCTTTAAATGTTCAAACGGCGTTCCTTATCATGAGAATACTGCATTTTCAGCTCGTGTGCATATTCTTTTTGCTATTATCTCAAGGACGATTTCTTTCACTACATAGATATAATCATATGGCTCAAGGAATTTCAAAGGTCTGATGAATTTAACGGTTTTCTTTGACTTTTGATATTTCTCGTCTTTTTTGCACACAGCGTTTTGAAGAAACTTCCTGAAGTTATTAAAATATTGTACAATGTAAAGCGAGGAATCCGCTGAAAAATTAGATAAGATTGTAAAGGTTTATGAAAGTTCATGTGCGTTACCAGCCATTATGTATATCATAATTTATCTTGTCTACGCTGATTACTTGCATAACACTTATGTTTCTTGTGTCGTTTAGATACTGTATTCCAACTGCTAGTGAATGTATAATGTTTGTGCAATTTTCTGCAGTATCAGCTTAAAGTCTGAAGAAGGCAAACCTCGACCAGTAGTGATTTCATTTTAGTTGCATTGTAGTAACATGAAAGATCACATGTCGCAGTGAATCTGCAACTTTTTACCATTGTAATTTAACGTTAGGCAAAACACTTAGGACAGTTTCAATATACTAAGTGTCAAAAAAAAAAAGAAAAAAGAAAACAGGATTCGATAATTGCGGTGCTGCACCATCTTCCACAGGGCCTTGAAGCTGCAGGGAGTCGCTCTTAGAGTTGCTAGTAGAAACTCCCTGCTTACAACAGCTCAAACAACACTGTAGTGACTGTGACATAAGTAAGTTCCTATTAATATAAAGCATATCATTAACTTAAAGGAGCTGTTGCATCGCTTCAAGCACACTTTTATCGTTGTATCTCTATTAAAAACTGGCATCTGCATTTTGGTTGACATAAATTCAAACAGTAGTATCACTCTAATTGGTCAGTGATAACTTGTGCAGTCAGTGGCGTACTCATAGCACAGCAGGCAGCTCACACACACAGTAGTGTGTGGATATGGTCCTGAACAATTGTACCTCTGTGGTGGTCACTGTGGCTTTGACATAGGTACACCGAAGGCAGGTCCTTTCCTTCCTTTAACCCTCTTTGTGCTTTGTTGCCATATGGCTACACTCACAAAGTTCATTGACTCTATCCCATTACGTTGTTCACTCAACTTATTTTGTTCCTTTGATGAACACTGTTGCCATTTGTCTACACATCAACACCAAAAATATTTCAGAATGCTGCCATCTTTTCTCCATGACACGATCTCAAAATGGCTGCCCCCATGAACATTTCAAGTTGCAGATAGTGGTCAAATACTTTTTGCAATAAATCAGGCTAAACATCTACCATTGAAGTAAAATTTTGGAATCTTACACATAAAACAGCAAAGATCATAGTGACCATAAACGTTTAGCATAAATTTGAGGCATAAAATTATTATTTGAGTAATAAACACATGTAGCCAAATGGCAACTGGTAGCATGATAGGCTGTGCCATATGGCAACATTGTCCCTTTGTGGCTTGTCAGTTGGAAAGTAACAATAGTACTATGTGGATGTGAGTGGTTGGTGTTTTGCTCATTTTGTATCCATGGGTGAATCAGTATGTGGCCTGTTGGCAATTGGATGCTATGAGAATGGCAGATAGGCATGTAATTTGGCTGGATTAATACAGTACAATAACCTTTCTAAGTTTTAGAAGTCTAGGATATGGCGTGGTGTAGTAGCCTATTTATATTGTCCCATTGCTATGATATCAGTGGTTGTACTCAGTTGACCACGGCTGTATAATTGTCATAGGCCTGCAACTTTTATATTTGTATTATATTGTAGTTGTATATATTGTAGGCCTATCACAGTAAAATAGTATTATTCTTGTTGTTATTCTATACAATGTAATGTACCATTACAAGCAGGAGAATAGAATGGCCCTTATTTTTTGGTAAAACATACCAGTTTCATTGAAATGTTTGCGTTTACCACTGGTGTTTGACTTTACTCATTATCATTACTCATTATCATTTGAGATATTGTAAAGTCTTATTTCATAACAGTTTTGTATAATCAACAGGTTTACCTTGGGTACATAGCTACTTCCCTGACTTTCATCAGTCATTCTGCTCACTTACATCTAGTTCATGTAAAAATAACACACCTATTTATCAATGTAAGAAATAACATAGTGTAATGAATGTGAAAATGACTCACACCTGAGTGACTTTAGTGACCGATATGTCAAGGGAAGTGACGTAAGAGTGGGTTACATTTTATGTGACTTATTGGCATGGACTAGTATTGATGCTCCATGTGGGGGTTAGTCTGGGGTTTCACAATAATTGACAAGTACATAACATGATAAAGCTTAAAGAATAAAACATGTACAAGCATGTGCAAAGACAGTAAAAAGTTAAAATATGTGTACTTTTTGAGACTTTTCAGAGCAATGTTGCCTTATGGTTACAACTGGTATTTTGTAAACAATGAGGTCCACATGAAAAAAAATCCCCAAAATGTGTTCAGTGGACCCTAGGCAACTTGCAGTTACAAGGAAATAATTATTTCATCACTACTTCTGGGTGTGGTCCAAAAAGGGTTAAATCGAAGGAGGAGCTAGAAGAAAACTATTAGTAAGAATTTTACTGTCTGGGTTGATCTTTTGTTGCACTTTAAACAATACTGCTGCTGAGTGGTTTCTACAATATAAGGTGATCCTTTTCATAAAGGGGTTTGTCATTTTCAAAGGTAATATTTGGCCCTTCTTAAGGCACAGTTTCTAATGTTTGGAAGAAAATAGCGTTAACCTAAAATTACTAGAGGAAAATTTGCCAGTAGCTTAAATAACACTGTTTGTGATAGCCTTTGCATAAAAAAGTTTCTATTTAAACCAAACCTTCTAGCCATTTAAACGACCCTATTGGTAACTGTGACATAAACAACGACAAATTTAGTTCAGCCAGAAGGAAATCTCAATTCCCTGATTTCATCAAGAAGTGATTAATGTGATCTTGAAATTAGCATAACCGTCTTCACTAACAAAGAAAGTTGAGACTCAACATTAAAGACTACAGCTACTTTTCAATCCATGCGAATTTTGTGGCTTACGCTGACAGTGAAACCATGACAGATTCTCTTCCCTTTTATTTAAATTTGCATCCTAATAGCAGATTGCCTTTTATTTTACTTCGAAAGAATAGCTTTGCAGGAATCAAGAAGAACAAAAAACTAAAGAAAAGTGTTTTATCAGTCAATCGATTTAGTTTCGCGTAATGATGCTCTCGAAGTGAGCTCGAGTGGCATCTCCTTGTTTCCTACACTGGGAGCTCAGTGCACGTGGTCATTCTGCACTGGAATTTGATTTTTACGTTCAGTGTAATCAGGTTCGCAGGTAATAGTTTCGCCAGGGAGCTGTTATTCCAACTAACAACTCCTTAGTTGGTTTCACAACAATCGAGTGAAGTCTTCGTTACAGAGTTAACGAGAGTCTCTCTGAATTCTTCATCACTGGACCTCACATTTAAAACATTGCATGTGCTAGATTTCGTAGGTGCCCTCCCCCCCCCCCCCCCCGAGATGAGAGCCTTGGCTCTTACCACTATTCTCTCACTATAGTCAAGGTAAAAGTGTATTATATTAATGAAGGACATTTCTTACATTCTAGAGTGTTTAGAAAGTCAAATTTTCTGACCTCAGGATCGCTCACGGCCGCTCTTTGCGAGCACTCACAGCCACATGCAAGCTTGGGTGAGGGGGGAAGGATGGCGCCCCTTCGGAGAAAAATGTCGATTTCAGGGCAAAAAAATCTCATATCTGAGAACAAAATTCATGTCATAATAGTTTGTCAATTAGTTTAAATTTCCTGATCAACGTGTTTCCTGCCCTGGGCAATGTTTCCTCTTACTCTCACATTAAAATTTCTGCATTTGCCACTGAATGTAGCTTACATAATTTAAATATAAGCCACATTCGTCCAAAGCCTATCTCCATGCCTTGTTTCATTCCTGTCGCACCAAAGCATACATGCATTACTGTATTGTTCATTAGTCACTATAAGGTCAACTGCGCAGTCAATCATTTGTGACGTCAT
Source organism: Holothuria leucospilota (assembly GCA_029531755.1). NCBI lineage: Eukaryota > Metazoa > Echinodermata > Holothuroidea > Aspidochirotida > Holothuriidae > Holothuria > Holothuria leucospilota. Next base: position 38,946,778 of record CM055980.1, on the reverse strand, counting down.
ACTAATACTGCTGGAGTACTTTCTTTTAAAATAGAAATGCGTAGATTACCTTGGAAAATGACCTAATTTCCCAAAATCTTTCTTGTTTAAGTGGGGAGAGTATTTTATCACAATGAAACAGTCATTATTTTTCAAAAAAAGTATAATGGATTTTTAAATACAAAAAAGAGGCAAATTTTTCGTTCAAGTAAATAAAAGATGTTAGGCATAGGCTAATTGAGAAAAATTACTTTTCGAACAAAAATAGATATTCAATTTTTACTTTTATTATGAGGGAGAAGGAAACAATCAGGTTTCTATTTTTAACTTAATAATTATTTTGTTAACCTAATGCATGTGTTCTTTAAATAAAGGTAACGAAATGAAATCACCTCGGTCCAACGGCATTCCCTTTCATGATTTCCAGATAGATTTCAACTTTCAGTACTTTTCAGGTCGAAGTCTTTCTTCAAAAATATAATAGGCTATGTCTGAGAGTGACCAAAACTTACGGCCTTGGAAAATGCCAAAATCCAGGAGCTAAAGGATAGTCATGCCCCTATCTTTATAACCTTACGACGGCCCTGGACAATTGTCATTAGAGAGTGAGATAGTTACGCAACAACTTTAGTGCCATGATCAGTTTCCCAGTGACTGAGACCCGTAGCCAAGGAAAGGAGCTAGAAGGCCGCACCCCTCGAAAAAATCCCCATTAGAAAGTTAAAGACTTTTGACTTAATGCATTGAAGCATATGTCCCCCCTCTGGAAGCTACCCCCATCCTCAGAACCTTGTCTGACCACGGTCCTGGATAACAGGCTTAACAAAGAATGTTCTCAAGGAGGGTTTCGTAACCTTTAGCTCGATGTCATAGTTTCTCTGCTTTTGTTGTGACAAATTACCACTTGGACAAGTCATCTCAATGCAAGTCGATACTTTGCCAAAAGTGGTCTGCACTCGTCGAAACGAAGCGGTTACACTTTCGTAATAGGTGGTGCCTTTATTTTTATGAGCTGAAGTCGTGTGAATACTCCATAATTTCTTCACGGGCGATGTTTCTTTTTTTTCAACTTATTTAACACAATTAGAATAAATGTCACGAATCCACCGCTTACGCGCCTGTCTCTCATGTACGCTTCTGTAAGTTGCACTCGAAAATCATTAACGAAAAACACAATTTCAGGCTCCTGAGAAAACATCCGAGCAGATGAAATGCTCCAAACGTAATTTCTCGTCAAGAGAAGTTTGGGAGTGCTAATATTTGAACTACATTTTGGCAAATGTTCGATGGAAACGCCTGAAGTTGAAAGAAGCGCTAGATTCAAGGACAGAAATCCATTTTATGTGGCCATTTTGTGCCTATTGACGTAAGGTTCAATATTTGTTGGGTACGTTTTTGAATTCACATGTAGCCAACTGTTCAAAGAGAAAAAGAAATTTTAGGGAGAAAAAAGTCCCTAGCCATGACTAAGTACTGCTCAAATTACGTGAAAATATGGGTAACGTCGGAAAGAATATTCCAAAGTAATTCATGGACACTTCCAAATAAAGAATTGTTTTTAGCGATAGATGAGGCTCACTGAGGTGAGAATTGCTAAACCCGAGTGACAGCCAATAGACTCGTGAAGGTTGCACAATTGGTTTTACCTGACTGTAGGAATTGTGTCACATTTGATCTTTGAAAGACCCTGCTATGACATTGAGTATTCTCTTTGTACTGACACGGGGATAATATCTTGAAACCGATGGCCGCGAACTGAAAGTCTGTTTAGACATGTACTAGATGCCTTGAGTTATACCATCACAAGTTACGCACAAGATGGAAGGTTTGAAGGGCATTTGATGCAAAATAATTCTCGTTCGTTTAGTGTTTTATTAATGTTGCTTACGTTACATTGAATTGCGCTAACAACAGGAATTGTTCCACCACTACCTGACACAGCGGCGTAGCAAGACCGTCGGGGGTCCATGGAAAAGAGACAGTAAGGGCCCCCAAAACCATTTTCTAAGGCCCCTCGAATCTCCGCATTGGGACGTACGGGGTATTAGAGAGAGACCTTGCACGCACCACTACCTCCGGGTTGGTTAGTGTCCCCTGAATCCTCGGGGCCTATGTACATTGTCCACCCAGTCCACCCGCTTCCTACGCTGCTGATCTGAATATGAGTCTTTACAACATCAGCCTAGTTGAAGAAACTAATCACGTACTTTAAATATATCCAAGCTAAATTTAACCAAAGCTGCGTTCACTGGGTTTCCACACATTCCTGGTTCGAATGATAATGATGAATGCTTGTGAGTGTAATGTGACAATCGACTTGTCAGGTAAGCTTTAACTTATAAATTAGTCGTTAGTAAAGATGATTTCAACGAGTACGCAGTCGAAGGTTTTGAAATAGTCAAGCTTTCGTCAGAAGTGGCTCTGACTTCTTCAGGACTGTGAAAGAAGTGCAGTAAAGTTATATAGTTATGCTGCAACCCTGATTGGTGGATTCTGTGTTCTGATTGGCTGATTTGATTGAGTTCTGATTGGACAGTTGAATTGAGGATTCTGTGCTCTGATTGGCCGATTTATCTGTGTTCTCACTGGATGAGGCAAAGCAGAATGAACCATGATTGGATGCAAAAAGACTGTTCCACATGTGGATGGCATCTTTCCCTTCCATTCTGTTAATAGTGGAGTTTTCATTGCCCCCAGTCTCTAGAGCCTTTGCTTTACTATGCGATTACCCGTCAGCCTGTGAGCCTCTCTAATTAGCCGTAGTCGTTCTTATCCATTTATATTCCTACTCTTAATTTATGTCTCTCGAAACTAAACTACACTCATAATTCGGAATTAAATAATTTATAGGCCTGTTGTATCACCTCAAATGTATCTGTTTTTGAATATCCCTATATCTGTATTTACAATTGGTGATTGAACTTTGATTTACATTAATTTGAACAATAACATCACTCTGATTGGTCGATGATGACTTGTACTGAGATGAGTAGCACATAGCAGATAGCTCGCACAGAGTGCTGTGTACATACGGCCTGGAGCAATTTAAAGTCAGTGTAAGCTTCAGTAGCTTTGCCTAGGAGTTGTACTGGAAGGGAATGTTTTTAAATTGAGGGAGGGGGTAGTGGGGGGGGGGGGGGTAAGTGTCTGGGCGAAAGTAAGTTTTATGTAGTCGTCTATACAACTCTTGCTGATTTTCAAAACTTGTTTTGACCCTCGCAGAGTCCTTTTTGAGTAGCTTAAGGTGCATCAAGTGCATTCAATGGTTCTGGAGGGGTTTTAATGGTTTGCTTCACTATGCGATTACATGTTAGGCTCTTATTATAGGACATATCTAAACACTTCGTTGCAAAAATATATTATAATACACAGGCGGGGATCCGAGGGGGGGGGCTTTTCCGGCCTCAACCCCCCTTTTCGCCACATTAACAATAAAAATCACGCAACAATTAGCATAATGTTATTGTAGGAGAATATTTAAGGAGGCTTTCAGCCCCCTCCCTTTTCAAAATGTCTGGATCGGCGCCTGATACAAATAAAGCTAGTAAACTGAACGTAACATCAATTTTTGTCCCAACTGATGAGACAAAATCATTGTTTGATAAGAAACGTTTACGTTGACGATACGAAAAAACCACGGTAATTACTTACATTTAGAAAAAGTTGACATTTTTAGGCATATCATACAAATTTGAATAATCAGGTAATAGTTATCTCCATTCTTAATTCCTGTAGTGGGGAAATATTGAAGCCCCAGGAAAACCTCATCATTACCCATGCATGCTTCCGCCCACCCTCAAGTCCTCTGCACCGTCAATACCGCTCCTGGCGGCAATAGTTGTTTCTCAAATTATATTTCATAAAAAATCCTCTCAAGGGGAAGATTTGCTTTGAGCACGGGTGACAGGTCTTTCGCGATGATTTATACGTATATATAAACGTAGATGTATCCTTTTACGAATACTTAAATTTACATAGGCGTATAAGAATGCGTATACGTACTCGTATATGCATATATATTTCTTAAAAAGTGCCCGTATACAATCATCAAATAATGGCAGACCCGAGCCTTTTCTAATTAATAAATATCAGCGAAATATTACGTTTTTGACGAAATATTGGAACACAAAAAAGTCCTTCCGTCTACCCATGCCCAACTTCTCTGCCCTCTTAGAACTCCAGAACTTTAAAGTAGAATGTTACACATAATAAATGGTGAAATTGCCTTTATTTTGTGTAATTGCTCAAGAAAAATTATTGTGTGTAATTTTACTTTTTTTGCACAAGATATATGAAATTTTTACAGTAATTTTGTGTAATTTTTAAGTCATATATTTGAAGTTCTTCTTTACTTAAACTTTAAATCGTATCTTTGTAAGTGTATGATCATCGCCATTTACTCCGTTGTTGTGATGAGCCACAATCTGATGAGGGCACATATTCAGCCATTTCAGTTAGAAGTCATACGAATGCTTTCCTGACAGGAACACAGCATGTTAACATCGGGGCATAGTGTCACGGAAAGAAGAGAAAATATCTTTTATCATTTGTAAAACATTCAGTCTCACCAAACAACTTTAACAACAGTTTTGCTTCCCCAATATATTCTGCATTACAAAATTCTTTAATGCTGCATCTTTTGAAAATTTGAAAATCCGGGCCAACAAATTATTCATGAGCTCCAAAGCTGTAGAAACCTTGTTTCTTCAAATAAAGGTACGGTTATCTGTGGATAAATTGCCTATAATTGTTTACATATAAATCACGTCTCAAGAGATACAAACATTTTCTGCACCAAAAAACGACGTAACTTGCCTTAACTTGTTTCGTGTGCACAATTGGGCATGATGTTATTTTTGTAAACATAGTGTATATAGAGATGTTGCCGGGGGTTTACTAGGGAAATATAGAAGGATTCAAGCTGAGTGTTTGATGCGCTGAACCGCATGTATTAGTTTAACAGTTTAAAGCCATCTTAACGATTAGATGGCGCTCTAACGCCAGACAAATATTACCCATTGGGAAATTAAATCTTGAAGAAAATGAATCAAATTTCAGTAATACGAACAAAATGAGAAAAAAATTCTGACCCTAACTTAAAAAAATCCTATCTTCATATCTTGTGAGGTTGTCAAGATGTCGCCATTCTAATAACTTCGAAGGAAACTGTGATTTTCTTCTTTGACTGACTTGTAACAAGTCCAGATTGTCCTTCCACGTTCACTTTGTGTCTAAGTCTTTATGGTTTTCCTTTAATTTGTTTTGTTTTCCCTTTTTCGCTCCACAAATTATGACATGTGCCTTTTTGGTATAAGATCCGACTTGTATGGTACTTACAGAGCATTAATTGCATAGGCGTTGGAAGCTGTTCTCAGCTGGGGGTGGGGAAGTGGACTCGGTTTCTGACTGCTGTTCTGGGGGAGGGATTCTAACGGAAAATATTTTAATATTTGAGGGTCCTTAGATGCCACTTGGTGCCACATATTGCGCAAATTTTAAGGAAAATTACTGCAAATTTTTGACATTTATTGCAAGGGGGAACAAATAAAGAGTTTTCGTCCTTGAACTGTGGTGGGAGGGGGCAGAGACATACTTCCGCCCCTCCACATTTTTACTGCGGGCTTCAGCCCCCTCTTCCTACCCTTCCACCCCACTTCCTATGGCTAGTTGGACTTCCAAAACAAATAAAAACAGAGTAAAAAGAAAAACATAACATCTGGTAAAACGAGCTGTTCCTGTGACATAATAATAATAGGCTTGCCACAAGTAAAAATTCGACGTAGAGCTTGTGAATAAGGAGAATGGAGATATCTCAACAGCCAAATGTGACACAAAGATGCAGTTTTTGAATGGGATCTAGCATTTTCGGTTTCTCCTGTTGTACTGAGGTCTCCACTTGTGACTTGCACCTTTTCTTCTCCTCCACTGTGTGGTTGGTGTCTTCACCTCTTACAACTGAGATTAGTTTGTTGTACACAAGATTGCAAGAAGTTGGTCTGTCGTTTTCTGAATAATTCCTCTAGAAAGAATCTGTACTTACACCAGACTATACCTATACCGTAGTTCCCGGATAAGTCCCCAAGGAAAACTCTAACCGGGACAACTCGCTCCCGGAAAAATCTCCAGCCTGGAAAATTCCCACCCGGACAATCCCCTCGGCCAATTTCCACCAAGTCAATTTCAAATTTTATGATGGGGAAGTTGTAGAAGGGGTAATTGTCATCTGCGGTGGAGTTGTAAGGTCTCACGTACACGTATAGAAAACGTGCAGGGAAACCGCCCGTCGTTATACATTGACTTACTTCGCAAGGCTGGTTTAAAAAGGGCCTTTAACCTCTCTGGTATAATATTTATTGTTTATCATTTGTTGCACATGTCTCCAAAAGCAGAAAAAGAAAGTTTCACTTAAAGAAATTCAAGCTTTGGCAAGGGAGTGTACTCACATGCGTAAAAGTGATTTCCACCTCTGACAATAATCTCATGCACATTGCATAAATACATTGTTAAAATATTGCTGAGAAATATGCAAACAGCTGTATTACCTGAGTAGGTGGCAGTTCGTTTTTACCGTCCAAAATTGACCAACAAAACCGTATGCTATGACGTCAGTGCACGTCCTCTATACCTACCCTCCCGCACACTTGCCTGTATTATATCTGTGAGAATGAATTTGTACTCGCACTCGTACTTGTACTCTCATATTTTGAAAGTTATGCGTTAATGTTAATGAAGTTTGTATTCATAAAGGTGAAAAGATGTATACCGATACTTTTACTCACAACTAGAGATAGTGCACGTGTACTCATACTCAGGATATTGCACTCACACTACAAGGGTATCTTGTACTCATACTCATGGCATTGCACTCACACTGCAAGACTGGTTTGTACTCATACTCATGACATTATACTCACACTATAAGTCTGCCTTGTATTTATACTCGTGGCATTAAAGTGTACCTAAAGTCTGAAAATTTAAAAACATATATTACAGAGCATGAAAACTGAATTCCAATGGTCCAATTCCCATCTTCACAGGACTTTCTTAAGCTGAGATATAAAATGTTGAAGTTTATTCACTCGATTTAAAAAGGTAGATTGCGCAATAATTTGTGATGTCATTGTTGTACTACTCAAATTACAATCTTTGTATTTCTCTGTTTTTCTGAAAGCCACCGCACCTTGTGCCAAAATGTGATCGCGTTCTTACTGCTTTGGGGTGACTTGACTATATAAGCCCTCTCTGTACAGCATGTCATGCAAGAAAACAGGAAGCGGTCAAGGTCATATAAACATTTTTAATTTTAAAAGAAAACAAAGCATTTAATGTGAGTTGTACAACAAGAATGTCAAAAATTATTGCGCAATGAACTGTTTGGATTTAAGTGAATAAATTTTAACATTTAATATCTCAGCAATGGAATAAGCTATGACAATGGGAGTTGGACCAATAAGATTAATTTTGTAACCTCTAAAATACATATTTTTGAATTTTTAGACTTTAGGTCCACTTTAAACTCACACTATAAGTCTGTCTTGTACTCATAATAGTGACCTTTTACTCACATTATAAGTCTGACTTGTACTCATACTCGTGACATTGTACTCACACTACAAAGTTGGTTGTACTCATACTCGTGACCATTGTACTCACACTACAAGTCTGTCTTGTACTCATAATAGTGACATTGTACTCACATTATAAGTCTGACCTGTACTCATACTCGTGACATTGTACTCACACTACAAAGTTGATTTGTACTCATACTCATGACCATTGTACTCACACTACAAGGCTGGCTTGTACTCATACTCATGACATTGTACTTACATATCACGTCTGGCTTGTACTTGTACTCGTGACATTGTACTCACACTACAAGTCTGGCTTGTTCTCATGCTCATGACGTTGTACTCAGTACAAAGAGACTTATCTACATTAACGGGAAATATGAAATAGATTTTTTTTCGTAAAATATTTGATTCGTATAAGTTTTAAAATTAATCCGTCAAATTCAGATTTTAGCAGAAATTTAATCGTTTTTCTCTTTCTTGGGTGTATACAATATTTCAAGGTATATGACCACGTGCTACATTTACGTTCTAGATGTCGAACCCAGATATTACAATATTACAATTTCCCTCAGTATGTCGTAAATATCCTTCAATTATCTCAGCTAGTATGTTTTACATTCTATAATCAAGCAGTACCTGTCGGTTGGTTCCCGTGAGATTTGTAAATCTATTACATGCGTCAAAATATATTTTTTTAATTAATCACCACCTGCTCCCGGTGGTTGTATATACACATGAAACTTTATGCGTACCTGACTATACCTTATAGGTTCGAATTTCTTTTTTTAGTGTCCAGTAATAACTAGAATTTCCTTTAACCAACAAGACTGATCTTTTTATCAATCTTCGGCATGACAAGATATTTATGATCAAAATATTTCTAAGAACATTTTCTGTAAACATGACTTGCTTTGAGAAGAACAATGCTCAGCACTAGCACGTGCTTGCGTGCGCAAGACATGGCAGAAGTAAATACTGATTCTTTACGGAGTGTTAAGCCTTCTGTACAGAAGAGCATTTCAGTAAATGTTCTGGGTGGCGATCTCTTTTAAAAATTAAGGGGGGGGGGGTTGGACCATTCACAATATGTACGCCAACCATTACGTAAATGAATACTTCAATGTATATGTAAATGTTAACATAAACGTATACGTAAACGCACACGAATCCTTACGCGCATACGTAAACGTATCAATTTGCATGTATATGTATGGTTGTCATGCGTTTGGTAAAGGGTGCGTGTGAGGAGCGCCGAAAGCCCAAAACTTTTCTGTAGCTATCAAGTATGGGCAAAGCTGCCTCGCACTCAGAAATAGCCACATAATATTACCATAAGGGTGGTCCCCTCCCTGGTGAATGAAAATTATATATTCATTAAAGTACACATAGGCGCAAGAAGCTGTTCGAGACTGGGGGATTGAACACTGTTTCGGACCTCCGTCCTGGGGAGGGGTCTAAGGAAAGAGGGTGTCCCCTCCCTTTTGGAAACTTTTCGAATATTTGAGGGGTCCTAAGATGTAATTTTGTGCAACATGTTGGGCAAATGTTAAGGAAAATTAATCCAAATTTTGGGGGTTCTCGTCCTTGGATTGAGGGGGTGGAGAATACTTCTGCCCCATTATATTTTTGACCCCCGCTGTGAATGTACCTAAAAGTTGATGTTTTGCATACGATGTTTAAATGTGTTGCTCTGTATGACACCGTTCTGATATGACGGGAAGTGTACAGAATTGTAAAATGAAGCACGGGTTTGATACAAAGACAATCTGTAAAAAGTACTAAGCAGATGATATCATTAAAATAAATGATGTCTGCTTAATCAAATCTACAACAACACGAGACTGATGCATTGTCACTGGGTTATGCGTCCGCCATGTTTGTCTGAGAATGTCACCTCAACGAATAAGAAAAATTTATTCTGGACAAGTGATACTCAACGGAGGTTTTTAGTTGCTATGCATTTCTCTTCTCGTCCTCCCAGGGAGGTGTTAAGTGTTAAATAACAGTCCCTGGCCCTCCAAAGAAGACTAAGAGCCAATATTTAATGATGTAACTTAATGAAAATTGTAATTCATTAAGAAAACAGTTTGGAAAAATAGAAGATGAAATAACTAAGATGTATAAGAAAAAAGGGAAAAAGACTATCCATGGCCACAACTTAAGATTTGAAAGTATTTCAAAGGTTTCTCAAATTAGACTTAAAGGGGTTATTGCATCATCCAAAAATAGGCCCTATTTAGGAATATGACCATATCTCTAAATACAATTAGATGCAGTTTGATTGACATCAATTCAGAGGGCAGTTTCACTCTGGTTGGTCTTTGAGGACTTGCTCAGCCAGCTGTGTTCCGAATTAAGCTCACGCACAGTATTTTATGGATAATTGCCGTGAGCGGTTTAAATTGTAAGATACTGTAGCTTTTGCCGGGAAGTGCACTAGACAGGTGTTTTAGTTTGATTTGTAGGAGGGGCTAGTCGTAAAAGCAGGGAGAACTTTTTTCTGTCTGGGGAGAGATTATAGAGCCTTTAGTTTCACCAGATTTTTATTATTGTAGTGCGCGTGCGCGCTACGATCTTGCGTTGCACGACAGGCTAGGCGTACCTACATGACTGAACGCTGAAACTGGAAGTTCCACACGGATTCGCTCCGTTTTTACTATCGGTACTATCAATGTGCAGGCAGCTAATGTTAAGCTTGTCCATGATTTTTTACCGCTTTCTTGCACACATTCTAAATTAGTCCCGACAAAGGACTCGTTCATAAACAGAAACAGCTTTTAATGTAGAGTGAAATGTTACTGATTGATGAAATGCCGACAGTCTTTATTTCAGAAAAAAAAAATCAGTTGAATTTGTGCTTGCTTTCTCATTAACACAACTTGCCTACACAACTTGAAATTCGCAAACGAAGTAATCCGCGGATGAATTTATCTTAAGGTTTAATGTGATTGGAGCTGGCTGGATATGTACGGGCGGCGTCACCTTCAATGTGCACAGTATGGTATACTGTATGCGTCACCTTCACAATGTGCACAGTATAGGGCACAACCGAAATTCCTCTCAATAGTAGTGTTTCAAGTATAGGACGAAAACCCCAAAATTCAAGATATTTACTCCAAATCAGAATCAAATCAGAAATCCTTACAACGTGTTCTACCTTTTCACAAAACTAGCAAAATTATACAAAAACATCACAAAATAACACTACCTAGCTTGAAAATAAGATGATTTTCTGCATCGTCTAAGCCGCTCGGAAGTTCGTTAGAAAAACATGATTGCGCAATAAAATCACCTTGTTAGCCTTGTGCCAGTCGTTTCTTATGTCTTGAATGTACTATGTATGCAAACATTTTTGCAAACCTTTCTGAAAGTAGTGAAAAATATTTGATTACATAAGCGCCGTATCAAACACACATTAAATCTGGCCTACTCCAAACTGCAAGGACTTGTCTGACATGCACTACAATTCTGCGTATTTGCAAGCAAATGCAGTTCTAGTTTAGTTTGAATTAGCTGCCCCATTTAAAGTATAATGGTTCCTGTAAAATGTCCTTCTGTACTAATTTCTTAATTACATGCACACTTCTCATCTAAGTAATGGGACCAGGAAGTTGCAACAGAGGATTCAGGTAAAATATTATTTTGAAAACAATTGAATTCAGGCTGCTTTACTCTAACAAAAAAGGTTCTATATGGTTCTTCCTGGAGGACAAAAGGTGATAAAGGGTTCCAGACAGAACCTTTTTCTTAAGTAATTCCTGTAAATTCTCGAAGAACCTATAGGGTTCTTCATGTGGGACAAATAAAGAACCTGTTTTGCTAAGAGTGTTCATTGGTGGATTGAGGGGTGGGTTTAGGGATTTAACCCCTCTCCTCTTACCCTCAAGAGCTGAAATGACACTTTCTGGAGTGTTTGTCATCTGAATTTGTGTTTAAGCATCCCCTTTTATAGGGTGAAGACCCTGAACACCCGCTACCAAAATTATGTCTCCGCCTATGTAGACGATGATTTGTCAAGTGCCCGGTCACCTATCAGCTAAGATGTCCTCACAAATAAATTTTGTCTAAAGCACGTGTCAGGAAAAACAATATGGGGGGGGGGGGGAGGTTGAAGGATCTTTATAAAGGAAGTAGTAGAACACAGTTAAGTTGTTTCCTTAGTGATATATTATCGAACACATAAAACAGAGTAAAAAAGAAAATCCCGTTCTTCTACATGAAACAATCTGACAATAAAGATTATACGCACACTTTTTAATAAGTGGCAAGTATGCAGTGTGACGTGTAAGGAAACTTAATAATTCGTAGACGGTAGATCAATTAACAAGATGGCTACCACCATCAAGGATTTGGTTTACGGCTCTAAATAGATAAATCATGTTTTTCTGCTTGTGGGCAATGTACTTGATAGAAAGATTTTATGAAGAAAATAGGAAGTATAGCCTGACGAATTTTCGACTTTTTCTTATAAATGTGCCGGAATCAAATTAAAAGCAGGATATGATATTCCACATAGCAAAATCAATCACGTTTGAAGAAAGCTGCTGTGAAATCGCCCTATCGTTGCTAAGAATCTCATTCCATTTCCGAGCATTTTAAGATATTCCTGTGTTGAATTTATGCACTGGTTGCTAGCTTTTCAAATGAGGAAATTATCCACAGGGTGTACTGCATTTCAGAATTTTAATGTGTTTGTTATTTTGTAAGTGGTGTTAAATTTAGGTCGCTGAACTCGGCGTTGTCCTCTCTATATAAGTACTCCATGCCGAGTACCACTATCTTGAAATATCGAGTAATTATGACTGGGAACTTGTAACATGTACTTGTAACTGGGGACATGTAACATGTAAGCAAACTTGATTTTGTTTTTTCGTTTTCACGTTTCGTACATTGACTTATTTTTTCATTTATTCATACTCTGAACACAAAGTGATTCGCGTGACGTCACTCGCTCAATTCGTGCCACGTGCGGCAGCACGCTGCTGTTTAGAACCCCTATGCTAGTGTAACTTTGTGCGTGGATAGTTAATGATATGCATAGTGCGTATGAATAAGATCACGCGGGTAAGATTCTAATTGGTGTGAAACTCTTTGCTTAATAACCGTACAACCTCAAGTGGTTGGAAAGAGTAACATAGCTATACTTTCCTGGTTGGGGCCAAAGTGTAGATAATTCCGACAGCCTAATTTGACAGCGAAGGGCAAATTTTGTTTGCTTTGCATTACTATCAAGCAGACGCAATAAGGTCTTTTGTCCGATTGCTACCAGCAACTGTGGTAAGCCTTACAATTTGAGTATGGCCCCTTAAACACAGTCAAGATCGCTAAGCGATCAGTTACCACTATTAGCTCTTCTTCGAGTTATTTTGTTGTCATCGTCATCGTCATCGTCATCACCATAGTTACAGTCTTCGTCATCGTCATCACCCTCGTCATCACCATAGTTACAGTCTTCGTCATCGTCACGGTCATTGTCATCACCATAGTTACAGTCTTCGTCATCGTCATCACCATCGTCATCACCATAATTACAGTCTTCGTCATCGTCACGGTCATTGTCATCGTCATCGTCTCAACCATCATCTCATCATGGTTCTTGTTGTCTTTTTACGGTATTTAATTACAGGAGATGCTCTGATAATGCATTAACATACATGTGTAGGCGTCTTTAATAGGTCGGTGGCACGTTATATGTCATGTACCACAAGAATCAATTCTTATCATACTTCCATTTTTATATTTGTACGGCATGCATGGACTTAAATTTTCAGAACACTCTATGACAGATATGTACAATTTAGAAACTACGTGATGAATTGGAAGGAAGATACGGCAGATATCCAAACATGGTGATAAATAATAGGGAAATAATCTCAAGTTTCAACTTATATCATGATTACCGAGGTTAGGAAAAGATTATTGACCCTCCTGATCTTACAGAGAAATATATTCGGTCTGTAGTACAGAAAGTTTTGATACATTTAAAACCAGGATTTAAAATGATAGGCGGCAATATAAAATTGGGAACTTTGCAACTTTTTTTTTGCAACTTTTTTTTTAAACTAACATATTACAGGATTCTTAGAAATTCTTAGAAATTCTTTACTGGAGATCATGCACAAATTGTTCACTTAATCTCTTAAATATTTAAATGAAACAATGCTTATTACGGGTAAAAGTTTGGGGAAGAAAAGCTATTTCCGTAATTTGTTTTTAAGACTGTGATTAGAAAAGCTATAATACCATCTGCAGGACTTGGACTCAATCCCGGACTCGTCCGTTTTTCTGGTAAAAACTTGTTTTGAATTCAATTAGTAGTGATTACTAACAGAGAAGCCTACATAGCAGGGCTGTAACATCCGAGTCCGAATGGACTGCAGCTAGACTCGGACTCGGAGCCGATTCCAACTGAGTCCACAAAAATGAAAGTTAAATATCTGTTCCCTAGAGCTACATTGTTATTGGTGCACAGTTCAACACAAGAATGGTTACATACAGTCAAAGTACCGCATGAACCAGGGCATGAAATTGACTCCTACATATGATTGTTTTCGAATGAGTGTAATTGCAAGACGGTTCAAAAAGCATTGTTTACAACATATTACCGTACATTTTCAAACTGGCCCTAAATTGAACAACCTGGAATCGGAATTGGCTGGGAATCGGAGAGAACTGGACTCAGAATTGGCCCGGAATGATGGCCACTGGAATCAGAATTGGCCCGGAATCGGGTCAGGTGGGCTCGGATACAGCCCTACTACATAGTGTACCGGTAGACTACACACGTAGCCTGTTTTATTAATTGTGATAATACATGGACTAAGTAGAACGATATGTTTGGAAGTTCACGACTTACACTGGATAAGTTTCCTGACATGTGAGAATGACATTTACGATAGAGCAGAATAAGACTGCTAATGATGTTTTAGCCCTGTATCGTTAGGACAGGCCTAGTATTACAGAATTACATAGGCCTAGTAACAGTATAACATATCAACTGGCCTGTAAAGACATTTTGTGTTTTCACTGTTTGTTTACCTTCGAACAATATAACGGTCTAAAGGCCGGTTCATACTTCCAAATTTCTCGCGCGATAAAGCGATCAATTACCACATATGGTCAAAATATCTTTGCCGCCAGTTCGATTCACGGTCATCGCTTGGAGTTGAACATTGTTCAATTTTTCTCGCAAGCTCTCGAGATATCGCAAAGGAAACGGCTTCTGATTGGCTGCTTGGTAGGTGAACGACCTTTTGAAACGAGCTCACGATCCTACTCGACAACAATGGCGGACCTTTTCAGATACCGGCTCATTACATGTATTCGGGTTCCGTGCGACTATCGGCGGCCTGATTGTGACAGTGAGAGTTGTCGGAATGCAGGGGAAACAGTTATTGTTTTCCACGAATTAAGATATAAAGGTTAGTAAGGCAGGATTTTCTTGTATTCCCTAAAATTATCACGGTAATCAATAGTGTACTTTGTCGTAGAGCCGATTAAACCGCATACACATATGTACTGTACCTGGCCTTTGCATAGGCAGGTATTGGGAGACTGTGCATTGCATGGCAGTACTGCGAAAGTTGAGCTATGCGAGAAAACTGAAGTATGAATCAATTTTACATCGGCATATCGAGACCCAGCTAACATCCTTAAACACAGCTTTATAGCGCTATAATGAAGTATGAACCGGCCTTAAGCCTGTAGGTGGGGATCTCATGTAACGGTAAGACAGTCTGTAACCGGTGTTGTGGCCGAGTGGATAAAGGCTTTACGTTTTAAGCGGTAAAGTTTAGCAACCGGGACGTTCGAGGTTCGATTCCCTCCCGGGTCAAAGTAAGGTGGGTTTTTCATCCAAGAGCAATCTACGGTTTTCCCATCTTAACTGGCCTTTCAAAAGAAACAAAATTTGATCTAAATTGTTGAGTTGGTTAGCCACCCGACGTGAACTTGTAACTCATGAGCCATAGGCTTCTGACACATTTGTGATCGCATAGCGTCGTAAAACAACTGCCCTTCAAGGCTTGACCTTTCAAGTATTATGAATATGTTTTTGCTGCTAGTAATTTGTACATGATGATGAAAATTAGCCAACTGACGTTTGGCTGTCTAGTCACAGGTCAGTGTTTACCAATCAGAATGCAAAATTACCAATAAAGAATTGCAAGAGGTGGCAAAATACTATTTACTATGTATCAGTTGAAGTTATGGTAAAGAATTGCAATATACGTCTGTGCAAAATTGCTTTAGTTACTACTACTGACAAGGGGTTAGCATGACTTAGGCCTAATCATGGCTGTAAGACAATGGACGTACTGTAGACTAGCTCTTTTAACACGACTAAAGTCATTTTTTAACATATTGATATTGCCATTCCGTGATGGATACATCTTGCAAGTATCAAATTATTAGGGAATTTTTTGGGGGCACATATACCAACGGTGACCTCAGAAAAGGTTCCATGATTGTAAAAGGCCCCAACGTGAGTTATTACAAATTTAAGTTTGGAATGCAGGTCTAGTGATGTTTTTGTAATTTTAGGATGCTAACCTGGTCAACTTTCGATAAGTGCACTCGAGCGCGAAGACAAATCATTCCTTAGAACACTTGAACGGCTTATCTCTCATGCATAGCTTTTTTCAGTTTACTACTTCTTCCCATGCATACTGCATTTGATCCAAAACATTAAGCCACTTATTTGTCATTGGGGCCAGATAAAAATACTACAAGAAACGGTTCACCTATTTACCTACATGTCAATTGGCTGCACTGCTAGATTAATGTGTAAAAGCCAGGTATTTAAACCAATTGAAACGCCTTGCTTACCTTCCTCTTTAAATAAACACATGTTTATAACCCAGATCTCATCCTACCCTATTTTTATGACACTGTTGTAACTTTTTACTGTAGTTTAACTTCTTTTTAGTACCCCGTCTTAAGCTCTCCACTTGTTCTGAAAGTTTGTTACTTGAGTGAATTCATCCCTTGAACTTCATGCGAAGACCTTTTATCATTAATTTCTATACCTTTATTTTATATATCCTGTTTCCTTCTTTCTTCTACTCTTTCACTTGTATGTTTTCATGACAAAGCTATTGTTTCAAATTTTACTCCTTTTTTGCCTTTACGAGGGTCTCGAGACAGATGGATGAGCTTTGGGCCTCGGTTACGATTAGTTTTGGTTTACTTAACTGAGCTATGCCCTTTTATCAAAGTTAAATATGTAAAGACTTCAGCCCACGACAGCACTATTAATTAGGAGCTGGTAGCTCGTTTTCGTGATAGTGTAAGATAAACTGTTTCGAACCCTTGTGTCTCAAGCGCCAAAGGTGAAGTTAGGAGCACCAGCTAAAAAGTTTGCGAGGTTCTCAACAACTTGAGGTCTGAGAATCAATCAAATTTAGTGGAAAAAATTTATACACATGTAGAGAAATGATAAATAGGAAAACGGGAAAGGCGCCAAAACCCTAATGTTCGGTACAGTAGTTAACGTTATGTTGTTTATGCATTGTCGCTATACACAGGTTTGTGAAACCACCATTATGGTAAAGCGTACCACTAATTGAAGGGAATTCCCCGCAGAAGGTGTTGCGCTAAGAAATTAACAACCTAAATTTTTTAGGGCGCACAGTTTAGACTCTGTTACTGAAGTGATGTGCCCAATTTGTGAGTGTCAGTGGTAGCCAATGAATTGAAGTACTGATTGTGCAAAAGTGAAGAAAATTGAAGTAATTTTAGGTACATTTTTTGCGTTAAATTGTTCCGCAGTCGCTAAATGGCATTTTGAAAGAAGTGAATAGGCAGGAACCACCACTCTATTATAGAAGCTCTCCTAGCTCCAGATCTCACTGGTCATGGTACCCAGATCTGAATAAGTGTAAAAACCTACCCGTGAGCTTTCATATGGAGGGTAGCTTGTACCTCTGTACCTGTTGAGAACAACAAGGATCCAGATGCCAAGAATGGACCACATTTAGTGTGTAAGTCAATGGAGGAATAATAAGTAGTGCGCTAGCTTATAACTTCCGTCTATAAAGTACGTTTTTAGACAATGGAAAAGCAATGAAATAAATCTAGCCGGTACATGGGCGGCGATCGAGGGGACAGGGGGACATGTTCCCCCAATATTTGAGAAATCTCCCATTTACTTTTCACACAGTAAATTATCTGAAAATGGGGTCATGTCCCCCATATTGAGAACAAATCGCTGCCTTTGAACTGGCATAAAATAAAATGTCTCACGGTTCTCCATATTTCCCGGCAATTCTTTCTTGTAGCTCTTTTTCCTTCTAGCTCACCTCGATTTCAGTAAAGGCTAGTTGTTGAAGAACTCCTCAAAGTGCCTGGTTAAGCTATAAAACCGATAAGGGTGTTAAAAATGTTTGATTTTACACTGGTTGGAGAAAGATAAAACGAGGCTCATCGTAAATAAAGTTAAATATTTTCGCTGCTTTTATTTCTGAAAACTGATTTACAAGCGAGGAGCCGTCGTAATCTGTGAGGTGGTCATGAAACATAAGTGCATATCAGTAAAATTGTAGTAAGATTATGGATTCCGCGAAACTTTATGAATATTTAAATTGTCTTGCGACAGACCTAATGGCGACGGATTGACGTTTTTATCATTAACTGTTAGATTACTGTGTGAACATTCCGACATGTATTCGTTGTTGTGTTGTTTCAATATCATCATACTCGTTTATTACACACTGCATGACAGCCAAAAACTGACGATGGGAAAATTTACGGTCTCATTATAATTTTATTTTGGGAATATGAAGAGGTGAAAACCTAAGTATAACATACGGAGATGATGGATTGATTAATCAGGGGCGAAAATAGGACCGAATAAAACGTTCAACTTCATTACTCTTAATATACGGTTGAACAAACTATCTTTACTTATTTCTTGTGACTTCTAATGTGTCAGTTATTTTCATTGCAATGTTGGATATACTTTATGATACGAAGAAAATAAAAATTGCGAACTGTTAATAACACTTAGGAATTTCTACACGTCTTTACGCGCAGGGATTGTAAATTGGTAGTGAGAAGTGTATTGCTCTGCTGATACAGAAAGCCATCCCTATTGATCTAACGTTATGTCAGGCTTTGTACGTTTGGGGCAATCATGGTATATGAAGCCACAGAAATTATCGGGAAACTTTTAAAAGTCGGTAATTTATTCAATATTTTAGGAGGCGTGGAAACAGTTTTGCGGGGTGACAAACTTAAGAGGGTAATTTTGGCTTCTCATTCCGTTGTATGAAATTTTATTTAAGGTGTCAGACATTTTCTTCTGGGGCTTGGAAGGCTTTGTGGAGGGGGTAACCACCCCACTCCCGGTAGTGTTGCAATAGCATAGCGCTGATATGAAAAACAACAAATTGAAATAAAATTTAGCCAAAACATACAGTGAATTCATACAGTGTCGGTAGAATCCGTTTTGGTTGCTACAGGCTACTAAGTAGGCCCAATGTACGAGGCTAACGGGAGCTTTAAGGAGTCACTTCGAAATTAGTTTGGACATTTCCTTTAAAGCAATCCCATTTTCATTAATGAAATGTAAGAATAATCACAAGTAATGTATGAGCTGTAAACGAGGTTGTTTGTCATTAACCACTACTTTAATTATTCAACTCTCACCTTATCAAGAGACTTCTTTAAACAATTTCAAAAATAACGGATTGCAAACTACTTAATTAATTAAGAAGAATTGTCAAAGAAAGCATGACTGTAACATAATCTGTTCCACATGTTTTGAATTTTCTCATGAAATTAATTAGTTAGTCTGAAGGCTTAGGATGAAATGTTTTGATTCAGTCGTCATCGTGTTTACTACGATTTGCTATATATTTAGAGCCACTTGGTACAAATCAAGGAACAGAAGTTCCTGGGGCTCAGAAACGCAGATGAATTGAATTTTAAATGCAGATTAATTACCTCCAAGAGGTTTGTTATTCGACAAGTAGCTTAAAAGAGTTCACATAAAAACGATATATCCTTCATTTTAGATTTTTCAGATGGCAATGTTTGAATATGCTAGGGTATATATGTTCCTACTAAGTACTTTACTGCTTCATGACGAA
This sequence comes from Holothuria leucospilota, assembly GCA_029531755.1. Classification (NCBI taxonomy): domain Eukaryota; kingdom Metazoa; phylum Echinodermata; class Holothuroidea; order Aspidochirotida; family Holothuriidae; genus Holothuria; species Holothuria leucospilota. Next base: position 38,927,136 of record CM055980.1, on the reverse strand, counting down.
ATGACCTCCTGAAACGGTCAACTGCTACTCTCCGAACTTCACTTGAAGATTGTCAATCGCAATTCTCAGTGCAAAGTTTATATGATTTTTAAAAGGGAAATAAAACTTGAAAAATACCTCACCACTCTTCCCCCTTTAAAATAGGTTAGATCTATGTAGGCTCCGTTGCAGTAACAGCAGAATCCCCATTGTGAGTGGCAGATACCTTGATATAAATTTTTGTGATCAAATTTGTACGTTGTGTAATCAAAGTAAATTAGGAGATGAATACCACTACTTGTTTGAATGTCCCATATTTTCCAGAGAAAGGTCCAAGTTCCTAAAGCCATATTGCTACAGAAACCATAACACCTTAAAATGGAAGAATTGCTAAATACGGGTAGTAAGAAAATTTTGCTAAATTTAAGTTACTTTAGTGTTAAAATATTAAGTCATTTTTGAATTTTGCTGAAATTGTGGTTTCCACTGTCAAACGGGCAGGTTGTTGCCATATACAAGTGTTGTTATTTTCCTTTCTTTTTGCTCCTTTTTTTTCTTTCTTTTTCTTTTCTTCTCCTTATCTTAGTTCATTTCTGTGTTTGTATATACACCTTAAGATATTTCACAATGTAAATATATGATCTATATGTATTCCAGTCTCTTTAACCTCCTCGGAGGTGTCATAGAGAATGATAATAAACAAACAAACAAACAAACAAACAAACGAACGAACAAACAAACTTTTGAGGGTACAGTTCAGGTGTAGCAGTGTCTCGGCGACACAATTCTTTACACACAAACACCCTCCACAGAATATTTTTCAGAGCTCCTTACATTTGTAAGAAGCCTAGGCTGTATAGGGTTGGTAACATGACATACCCCACTATGACAGAAAAATGATGGGGTGTAAAGAACAGCGTTTTAACGTACAGTCAATACAGCATGTTGCTGGCCTTTTTCTTGGGTAGTCAATAATGTTGGCAGCGTTAAATACTCTGCATATCACCAAAAACTTTTCTTAGTTTCATATTGTGCAAGAGCAGATTTGTCACTTAATACTCAAGCCCGCCACTTTGTCTTCACAACTATTTGGCTTACGGAACATCTTTTCCAAGGTCAAAGGTTCTTTCTTTGGGGAAACTTGAATAACCTGAGAAAATTGATCGAGTTTTCTCAAACATTTGTCCGAGAAATAGATTTTGCCCAGGGAGAGAGTGCGGATGACTCATCAGCCCCTGTCTTGTAGACGTATGCTCCACAAGTTGCCATGTATGGGCAAGCACCTCAGTAGTACGAGGCGTACATGTTGAAGGGCTAGCAACAATTTGTCCTTGATTTGCAATTACGTTATATTGAGCAAAAGTTTATTATTCAACCCTTACACATGCTGTGCTAACGTAAAACGTAAAAACAATAATGTATATTTTGCCAAGAAACGCAATTACATGCCGCCCCCCCCCCCATAATGGTTGAGATAAGGGGAACTTTCGTTCCCCTCCAGTATTGATCAAAGGAAGAAATACCTCGTTAAGTCAAGTCTTGATTAAAATTAGACGAATTTAACATCATTTAATGACGAGAGACAGGGTTTTTTCAGGCAGTGTCCGTGCGCACCTTTACCAATGACATGCGTGCGCCAATGAATGTGTGTACATGAGAGTATATGTGTACGTTAACGTAATTGTTAACCACCCATGTTTCAGTCCCTACTAATAATCAACACAAATGGCCCTATGGTTTCTATCGATTTATTTGAGTATGTTTTGTCAAAAGTGTTAGACTCAAATTTTAAATTGAATTTAGCTCATATTTTTTTTACTGGATTGCTCATTAAATTAAAGGTTCATTTGGACTAATAACGTTTTCCCGTAAGTTGCCATTTCGAAAAGTTTTGTTTTTCTTTTAAATCGCTAGCCTACAAGAAACTGATTTGCAATGCCATTGAATGTGTTATAAAAAACACTTAAATTGAAATTAAATTTCAGAATTTTAAATGATGTTTCTTCCGTATCTCTTGTAATGCATTATTTTTCTTCGAGGAGGGGGCTGGGAAGTTTATTGCTTGAATTTATTGGTGATACTTATATTTTAACGATGATTATACCTACTTTCTATGTATGCCATGTTGCGCATTGAAAACGGAATATTTTCCTTCAAAGATGGACATGGTTGTCAAAAATGAGTTCACAACACCATCTAGGAAACTTGTAACTGGTTAGTGTCCTTTAAATGGCATACAAAGGGCCACATCCATTCTAAGAAAGGTCTTTCCAACCGGGTACCGAACGGGAATCTGTTAAAGCATTGGACCTCTTTCGGTTCAAAAATGAATCAAGTCTAGTCATTTCTGAACCAAATGTAATCTAGTAATTGATCACCTACCGGGTCGACGCACCATGTTTGTCAGATTCGGGGCAAATTCGACCAGGCTGACCTTTCTTAGAGCGTAGTGTGTACATCATCCCAACCACTTCGCAGCACTCGACACACCTGAGATATTCTTTGACAAGTCGAGTTCAGACTTGCTTGATTTCCTATAATAGCTCAAATCATCATTTCACGCATGAGTGGGCGGGCCGATTGTTGTGTGCTTATCCTGAGTTTGCCTGTTGCGTGACAGTTGTTGAGTATTATTATTTAGGTTATTCATGGCTCATAAGAATTGACTTCGCAGATACATTTGTTTAATTAACTATCGATAGATTGACCACTTGCGCTACTTGAAAAAAGAAAGTGGATTCCTCATGCATCGGCTGTAAGGCGATGTACACACTATGAAAGTTTACAGTTTTAGATAAAGCTAGGCTACCTAATCTCGTGAAATTGTGCTGGAGTGGAAAGAGCTTGCCTAAGAAAGTTGCGATATTCCACTGTAAGTCTTACTAAGCCGTACATTGATTGAAACAAAATGGCTGCGAAAGCTGGGGTTATTGACCGCTTCTGCAAAAAAAGTTGAACTGCTACCAAATCTAAAGATTAAATTATGAGCCAGGTTTGCCTGACTGTCAGATAAGGGGGAAGTGCTATGTTTCGAACAGAGATTTGCATCTTCAGTTGATGTGCTCCAAACTTCTGCCAGTGATTGACAGGCACCATAATCGACAGGGATTTACTAACGGTTGAAATGCTAGTCAGCCGTATTAAACGTCCCGAGTATGTCGGTTTGGTTTCCCAGATGACGCGCGAGAAGAGTTGAATATACGTGACGTCAGAACAGTTGATTGTCAGGTACGTCTCCCAATCAAAACCTACGGTGAGACCTGGAATATTTAGGCTTTTTAAGACAAATTTAATTTCGTCATTCAAAACCTCCCTTGAGACTAGCACGAAATAACACGCCGTCTTTTGTAGCCTGAATATAGGAAGTGCTCCGCTGACGACACAGTGACGAATCCGAATAGAAGATTTGAATCCGAATATACGTTACTTTTCGTTGCTGTTTTGCTGACAATAGTTATACCAGTGTTGTATGTACCTAAACTCCGTACCAGAAGATGATATGCAGTTGCACAATTCATGTTATTTTGTCAAAGCCGATTAAGGTTGCAGCAAAATCCTGGATAATGTGTGTGACTGTACTTCTTCCTAATGTTTATATGTATTTGAGTGAAACAGGAAAAATGCAAATGAATAAATAAATTCTCTTGACATCCGAAGACCGTGACAGTTTTGACAGATTACAGAATAAAGATTTTGTCACAATTTTGACTAGATTGCAGACTTGCTCAATTATTTATTTTTTTAATACCACTGCCATCTGAGCTTTTAATCACTGAGGTCACTTAACACTCTTTTGAACCAGATAACAAGAAATTTGACACTGGAGGTGAATTCTATACACGCTACTATATTTTGTTAGCCTACTGTAAAAGCTGTAATTACGTAATACGCAAACTTACTTTTCAAACAAGTGACCTTGATAGGTGACCTCAACGCCACTGGTATTGAAGTCACGGCAGTCTAACTAAAAGCTGATTCTCAAATTCATGTTAAAATCTGCAAAGCCAGCAATTTGACTCAAACAGTCTGCAATCAGGAGGTGGGAGGTGACAGTCTTAGTACCCCGCGGAGCGGACTCTGTTTGCCCAGCTTCTCAGCTTCCCAAACCACCGTCCGCCAAAGCGACGAGGACTGCGTCCAATTTTAGACGCAAATTTCATTACCCATAACATGACTTAATTATGTGCACTCTCATTATTAATGCTATTGTTTTTGAGTGAGTGTGTTTACTCCTGTAGTCGTAAACTGAAAGCCTAGACTAAAACCTGAGAAGTCCTATCATTACTGTGTTGCATAACCACCTGTGCAGTGGGAACTACCAGGGAGTGGGTACTGCAATGAAATACCAACTCTGTGGGTGGCATAGGCTACTGCAAGATTTAAACGGGACCAAATGTTGCCTTCTTGTAAATATTCACTAACATTTCAACCAGTCTTGAGGCCACATATTTCTATAAATATCCAAAAGAATTTGTTCGGTGTTCACTTTGGCAGGCGTTAGGGATATGACTGATCAAGGAATATGCCGTAAACCTGCTACGTAGGCAACGGTCGGAGCTTCTTTGCCCGGCCGGCTAAAGTAAGGTGGGTTTTATTCGACGATTTTCCTACCTTCAGTGACTTTTAGTTTATTAACGATTCAAATTTGATCTAGGCTACATGTTATCAATCACCTAACGTGAAGTTGTAATTTGCAACCCATCATTTTAGTCGCTCGCTTGAAGTTGTAAACAACTGCCCTGGCCCTAAGTATAGATGTAGATTTCAAAGATTAACTTGTTGCAATGACACCTTCTTGTGCCCTTCTGAAATTTATAAATACAGACAGTTAAAAATTTTTGAACATTTGTTTTTTCTCATGGTCTTCCACTGAGGAATCAACGACAAAGCAAATTCAATCCTGCCCTAGTGAAGCTCGACTTTGTGCTTCAAATGTTGGTGGTTTGACGAGGAAATGACTTATTCAGGTCACGCATGCATCATATTAGTAATTAAACCTGTATCAGTGTGAAACGGTGTAGCCTTCTTTACAATAATTTATGTTTCATTGGCAAACATTCTCGTAAAGACCTAAGTGAGAAATTACCCTGGGGTTTATTTTATCGAGAGAAGCATCTCACGATATCCATTCATTTTAAGATCCGTAAATCCGACTTTAAAATCTTAAAGATAATTATCTCAGAAGGTTATTGTATTTAAAAACTTTTGCTCTGACATCCTAAGTTGAGGATCCGATTTCTGGCAATTTTATGGATGTTTTTAAATTAGGAAACATCAGACGTTAGCATGTGATGGCTGTATATTAACGTTTCATGTTTCTATTACGTCTGTCTACGTTGATGTAAAGCTACCGTGTGCACTTTTCAAACGAAAAATCGAGATAACGAATATGAGAATTTCTCAAGGAATCTGATGATGGTTTGTGATGGCAAAATAGCCTTTTTGAAAGTTTGGTGGAATATTAAAGACTGGTAAGACAGATGAGATAGGCTGAAATAATAAATTTTGAGTGCAACACTGAAGATGATGAGATAGTTTAAGTATATTCCTCCTATCAGTTCAGAGGCACTTAGGGTATTGGAGTTTTTTTTTGTATTTATTTTTGTATTAGGCATTCTGTATTAACGGCATGTCATTGTGAATACTTCGGCACATCATTGTTTAAATATCGCTTATCTAGATATAACAGAGCGAATGCTGTCTTTCTTATTTTAATTATTTTACTCCCTGTAAATTTTATGTCTCTCCTTAATCATGTGACGATCACGTGACAATGTTTTATTCAAGTAATCCCTTTAGTTTACCTTGATATGCACTAATGTGTTTCGAAATGTCACGAAAGGTACTTCTGAGAAAAATAGGAATGACAGTTCTTCAGTTTTGCTGATTTATCGAAAAATAAGGTTGGGGTTAGGTTTTATGTACAGTAATTATGGTTATTACTGCACATTGGCATGATTGAGTGTTTCCATGGGGATGTAACGTCCAAATTATTGTCATTATACTAAGTTTATTAATATTCATGATCCAGGCATGTACGGAAAACAAAGATATTAGTCTTTAATACTGGAGGTGAAACTAATAATTCACATTATCAAATGTTCCCTTGGATACATTTTGGTTTAAATTATCTTCATTGTGCTCTTTAGTCTTTAAAATATGAACAATTTACATACTGCACAGATATTTCACGTATAATCTTAGTCTTGAGTCTAACGATTAGTAATTTTCATGGTGATCGTCAACGATGAGATGAATAGCGCAATATATATATATATATATATATATATATATATATATATATATATATATATATATATATATATATATATATATATATATATATATAACTATCCATCTCCGACCGTCAAATCAAGTCCAATCTCCACTTTAAGCCCTGACTCTCACAACTACCTCATGTACCCTTCCAACCACCCCAGATCTTGTACCAATTCGATTCCTTTCTCACAACTTTTACGGGCCAGACGGATTTGTTCCGACGACCAGGATTTCGCTAAAGTTTCCAAGCAGATTATTTCTTTCTTTGAACAACGCCAGTATCCACAAAGAGTGCTCTCTAATGCCCTGAAACGCATACAAGGAATTGATAGAGCCTCTGCCCTTGCCCCCAAAACTGACCATACACCCACCAGACGTATCCCGTTGGTCCTATCCTTTCACCCATCTGTAACCCCCATTGTACGTGCCATTTACAGGAATGTAGAGACCCTCCGTCATGACCCATCCACCCGTGACCATTTCCCTGATCCCCCCATCACGGCATTCAGAATTGAAAAGAACATATCTAAGCACTTGGTCCGTGCCTCTCAACCTCAAGCAGTAGTGCCTGACACCCCAGGAACTTTTCCTTGCAACCGTGGGAGATGCAATACTTGCCCGGTGGTCAGTTATGACAAAAACCTTTCCATTGTAGGTCCCAACAACAACCGGTTTAACGTTCATCAGCATTTTACCTGTACTTCAGCCAATGTTGTTTACGTTCTCGTATGTAAACGCTGTAATATACTGTACGTGGGAGAAACAAAACGTCGTCTTGCTGACCGAGTCACCGAGCACCTGAGATCAATCAAACAGAACCTCCCAGGGTTCCCGGTAGCCACCCACTTCAATCCCCCGTCAACATGCTCGATCCGTGACTTGATGGTTTCGGCGGCCATCTCGTGTCGAGGTTCCGATCATGACCGCCTAGCTGCCGAAAACCGCCTAATCATGAAACTTGGAACCCTGTCCCCACATGGTCTGAACGTTAGACTTGAACTGTTATAACGGAGCAATTCCTGCATTTTTTTGACTTGTGGTAACCACTTAACACTGTCTGTTTTCCTAGCCGAGGTTTACCGTGCCCAATTTTATTGTGTATTTTTTAAATTGTACGTTTGGCCGTGTCAACGATCAGTTGCATTTTTGCCACCTGATGAAGGGTTTAGACCCGAAACGTTGTGGAATTTTTCACAAACTTTTAGCACTATTTACTACTTCATTTTTACCTATATTATATATATATATATATATATATATATATATATATATATATATATATATATATATATATATATATATATATATAGGTCGAAGAGTAAGTAACTGATTCGATCTGAATTAAATTCAACCCAAGTACTGGCATAGCCTTTTGAACAAGGGAAGAATGAAAGAAGACACCCTTTACACCCTTTGTGTGGTAACAAGGAGGGAAAATTGTAGCGTGCGGTATTTGTACCTTGGTTCAAGCCGAGAATCACGTTAGTCACGGTGGTGCAGTGGTTAAGGCAGTCGCCCGGACAGCGACCGCCCCGCGTGGCTCAATTTTCCTTCTGGTTTCTTCTTTCATTCTTCCCTTGTTCAAAAGGCTATGCCAGTACTTGGGTTGAATTTAATTCAGATCGAATCAGTTACTTACTCTTCGACCTACAGTTACAGTCGATCTTACGACGTGCGACCTATATATATATATATATATATATATATATATATATATATATATAATATATATATATATATATATATATATATATATATATATATAATATATATATATATATATATATATATATATATATATATATATATATATATATATATATATTATATATATATATATATATAGGTCGAAAGGTAAATAGTAGTACATTCGATCTTGAATTTTTATACCAATCCTAGATAGAGCATAGCCCTTATCAAAGCAGGAAACCTCTATCTACCAACCTCGACCTACTGATTATTCATCCCGCCTAGGGACTACCATGGTAACTAGGAGAGAAAACTGAATCACACTAGGTATTTGTAGCCTGTTTGTCACTTCTGTGAATCACAAGCTGAACTGGTGTAGTGGTCACAGACTCTGCCCGGAAAGCGGAGGATGGCGGGTTCAAACCCTCGGTACGGCTGAATTTTTCTCTCTGGTATTTTCTCTGAACCTTTCCTGCTTTGATAAGGGCTATGCTCTATCTAGGATTGGTATAAAAATTCAAGATCGAATGTACTACTATTTACCTTTCGACCTACACATTCTAACCTCGATCTACCAACCTCGACCTACTATGTATATGTATATGTATATATATATATATATATATATATATATATATATATATATATATATACATATAGTTTTTTACAAAGTCCTGTGTAGCATGGAAATGGTAACAAGAAAAAGTAGACAAGTAATACTCATGCTATGGTTTAAAATTGTAATTGCCAACGTTTCGGGTATTGAACCCTTTTACAAAGGCGACTAATATGAAACTACAACGATACCAGTTAGAATAAAAACAAGTTCATACAAAGCGGATTTCATAAAGAGACGCAGATGCATACGCAAAAACTCGTCATAATGCTACAAGCCCACAGAAATGCCGCGCACAGGCAAAATCAATACAATGTGCATAATTACGTCATAATGCGTCATAGGAGATGAAATATTCTGTTATTTTATTAAACGTAAATGACGTACAAGCATATACATAAAACGCCTGTCAGACTGTGTATCTGTATTTTGGAAGGGAAAAGTAAAGTATTGGGCAAATTTTGCACCAATATTACCGAGTTAACATTAAAAATGGTTTAAATGAACAGATATATGATCCTTCAAAATGAAATTTTGAGTTCTGTTGTACCTGCCCTTTAGTATACGGAGACGTAACCGTTTTTGATTCCTTGCGGAAGGCAAAAGGAATCTATGCAATCACGCGGGCGATTGTGTGTGTGTGTGTGTGTGTGTGTTTGTGTTTGTGACGCTTGGCTTGTAAACACGATATCTCTAGATAGCAGTGAGAATTATTATCTTAAGAGGAAGATCCCTATCGTTTTTAATGAGGTCAAAGGTCATGTGAAATCACCAGAGGTCACAAACCGAGAACCTTGTAAACGCGATATCTCTAGGTAAGAAGCATGAATCCTTTTCATACTTGGCATGTGGATGCGTTATAGTAAAAAGATAAACCCTATTGATTTTTGGTAAAGTTCAAAGCTTATCTGAGGTCACCGGAGGTGAAAATACGAAATTCTTAAAAACTGCTTGTAAACACGATATCTCAAATAGTAATGTGGACATTTGTCATACTTGGTATATATCCTTATCATACTGAAAGGAAGAACTCTATTGTTTTCAGTGGAGGTCAAAGGTCATTTGAGGTCATCAGAGGTCAAAAACCGAAAACCTTGAAAAAACACGATATTTCAAGGCAGTGATGATGGATCCTTTTCATACTTGGTATATAGATGTGTTACTTTAAGAGAAAGGGAACCCTATTAGTTAGTTGGAGGTCGAAAGTCATATGAGGTCATCAGAGGTGAAACTACGGAAACCTCGTAAACTAAATAGACATAAGGCGGTACCCCCAAATTTTGTCCCTCGTTTAGAGACCAACGAAAAGTTAAAGCTAAAATTTTCTACCATTCCAAAGATAAAGTTATGGAGAACAACATTTATTTTTTCACAAACATAACTGTTACAATAATAATTTACATTACTTAATTATGAACACGTGAAAAGGATGCTGTGACTATAGCATGATTACCATGGTATACGCTGAACGAGTTCTTTGATAGGGATTAGAGCCAGTGGCGTAGCTAGATATTTTTTGTGGGGGGGGGGGCAAAAGCAAAAAATTTCCGACAGATTATTATCTTGAATTCATGATGTGCTATCTAAGCGTAGCGCCAGCATCATCTAGTGTGTAGCCCGTGCGGCAAAAACTTAGATTAAATATCTCCGAGATTGCCTTAAATGACACTTCCAGGCCTTGTCAGTAACCATTTCGATGAGTAATTCTGCTTATAAAACATAAGAAGTGTTGTAAGTAAACCCCTAAGAATATAATTTTAGCTACTAATTTCCGTTGTAAGAATTTTTAATTAACTGATTAAGGTGGTAAAAATTTCCGACAGAGACTAGAAATTTCCAACAGAGGCCTTCGGAGGCTTTGTGGGGGGGGGGCACCGCCCCCTTCCCCCTCTAGCTACGCCACTGATTAGAGGTCGGTTTCTCACGCAGACGGTCCTGTTACTAATCCCGCCTAAGGCATGTCATTTATTTATATTTTATTCACTTTTTGGTGAAGTTCAAAAGCCATATGAGGTCAGCAGAGGTCATATTGTGAAAACATCGTAAAATATGCAAAAGTCAAGAAGTATAAATTTGAGGGATGAACCTTAGTGCAACAAATCACCCCGTTTCAGCAAAGAATCACTAAGCTTTTGGGCTTTCTGGTCTAAATTATCGAATTGAACTGAGACGGTGGAAAAATTTTAGAAACCAGAAAGTAGGCATAAAGATGCCAAACCGGGGGTGCTACTCCGTGTTGATCTCGAAATACCACGCTAGTTTCCTGACTTTGGGTCAAATAGCAACTCCCTGCTCTGGGCATGGAAGCACTAGTATTTTCATGCTTTAAACAGGGAGTTGCTATTTGTCAAATAACAACTACCCCCCCACCCCCCATTTAATCATGTCCCCTATGGGACATTGATAACGATACTCTTTTCGTAAATGATTACACCGCACACGACATTGAAGTCCATTGAATCCCACTTGTTTTCCCTGTCTTGCTGTTTCGGTGTGACATATCAAGAAGCTATCGTCTGATCATCCATCCTTACACAATGGGTATGTAGCGCTCTTCAGTGGAGAAATACTCCCAGGAGCAGATCGACTGAAGGATAACCCTTGTTTACTAAGATAATTCTGTAACTCAGTCAGAATAGGGAAAGTATTTCACTGCACCCTGCATTATAATGCCTGCATATTACTGCTTATATTTCCAACTTCATTTTAAGTGTTCAATTTATATCCTGGGCTCCCATCTCTTTCTGATGGCGATCCATTTCAGTAACCAGTATCAAAACGCGACCACTTATTTGCCTAAAAGAACCATACCTCTTATTTACAAGTACGCGTGTTATCAAGAACAGATCCGAATAGACAAAGGCGTGGGAAGCTGTTCTAGACGGGAAGGGGGGGGGGCGCTGAACATTGTTTCGGATCGCCGACTTAGGGGAAGAGGTCTAAGCCCTCCCTTTGGAAAATTTTTGAATATTTGAGGGTCCTTAGATGCAATTTGGTGCAACATATTTGACAAATTTTAATGTAAATTACTGCAAATTTTTGATATTTCTTACAGAGGAAACAAATAAAGGGTTTTCGTCCTTGGATTGCAGAGGGCGGAAGCTTCTTTCTGCCCACCACATTTTTGACTGGGGGCTAAAGCTCTCCCGCTTCCTACGCCTAAGCGAATAGACAAACTTTGAAATACTGGAGGCTAACAACTATTCATAGACGTATGCGAAACATTCACCATGGTTGGTAGGTGTATATTTGCTTTGAAAATTTTCCAGACTGACAAACAATCATGACATTAATTTTGCCCTGAAAGTAAGGTTTAGTGCTCTCAAGCTAACACTCTATGCCATGTAATAGATATTTCGTTTTACTCTGGGAGAAATTGCCGCCCAGACCTCCTAGCCTCACCCGCTTATGCAAATACTTTAACTCGTCTTTGGTGGCTCACCTCGACGCAATTACCGTCACTGCACCAACCTCTGGCAATTATTTCAAAATTTGATTTACAAATGCAGCTAGTCGCAAAACGTTTTCAGTTCCCTTTTCCCTTCAATTTTGAAGTTTGTAATTTTCGGGCAGTTAATGGTGCTTGACGAGGACAAATTTATCCAAAATTGTCTAGAGGTTAACAGAAGAAACCAAATGTCATTTATCTCGGAGACAAGGTTGAATTCTACAGAGGAAATCAAAATAATTACATCTATTATTTTTAAGGTTTTTAGTAATTTTTAAATCCCGAAATGGATAACTAATTGATGTAATTGTTATTTTATTTGGAGTAAGAATTTTTCCTTCCTTTGACAATATTTATGGAATGTTTTGTGTCATTGTCTCCTATGGAAACTGACAATTTTGAGGTCTATTGAATCCTAGAGGTTGTTGTACTGGTTGGCCATTCCGCTTTTTCATTTAACCACTTTGTAGTTTGTTGCATTGATTGCCGTGGCACATCCATGGATTTCTAAAAAGGGTAGACAAACTCCTCATTACCGGACCAAACCTAGCCTGATGCTCCCCTATGCAAGGCTTGGGTATAAGTCAGAAAATATGGCATCTCTAATATCTTAAAATTCAGGAATCGAAACTCCAAAATAAACCTCATGCATGTAAATGGCCACTATAGGGTGTAATCCTCCATGAGGGAGGTGCTTGTTTGGTGGAAAGGGCCGCCTACTCAGGGCCGATAAGGCGGTCGTCGCACCGCCTATTGCAAAGGAATACTGTTTACTTCAGTCCTGTTAGGATATTAGTCTTTTTGATATATTTTCTTTTACAAATGTTGCCTGTAAATAGGTGAATAAGATATGAACATAGATGCAATGCTTTGACTATTGCCACCCTCCTTCGGGTGTGGATCATCGAATGAGATAGGATAGTTTTCACCCATTTGCGAAACGAGGAAAAATGCATAGCACTGGTTAGTCTGTATTGCGGTTTACCGGTGTATGGACTGCTAACGCCAATTGACATAGCACATATTCTTTTTCGAGAAAATTCGTGTCGTGCGGGCCGACTCCCACTGCCATCGAAAACCTAAAATTGCACCCAGATGGAGTTTCGACTGCGAAAGGAAACCCGACTGAACCGGGGAGCTGTTATTTGCTCCCTGACTGAACAAGAAAATCCCCAGACAACCTTTCCACAGTGCAAAGTTGAAGCATAGCCTACTAGTGATAACGATTGTACAGCAAACGAGCGGAATCTTTATTTGAAGGAAAAATATTGATTAAAAAAGAACCTGCGAGTACCTTGTTTGAATTATCACGCCAGATGTCTCAGAGGTTCATTAAAGTATGGTGCATACCGTTCAGGCGACAGAAATTAAAGAGTTTTTAATACCATACATGACAATTAAAATAATGAGGTCATCCAGAGGTGACTGATTAAAACAAGAAACAAGCCCTAATCTTAAGTCAGCAACGTCTCATAAGAGATCAAGGGAAAAGAAGGGATCTGCAGGCTTCTTGAATTGTCTAACGTTATATCATTATTCAGAGATTATGACGAATATCTGTGCCCTTTGCTTTCTGTTGGTGATGACGTTAATTGAATTCAGGAAATTTCAATAAGTTGTGTCAGGATTAAGAGGAGGGTGATAAATTGGGTGTAGACTGCAACCCGCTATTACCCACCCACAGAAATGTTTGACATAAATTTTCTTGATGTAAAAACATTTTTTGTTAGATTGAGAACTGTGAGAAGCGATTTTTTATGCTTTTCCTAATCTGACACAGTTTTCATATGGTAGCAAAAATAAAGAAAAGCAAAAGAAAAATGTATCTGATATGAACGTTTTGTTCAGTTCAGGTAAACATTCATCTTGTTGTGCAAGTAATTTATGCCTCCACATGTTTGGTTTTGAAAGTTTTTCTTGTCTTTTTTTTATTTCTTTTAGAAATGTAAACGAATATGCTTTTATCGTAAGTAAAGATAAAAAGTACACTTATTTCAGAATTGTTGCTCCTTACTCATTGATGCAAATTTTCTGTGGTATTGAAAAGAGGGTTTAGAGAACCTCAAGTCTAAGCTTTAAACAATACATGACACATGGAACAATGATTATGAGTGGTTCAACTTCCGTCTTTCTATGTACACTGTTAAAAACATAACCATTATTTTACGGTAATACTGGCAGCTGGGATTCCGGTGCCCGACCCGTCATTTTATAGTTGTGCGTAAATCTTTTAGTAACTGTACCTACGTAGCCACTTTTATTCCTGAACACTGTACAGGCCTCTCCGTGTATATTATTCGCGAATAAAAATAGTAACATTCCTACAGTTACAATAAGATCTAGGCAAGCTGTAAAATAACGTCGGCTACCGGAATCCTATAGCTGCCAGTATTTTTACTGTAAAATTACATCTTTTTCTAACAGTGTAGTACTTTTCTGCGCTGAGATATAAAATGTTGCAGTTAATTCACCAACATTTAATATCAGATTACGCAATACCCATCGGAGCTAAGGGAAATTTTTCTAGGGTGTATTGCGCCGGTTTTGCCGAGAAAAACCCTTTTCCCCGCGAAAGTTTCCATATTGTTCCAAACTTCTGCCTTAGAATAGGTTTTGCTCGAACTTTGGAGGAGAGGAGGCCGCGGCCCCGGCCCCAACCTCCTGGCCCTACGCTTTATATTTGTGATGTTATTCAGTTCACGTAATCACATTACATTGTTTCATGTAAAATAAAAATGCTGACATACATGTCACACACATGCTAAGATGACTTTAAAAAATGTCATTTTCTGGATTAATTTTGTGAGAAAATGGCTGGTATGTTTAAATGATACCATTAACACAATAATCATTCCTTTAGAAGGTACCGTGGTTTTTACAGAAGTTCAAAGGAAGCTTATGGCTGGGTACGGTAGTTCAAGAGTGACATCACAGAGTGACGTGTAATTGCTTGTTGATTAGATAATTTATTTGCAACATTTTATGTCTCAGAACAGAAATGTTCTGTGAAGAAGTGACAAAGACCATTGAGGTTGTCTTAAGCTTTTTTAGCACTTATTTCATTAATTACACTTTTATTAACCTTTGCCATTTTTAACGTACTGCCATTTTAACGTTACTTTTCCAAGTACTGTATTACTTCTTCAGCTAATACATACAGGAGTAATACAAGTTTATCGTCCCCCCCCCCCCCCAAAAAAAGAACTTACATCCTTAGGTGCATTGGAAAAGTCATAGTCATTCTTCTATGCAAATTCGCTATTTACATCTTGTGCATATATGCAAATTAAATGCCTAAAGAAAGTAATATACTTTGATGTAGGCCTTATATGAATGCTATGAGGGAACATTTTGTAATACACACGTTGTTTGTTGTTTAATTGACAAACGTTTGCTTCAAAATATGACATAGCTCTTATGTTGAAAAGAAGGTAACTGTGTGCATTTTGGGTAACTGTGTTCTCCGGCACAGTGGTGTGAATCGTATCTCTCTGCATTCCCTTATTTTAACCTCCGTACGCGTTTGTTAAGTAAGCAAAGTTGTGTTAGTATAATTCTCCTTGAGCAGTAGTCACGTGTCTGGCAAGTCCCCATTTTTCTCAAGGCGGATGTAAAGGACCTAGGAGCATATAGATTGATAGTTTAGAAGTTTAAAAGAAGACCGTGTAGGTCATTGTGTAAAGATAGTACGTCGAAGAAAATCGAGTGAGTGTGTGTGGCATGACACGGCCGTAGGACTACAAACGTATAAACAGTGACGAAAATCGAGTGATAAATCCTCCTCTAACGGCATTCCAACAATACTCGTCCATCATGATAGCTTGTTTATGAATTAACGAAAGAGATGTTGAAGAATCACTATGTGTCGACTCATGAGAACTGAAACTTTTAACAGACTGTTAGATCGTGCAAGTCGGATCGTTTTGGAATGTTCACAACCTGATTATCATTCACAGAGGCATTGTATTCATGTAGCGACATCGGCTGGACATACCCTAGGCGTGTGAGATGGGAGTCTGTGTGGCGAAATCCCCTTGAGAAATCAAATTGTTTATTAAGGGGCAAAAAGGGTGTCGTTCTAAGGCAAATAAATGTCATTATTGCCAGTTAAGGAAAATTCCTGAATAAGCACCTTTTACCCATGTGAAATGTCTGCCCGTACCCGTGGGCACAAAATCGTCTTTCCCTCTCCGAATGACATATCAAATCTGATATAAAGAATGAGAGGGGCCTATAAAGGCACTCACCCAATGAGATAGTGGTAGGTGAGAATGACAGAGGAAGGGGAAGTGCCAGAGAGTCACATGATAGTCAACTTCAGCTGACGGTACATACCTGCGCTAGTTTCACGAAATTTTTTCCCGTTTTGTGCAAAATTTTCCCTCCATCCTTAGTGACTAATGATGAAGCCTCTCATCCAGTCTGTGTTTTACCTTTTTGGTTTATCTTATCAAAGCATCTCAGTAAGTACTTATAAAAATGGAGAATTTTAGGGTAAAATCCCACAAGAAAGAGGAAAGGTTCACATGCCTGAGATAAGTATTTGAGATAAGTTTGAAACTTGAGGCCTTTTGAACAAAAAGATAACCTTCAGCGGCGTGTCACAGAACACATCTGTATAGTTGCTGGGTTGAAGCTGTAAACTTGCCAGAGAAATGAGTAAAGAAGTTTTATTTCTCTAACTATGCTTGCAATGATACCAAGAAGCGTTCTCATAAAATATTCTGTGAACATTACGGTGAAAAAGTCACAGATGCTTTTTCAAATGGCCAGCTGTTTTATTTTAGCTTTGATTTGTTTCTCGGAACAGTTTGAGTTATTAAGCGGTCTTTTGTAGATGTGACGTGTAAACATACCAGGCAATGTTCAGCAATAAATGTTTAGTTTCATCACATCAAGACAGGATATTTTTTTCATTACTATCCTTGTGAGAAAGACGTAAAATTGGCCTGCTTGAAATCAAATACATTAACGGACGAGCCTCCTTTTGTTTCTTTATTTCGCGAAAAGAGGCCGGTTTTTTAACCGACATAATTGCACTGGGCCTACTGTCTCTCGGTTGCTAGACATTTTGACCGTCATTTTTTCACAGCTATATCCAGGGTCCCCTCCAGTCCTGTTCACCCGTAACGCTATCATAACTTTCTACATATGACCTTGGGCCGACACCATGGCAACCAGAAACGCACTGACGTCACATAGAAACCTCCAAAATAGAGCATGTGGTGGGGACTGTTTAATAGTGAAGTATTACATACTAATCTGTGTGTGCTTCACACAATTATATTTTTACAGGGAAATTGCGATACTTATACGAATCGTTCTATCATGACGGACTGGCCTCCATAAAAATGGTTAGTTGTTACTTTCCCGGCTTTACCTATAGACCTTATGCATATAACGTCACAGCGCAGAAAGTGCTCCCTCGTTTGGAGGTAAGCGCGTAACATTGTTAGTTACACCAACCAATACAGACAGCTGATTTCTCAACCAATCGGGTAGGCGCGTTAGTCTACTTCAAGCGCGTGCCAAGTCTCCTGCGTATGTGCCGTGTGCTTCATTGTTTTGCCTTCAAAATTACGTCGTGTTACGTCAGTGTAAAAGGTCTATGGGTATTTAGTTAAGGTGAAGTAGTTGGTCGAAACAGTGATCTCGAATACACAATTGATAAGGCCGATTCATACTTCAGTACAGTGCTATAAACCTGTGGGTGTTGAACAGTGTTCAGCTCTGAGCTATGTCTGTGAATGGACAGGAAGAGCAAGGGATGACCATATGGTTCTAACAGCTTTAATTTGGAAGTATGAATTAGGGGATTTCAGTCAAGTGACTTTAACCAAAATTTGGAAGTATGAACTGAGGGATTTCAGTCACGTGACTTTAACCAACTAGACGTAATTTTGAAGGGGAAGATCGCGCGTCTTTTTGGTTTTGACGGGCACGCGTCCATTGTGTCACAGCAGTATCTATGGTTACGCCGTGCGCGTGAGCTGTAACTTCGCTAACTGCGTGTGTGTTTTGCCCTTCAGTGCGTGGAAATCCATTGCGCGTGACGTCACATGAAATCCCTCTATAGAGGTTTCACCAACGTCACGTGATCGCGCGTCTCTTTTGTTTTGAAGGGCAAGGTCGCGCGTCTCTTTGGTTGTGAGAGGCACGCATCCATTGTGTCACAGTAGTAAGTATCTATGGTTGTCACGGTCGTGCGCGTATGCTGTGAATGCGCTCACTGCGTGTGCACTCTAAAAATGTCCTAGTCAAATTTGAATAGAATCTAATCAATAGGGGCACGAACCGGAATCTTGTCAAATCTAGTTGACTAGATTCGCCTCATAAATGAAACTATTTTAGTTTCATTTTTGAACCATTTCTAGTCAATTTTGAAACAAATCTTGTCAAATATTTGACAAGATTACGGTTCGTGCCCCAATTGGCTAGACGTTTTTTAGAGTGTGTGTTTTGCCTTCAGTGACTGGGAGTCCCACTCGCGTGACGTCACATGAAACCCCTCTATAGACACAAATATCTTACAAAGAAATGCATTTCAAAGCTGCTAGTGTTTGCAAGGGCCTTAGGCGGTTGGAAGCTATAACAACATGATACACTCCATTTAGACAAGAAAAGATTACATCTGATAAAGTCTGGGTTGAAAGATTGAGCTTTCTTAAGAACCTTCCTGGCCATGACACACTGTAATTTACATTATTTTCTTTAAGATCCCAAATATATTCCCTTTGTTTGGTGATGTATTTCTTTGATTACAATAGACGTGTTGGGAAATGTTTCCACGCAATGCATTATGGTAGTGATTCAAAGGTGAAGTGTACCAAGCTAACAGTGTCCCAGCGCGGGTGTTACATGCTGAGCACGTAGAGCTAAACACGTTGCCGTTGTCATGGTACACTTGACCTTGTGACCCAACCGGAAGTACCGAATTGTCCAACTCGTCTATTAAAAGATGATTTGTGGTTTTAATTTTTGCAATGGGGAAAAGTTTTTCATTATTTGTAAGCCACACATAGCTAGCCTTAACAAGGGAAACGAACTTAGAATCTATGGACACTCTAAGTAACTTCTTTTCCGTAATGTCAAATGGCCTTAGCTTGCAACTATAATCTGCCTTAATTATCTCCTTCCAGGAATTAGCCTAGCTCAGGGGGATTGCACTTTTAATCCTCATATGTTACTTGCTCCGTGCTTTCTATATCTTCTAGTTGGCTTGTCATGTACGCTCTGAAGAGTACAGACAGTTTTGTCTCCACGAAACAAATTTGTAAGCATAAATATGACAGGTCAAAGTAATAGAACATTTTTGATATATATTTATAAACATATACATAGGTACAAAGTCCTGTGTCGCATGGAAATGGTAACAAGAAAGAGTAGACAGATAATACTCATGCTATGGTTTAAAATTGTAATTTGCCAACGTTTCGGGTATTGAACCCTTTTACAAAGGCGAATGATATGAAACTACAATGATACCAGTTAGAGTAAAAACAAGTTTATACAAAGCAGATGTCATAAAGAGACGGAGACACACACGCATAAAAGAGTTCAATACCCCAAACGTTGGCAAATTACAATTTTAAACCATAGCATGAATATCATTTTTCTAATTTTTTGTATATATATATGTAAAATAGCGTGATATTTGTCTCAAAATTGTTCAGTTTTCCAAACACGGTACCGGTATATGTTTTTTTTTTCATATTCCAATGTTGTATATATATATATATATGTATGTATATGTGTGTATATATATATGTGTATATTGTGTGTGTGTATATATATATATATATCACTTATGCGTATGGTATACATTTCGCAAGGGATGGACAGTGTTTGCGCTAAAATTTCTACTACTTTGCAAAAACCATGAAAGTAATTTTGCCTTGGAAAACTGCATTAATGGTGCCCGGAAATCGACAATATTTTGCTGGGGACCTCCCCAGACCCCACCGCATACGATAATGGCCTCTTACTACATGTAATAATCAAAATTTGGATAAGGCCGTTGTTTTGTATTAATTTATTTTACTGTTCAGGAATCTTTTATAACTTATTAACTTTCAATGAATTTCGATAAATTTAATTTCATCCATTACCGCTAGGTCCACTCTTTGCAATTGTCCACGTCATTTTGATAACTACCATTTTGCATAGACCCTTTTCCAAATAGCAATTACAAAAGATTGTGGGACAGAGTTTTGGTACTTTGGTTTTGGTTCTTTCAGAACATTTTACTAAATCTAGCTTTCAAGTGAAACCTAATTGACTCCTGTTTGAAACAAGTCTAGTCAATTTTGAACCCAATCTAGCCAAATATTTTTGAGAAGTTTCTGGCGGTCCGTGCCCTTATTCACAAGATGTTTTAAGGGTACACTTACAGGATAAATTCAAAGACGTAGGAGGCTGGACGTGTGGGCTGAAGCTCAACAAGGGAAGAACTTAAACACTCCTCTTCTGTATAACTTGTAATTGCGAAATCACTAAAATCGTGGGTGAAAGTGCGCAGCTTGCTCAATGAAGTGTACTAGTAGTTTCTTGCTTATGAATAAATTGTACACTGAAGTTCTCTTCTAATGATGAATATTGAAAGAGGAATATTTAATGAAAATAGCTATGTGAAGATCAGTCTTCAGTTCTTCAGATATTTCAAGGCATCTATGTAGGAGTGACAGAAGTCTGGAATAGCATTATACAGAACCACAAAAGAATGAAATTTGTAATGAATTTGTTTGTTTACTTTAACAGTTTGTAAATTGGTAGAAATTAAATAAATGGATTGGTTCGTCATTGCGCAAACTGTACAGCTTAAAGCTTCGGTCACACTACAACGAATTCGGATCGGATTCCGATCCGATTTTTGTGAGTTTTTATAAAAAATCTTCTCCATTTCGGGTCAGAAAGAGCCCAAAATTTGTCAACCAGTGTAAATATATGATTTGCATCAGAGGTCTATAAAAATGAAATGTTAACTGATTTTTGTCGTGACGTCACATCGACGGACATCTTTTATCGGACACGCGTAGTCCGATAAAAGCTGTCTTTCGATGTGACGACATGAAATAATTCGTATAAATTTAATTTTCGTAGTCCTGCGATAAAAGTCATATAATTACACATGTTGGCAAATTTTGAGTTCTTTCCGACCCCAAATGGAGAAGATTTTAATAAAAACTCACAAATATCGGATCGGAATCTGATCCGAATTCGCTGTAGTGTGACCGCGGCTTAAGTCTTGAATAACTTAGAGAAAATAGGCACATTGCTGACCTTAATGCAAGGGTGAAGTTGATAAACTATTATAGAGACATGTTTACGTTGTTGTGGTTCTGGACATCATACCAGACTTACTACAAGTCGTCATTTTGTACAAATAGCGTCACCCGCTGCAAGAAAGAAATGGCCGTATCTCAAACAGAATAAGATTCAACGATGCTGTCTAGACAAATTTATGTAAAGGATTGGAATCAGTGGAGAAACCCGACCGGAAGGAGATGGGGCAATAACCCAAAGGATGCCAATCCCAGCTGCAGAACGGAAAAGAAGGTTAAATTTTGGGTCAGGATGGCCAACATTTACTGACAAAAAAAAAGGGCAGTCCATGAAGTGGCAAACCTCATCTCCCCCAAATTCTCTACATACCTTGCAAACTGGGATTAGAGAAATTTTATACTGTTTCATATTGTAACATACTGTTAAGCAAATAAATAATGGGTAAGAATCACTTTTAGCTCATTTAAACTTTGAGCTCTTGATTTTCGATATATAACGCCAACGATTACGCACGCAAAAACTTGGCAAATGTGACCTAGGACCTACATTTTGACCTTTGACCCGACCCTCAGCAACCAAAAAGCACTACAATTTATTGATCTCATCAGTTCTAATATCAGTTCTATAACTGGTTATACATATATATATATATATATATATATACACCCAATTTAGTTCACATTTTTCATAAAATAGAGATAAATATCTACCTATGTGGGGTCAAACATTACTGAAATTGGGAATGTTTTACTCAGCGGGTCAGTACATTCCATACTTAACAACCCTGGTTAGGGTTAGGAATCTTACTAAAAGTTTTTTCAATGCGGAAAAGTGGTTACGCGGGGAGTGGGGGTGAGGGGTTGTTTGTGATCCAAGACTGGTTTATGTGATTCCGGTCTAGCTATCTAGCTGATTACTTTATTTGAATGGTTCTCTACAAAATGTTAATCCCAAACGTTTCTCTCCGTCAAGCGTTGGCCAGGTGTTGGACCGATTATTGTTATTCAACACCGGTACGGCCTATTTTCCCTAGTGACTTGTATCTGTATCAGCAAACTTTTCCTTAAATGACGATATTACCTAATCGATATTTATTGTCCGATACGCCATGAAAATGGTTCACCATTTGAGTACTTTTAAGTATAAGTTCCAATAATTTACCCCATCAAAATGAAACGACACTAAGTTGTGATGCCAGATAGCTTATGGTTAGTATGTAGAAATGCGTGTTCCCCAACTATCGGTATAGGAGCGATATCGGGCGATCGGATATTGAGAATTAAAATATCCTTATCGGTAATATCGGCTTACAATAACGATACAACACTCCTGTTAAGTGGGAACCTGTGAGGTAAATTAAGTTTAAGTTAAGGCCGCAGCCGTGCTCAGAGGGAATGTGTCTTTAGATTATCCTTGACTTCCAGTAGCCTTAATATATGTTGCTTTTGATAAGCATTTTCTGGTCATCAATATCTATATCGTATGAAAGCAGAATTTCCATAAATATTAACGAGACGACTCCTTCCAAATCAGTATTTACAGAACCCAATAGGTAAAGAATAGAATTAGCACCGATGACACCTCCTGCTTAATTAAGAATGGCACCACTGGCCACTCATGGACAATTCGAGAACACCAACGTGATCACTCAAAAAGGCTGAAATCTTCAGTCATTTCGCTTCCTAGAAACTTTAAAATGTCTGCGTCAAGACACTCAGGTAGGAGTCACTGTAAAGATTCGGGACTGTAAATGAATTCGATTTTGATTAAAGTACAAAGTTCGTCAGGTGCTCAAGCTCTTGAAAACCAACTTGTTTAAACACACCGAAATCACAACACAGTAATTCGACCGAAACCACCAGTGGCACACAGCTTGTAAAACCGGATTAAGAAAAGGTTAAATAAATAAATTAGGAAGTGACCAAACAAATTTGAGACTTTTATTAAATAGATTCATCTCCTTCAGAAGAACTGAAAACAGTGTTCAAATGTACGGGGCCATGAAAGTAGTACTGTACACGTTAGATCTTTCTCCACTCGTAAGGAAAGCTTAGTATTTGGATATTTATTTTATCCATTCAGGGACATAATTCACACATAGAAGTGCCTCACGCGGAACAGAGGGTAAGATTATACAATTATTGTTTCAGACATCAGACAGTACCTATTATTATTTTGCTACCAAATAGATCTTTTCGATCTTTTTCAATGTTTTCTGAACTCCAACCGTGAGCTCCCATTTACGTACTTTCTAAGAGTAAGTGCACATTAAACTTTATTTAGGAACTGTTTATGGTAAAAAAGTGGTTGAGCAGTGGCGAAACTTTGGTCCAGGGTGCCTCGGGGGCAAGAATGGGTACGGTGCCCCCTGACCAAATGACATGTGTGCATGATGCAGCAGAGTTTTGTTTTTGAGTTTAAGTTTTGAAAGCCACGTGCCCTGACCAATAATACTTACCTTCCAATCAATTTTTATTTATGTTTTAAATAATCATGTTAAGATGACCGGTCGTCATATTCAGTCGGAGAATGATGGTCATGTTCGTATAGGCCTATAGCTCGAAAGTTGGGTGACTAGTTGCTAAATATAATGTAATTATAGTAGGGATGAGTCTGTACCACAATTGCTGAATTGCTTAAGAAAGCGAAATGTGACGTCAACCGATTACGGGGCACGGGCATTTGCTCATCAATTGCGATTTGAGTTGACCCTTTACCTTGGGCGGTTAGACTAAAAAAGATAACTCCTTTTTACAATATGAACTTTCAGTCCAAAGCGGATATTTCGATCGATACCAGTACTAATAGACATCAAAAGCTATGATCAGACAGCTTGATGTCTTCTCAAGATTTCGATAGTTATGGTCAAAATTGTTATCCTGTGCCAGACCCAGGTGGGGAAAGGTTTCCACTTCCAAAAGTCCATGGCAAACAAAGTACCATCGTAGGTGCCAGACCCGCGGGGTGCCCCCAAACCCGGGTGCCCGGAGGTTTGCCCACTCAAAGCGCATAGAAATTACGCCACTGTGGTTGAGCAAGGTGAAAAACTATTTTTCAACTATTGAACGCCGTGAATGCCTTTTTCTTATTAAATCTATAGTACAGCATGTTCACTTTAAAAGACACGTTCAAAAACTTTCCAGATTACACTTTGCATTACAGTGCAGTTTGTTTACCTTAAAACAATATATTGATAAATAAGATGCCATGTGTGCAACAGGTTACGTAAGTGTTCTTTGTAAATCGAGATATTAACATAAAAATGTAACCTCTCAAAGACTTGAGGCCAGTTTGCAATGTCATAAAAGGGCCTGACCAGAGTAAAGTTTCAATGCGTTCCTCTGTTTTCTTTCATTTTGTTATAACAATGGTAATTGATTGGCCTATTATTTCTCAAAATTCTATACTCTCAGTTGAAACTTAATAAGAGGAAAGAAAAATCTCAGTGATGTCTGTATCAAACTATGATTGAGAAAGTTTGTGAAAAACCACTTTATAAAGTACCCCTTGAAGTTGCTGTGGTTCTTTGACATCACAAAAGACTAAATTTAAGTCATTTTGTCAAATGGTAGCCGCCTATTTCAATAAAAAATAAACTAGTGCTGTGGTCGAGTGGATCAAGGCGGTGGCATTTGAAGCGTTGGGGTTCAGCAACCGGAAGTTTGGGGTTCGATCCCCGGTCGGGACAAAATAAGTTGAGTTTTCATCAAAGAACAGTTTACCGTTTCCCCATCTGAACTGGTCTTTAAAAAGAAACCAAATTTGATGAAAGTTGTTGAGTTGGTTTTTCAACTGACGTGAAGTTGTATCTTATAAGCCACAGGCTTCTCGTACACACGTGATCACGTAAAACAACTGCCCTTAAAGGTCTGAATTTTTAAAATAGCTAGCCTATGCCTCGAGAACAGAAAAAAATATGAACGATTTAAAAATGAACGAAAGCACCCCAGCATTTTAAAGACGGTGTGGGGTAAGATGCGGCAGATGTTCACACCGCATCACCAGGTCCATGTCTCTCAGAGACCTGGCTTTCATTTTTGTCAAAGTGCAGAAAGATTAAAGGTGATCAGTCGTCTTGAAATATTCTTTGTGACGTCAGCCTTTTCTTGACATGTTTCTGCAGTCGTCACTGTTCAAGGATACACCGTACAAGTAGCTATGATGACATCGGTATAGCTAGTAGGTATACAGCTACAAGCCGTCTCTTCTTGCTTACCGATTAGCTATACCATGCTTGTACGGTGTATCCTTGAACAGTGACGACTGCAGAAACATGTCAAGAAAAGGCTGACGTCACAAAGAATATTTCAAGACGACTGATCACCTTTACATATACACGCTTAACCAAACAGATATCTAATTAGCTAACTTGTGAACATGTTAAGGTTTCGTGTATCATGTGGCCATGCAGCGCGCTTTATCTATAACTACTCCCTGGCGCAATCAAGCGAAGGGTGAATGCGTAACAAACTTTAAGAAGGACAGTTTTGTCAAGCCAATACTGTTAGGCTAACTGTACCTTATGGACAACTGGTTGCTATATCATATACGTCTACTTAGAAATTAACGTCTGCTTTTGCTTTAATTTAAATACGAGTCACAAAGTCTGTGTAGGTGTCACAGAGTGTCATGACCAGTAAAAAAGTTCACACACTGAACAAGCAAAACATTTGTATTGTTGATGCAGTTCGCCATTTCAAGATATCAACACTACGATATCAAACGATATAATTGTAAACATGTCTTTCGATTATGATTCAATAGCACTTATCAAACAATGAAGCGTATAATAATTATAAAATACATCATGATCACACATTCACGCGTGTTAAAAAAATGAAAGTGGAAAGCCTTTTCTTACGCTCATTGTAACACTCATTTAACGCCTGACCTTGGAGGATGGTAAACGGTAGTAATAGAGACTTTAATTGATCGTGTATTCCCCAAGCTTTGTGAAAAGGTTAACCACAACCATTTTCACCCGTAACATTGACTGACGCCCGCAGGCACTTGAAAAACAGCTTACTCTAATGATGAGCTTATCTTTAGAAGAAGTAATTTAGATTTTCCTTTTGATGCATATCCACTCGCATTGATTATATGTACATTAATGGCTTAAAGATGTATAATAAAGCTGTGTATCTATACCCGGAGTAATAAGTGTACTCCTTAATATTTTTCTATCAGTCTATCCAAACGACAAAAACCTTTGTATTTGTCCTACTTTCCCCCAGCTGAAGATTTAACACTTCCAGAAGTCAATTTATCTAAATATTACAATCGTGTGTGACTTCCATTATCAGAATGAGATGACATTTTAAATGTGAATTTTCTTCTCTGAATGTAGATTAAGTAGAGAAGAACACGTCCTTGACAGCATCGGCAAGACACGGCTTTACAAGGATTAGAACTATAAAAAGTGACACCTTAAAAAATGTCTGATGGGGATGACTCACACAAAACATGTTGCGAGTATTCTGCAAACTTTGGACTGGTGATTTACTGTACCTGGCCTACATATTAGATGACAATATGTTATATTTAACACGTCATCACATTAAAACATTGTTATTTGAGTACAGATTCCATGTTTAGAATTAGCTTTGCCATAATAATGTTTGTGCGCATGATCACTAAGTTAATTTTATGCCAACTGTTATGTGATAACTAGTGCATGAACTGGGTCCTAAGGGCAGAGACAGGGCAAAATCGCATTTCTTTTGATTTACAAAAGGGTTTTTTTTTTCAAAATAGTCACCAACTTTTACACGCCTGTTCCAGTTTCAACTATAGGCTAATGATAATATCTGAGGGATCAATCTTATATGGAAAGCTCTTGATTGGCACTGTAAATAAAAGCATTAAAATTAACTTACTTTCACTGAAGAAGATGTAACTACTACTCAAATGGAGATGAAAAGCGACTCGAAAAGCTTCACTGGTGAAGAAAATTTGTGACATTCCGGGCTCTTCGATTGAGAATCCAGGATTTCGTGGACAAGCTTAGATTCGAGCCTGGGTAATAGGCTGGTAAAGGGGGCTTTTCGATTTATTAGGCATTTGGCTTACCATGTGCATCTCCCTTTCAGACAGACTAATGTTTACACAGTTTGAAAGAGTTTGGAATTGTGTGAATAATAAATTCACACCATTCCAAACTCTTATTAATAAAATAACGCACACACTTACATAAAGGAAATTGTTGTCAAGCCCGAAATAATCTTCATGGACCAATCATAAATATGCTTGATGAAAATATCCATGGAGATTAACGTGCAAAGACGATTCGTATTAAGTACTGAAACATTCGTTTTTGGAGAAATATTGGACCATCTCTGAATGTACACCACTCTTTTATTTCACCAAAAGACCCTGAAATTACTAGGCACTTTTCAAGGATGTGTATATAATTTTCTTTCAAAGGCTAACTTTGATCTAGTACCCCATAGACCATTTTGGTCATGTGACAATTTCAAAAAGGGCACACAGATACCCCGGAAATTTAAGTTTTAGAGGCTCCTTCGGGGAACGGACAGACCCATAGCCAGGTAAGGTACTGAAAAGCTTTGGGGAGGGAGGTAAAATATTTTTCAAAGGGGAGATGTATTGAAATGCACTGAGCCAATGGCACTTGAGAATTTTCTAGGGGGAGGCAAAAATTTTTCCAGGCTGGGCAGACCCCCCCCCCATCTTGGGCACAGGCATGGAGCAGAACCCCTTCAGGGGTAACTTTTGGTTTTCGCCCTTTGGCATCCAGCTGAAGGGACTTTTGGAAAAAGTTCTTTGAGGCTGTTGCACATTTAAATTTTATTACCGTTCTTAAGGAGCTCCTTTGTCTTATGGGACACCGCCCAATTTTACTTGATTTTTTTTCTCATAATAATGGCAGTGACCATACCCAATAATATAGTTTTTTAATTAAAGATTGGGCCCTTCGAATCTTTTGCGGGCCGTCTTAGTTCACGTCTAAGCCCACCACTTGAGAACTCGGGTTCCGCTTACTTAATAAAATGTTTGAGGTTATCAAAGACAATCACCCTGTACCAGGGACAGCGGGGCCAATTTTGAAGTGTGTGGAGGGAGGGCGGGGGGGGGGGGGGGCTAATCATCGAAGCGAACCAATACGTTCAAGAAAATAAAAACCTATCATCACAGTTTAAGGCTGCCCAAAATGTCCACGGCAGAAAAAGTGCGGGGACTAAAGACCCCTAGGCTCCCACCGCCTCCGCGGTCCCTTTGTACCTTAACCTAACAAAGTGGTTACTGTAATCCATCGGCATGTACGCAAAGAGGGGGCATCACTTGTTCACTTACATCTGGAAATGGAGGAGGGGGAGGGAGGCTTCTTTCACAGTATTATTTTCAACACTTTCATGAAGGGGTCCCATTGAAAAATTTGCTCCCTTGAGTACAGGACAATTCTGCCTGTACTTGCTGTTATGGTTTAATAACTAGACTCTACATTTTTGCAGTTAATACTCTTACAGAGGACATCGATTTACATACTTTAGAAAAAAAAAATCTCTTCACAATTTTTAAAAAAGTTCGCTGAAATTTCATCCCCGTAGATCCATTAACATTGAAACGAACTTCGAAATAGTAAAATAGGTTTTGGCCGGTTTGGTGAAAATATCAATGGCACTGTTACAGTTAAATGCGTGTTTTCGTGACGTCAAAAATCTCCCATTTCATGCCATTTTCGCCCAGCTCATTGTACTTGCCTTCCTTGGGACAGATTTTCTGATGCACGATGTAAGCCAGGGAGTGATCAGGGACTTGCCAGCTCCCTCTGCGGATGAAAATTTCCCTGTAAGACTGAATACCACGAAATGAATTATCGTGCAATGTTTTATACTCAGATGCGAATCAGCCCTTGAAAGTACAGTAGTCACTTAAGCTGCTGTGTGACATCATAATGTTCAAGTAGGTCGGTCTCCAAGGTAATAAATAGGCTTTACAACGAGACATTTAAAGCTGTGCTTAGAGAGATTTTCAGTTTAGTTCGATGTACTCTAGATCACATAGTTAAGTGTGGTCGACCTTTCATAAGGTAAGCAATCCTTTCAAATACTTGACTCACGCCTGACTAGTGCTTGACTCATGACTGACCAGTGGCAGATCCTGGAATTACGGAGAGGGGCAAAGCTGATCTCAATCCTACCATGGTCAACTGAGACTGAGGTCAGAAAACATGTCATCCCAATCGCCTTCTAAAACTCAAGTTTGTCACCATTGTTTTGCCTCCATCAAGTGTGGCGTAACAGAATATGATGGGAAGGGCCCCAATTAGGGTCAAGGGGGCCTCCACATCTCTTCTAAATTCCCGACTAAGGCTGATCACCTATATGGTTCTACGGGTGGAAGTTATGTGAAATCTAAAACATTTTCAATTGAATGGATAATAAACTGCTTCGTAAAAATTTTGGACTGGATAGGAGTTTAAGGTTGATAAATTTCGAACTAGGATTTAAAGAAGCTGAAGTGTGTAGGGGGCTAGTAGATAGGCTTTCGAAGGGGAAGCACCATAATTTCGTTTATTTGGGGAATTACTTAGAACAAATGAAATCCAACGATTTCACTGTTTGGGAACTGGGCAAATGATGTTTATTCCCCTCATAGCAGCCTGCCAGTGCAGTGATGAAAATCATTTGGAGACATGCGATGTGATTGTTCTAACCTTGGCTTTTCTTGCCTTAACTCAATTTAAATGTCCCTTTCTTTTTAATTGTTTGAAAAGCTACCATGTTGACAACAGACGGTAAAAAAGCTCGTTTTAACAGGTTAAAAGTTAAGTGGCATTTAGTAATCACGTTAGTACATTTTACCGGTTCTTAATGTAATTATTTCAAACAGTAAGCCCGATTCTGATCTGTTTAATTTAAGTCCAGAGACTTAAACAATGTCTAGGCCTAAAGTGACCACGCAGGCAATTCATGTAGGCCTAATGAGAAAAAGTTTTACCACACTCGCCAGACCAGCTTTGATAAAGTGATTTTCTATGTTGAACTAGTTCAGTTATGTTTTGATGTTTCTTCCCTGTCTTGTGGTTTCGAAGCAAGACTTCATGAAATTGTCGGTTTTTATTTCCTTTATCACCTGTCTTCATAATCGAGCATTGATACGAATATATTGAAGGCAAGCACAAGGAAGCTATGAGCTCTTCTTGCAATGTAATGCTGTCTTTCTCAAACCAACGTCTTAATTTGCTCATGAAATGTCGAAGTGAATGGAAATCTTCTTTCAAAGCCGGCCTTTGGCAACAGTTGCTGTGGCAACAGCCTGCTTCATTTACTTACACCCTCCGTAAAATCGGAGGCTAGACGAGATAAGGAATCGTACGTGGTAAATACCAAACTTTACCAATGTAAGGCTCTTGTGTCAGGTTAACTTTACCGCTCGCTTTATTTCATTTAACATTTATCGGGTAGAGGTGTTACCAGCTAAAATTGCTGAAGTATTCTGGTTACGTTTGGAAATGTCAATATTATCCCAAGTTGGATTGTTACCTAGAACAGAAGCTGTGTGGAGGTATAATACTGCAACGTGGAGAACTGTGTGTACATTTTAATTCTAATCTATGATTATTCATCATAAAGCAAGGTAAGTTTTCATGTAAACTTTTTTTTTCCAGGAAAGAAAACATTTAAACCAGTACTGGTACGAATCACTCTTCGAACAACTGGGGTTTATTTTTAGATAGGTGTTGTGTTTGGTAATCATCTATGGTAGTTAACAAGGTACGTGTTGAAACTGTCAACAAGAACGGCCTTATTTTCTATCGACGTAATAATCATGAAGTTTGGGGTTTTTAGTTTATTTTTACAGCAAAAGTAAGCTTTTTGGTTGTAGGGTGATAAATTGATATGGGAGAGCTTTGTGCCTGATATCCGCTAGCTCTGCATCTGTAATGAACATGAATGATAAAATAGAGGAAAGCTTCTTGTCTTGTATCCTTTGATACCAGACGGTGGCCCATCCAAAAATGATCCATTGGGGCTGATTGTAATGAGATGGATTAACAGTGACCCCACCCACCATGGGTAGGGTTGAGTTCAGAAAATTTGACGATTATAAAGTGCCCTATATTTCAGGAAATCGCAGTTGAAAGCAATAACTTGTCACTTCAGTTCGGCATCAGTCATACTGCGCAGGGCACGAGTGTGGAAAAATATGCACCCCAAAGTGGGTTCATTAAGGGGCTCGTGAGGGAGATGGCACGCCATCCGCCACTGATCTCACAAAATGAAAAACAGACTTTGTTAACAAATAAAGCACGCACAGACAGCCACCTTAGGGTAACTCAAAGAATGTCGGAGCCACTGTTTGCCAAGTTCCACAGATTTGGGAGGTGCCATTTGGTTAAAATGGCCAGCTCCTTGTGGGCAGACAAAGTTTCATTCTACCTGACAGGTGAAATGAGAAGCTTGGTTAACACTGACTTTGAGTTTCACACGTTAATTAATCGAAATTGTGATTCAGATGTCAAACTTTATTACACCAAATGCTTGGTCGATTCTGTAAATTGGATAGTTTCGATGCATTTTTTTCAATAGGCTATTTGCTTCCAAAAGTAGGACAGTAGTGCGTGACGTAATTGTAAATAGAACTTTCAGTGTGAATTTGGTTAGTTAGATGAAATTTAACGACACACCAACACAAATGTGTTATATAGTGTCAAGCAAAGTTTAAATAAGGTGCAAGTCCTTCCCTTTAGTCGCCTCTTACGACAGGTGGGAAATACCGTGGGCATATTCTACAGCCCACAGGGGGGACTTTAAGTGTGAAGGGTACTATGTTGGCTGTAGTGTGTAGCGTGTATTATTATGCTCTCTTAAATCATTCGTGCCCACATTAACTAAGAATGCAGAACACGCTAAAGCACTCCTGCTAAAAGTACACATTTCCACACCCCAGTAGATCAAAAGACCGGTGGGGAATTCCCGTTATAATCTAGAGCATAGTTTTGATGCATCAACCAGTATGCTCGATTTCACCTGGGTCGTATCGATTAGCACAAGCTTCCTCACAGGTTGTATACCGTAGCTTTTCTCTGATTGGAAGAGGCCTCATTCAATTTTGTCAAAATTTGTCAACATGACAATGTGTGTGGATTTTTTTTTTATTTTATTGCGTAGCCTATCCATTTTCTCCCATCCCAGTAAGAATGGGAGAAATGGGGGCGGGGTTATAATGACGTAACATGACCAATAGTATAGGGGTATATGTGGATTTTGTCCTCCACCTTCAAAACGTGAGGGAACGTAATCCTTCGGTCCGCTGCCTGTTAAGGTTCATGCACCCGAGAGCTAGGGTGCAGCTTTTAAGTGCAATAAACCATGAGGTTAAAGGTCACTCCATTTTGGCACAAAGATCACACCATTATTTTGAAGGTAACTGTTTGTAAGGGTAAGATGCGGCTGCTGAAGTACCAGTGTTATCATCTTTCAAGTTTCGAGCAGGTTGGTGCCTATCGATACGTTACTGTTCAATAACATAGTAAGATCGTGCAATTTTTGTTTGAATAACATTTACTTAGCGAGACCTATTTTCAAAAAAAGGCACATAGAGTTAGAACAATACAAAGTCCATAGTGTCATATCAATGTTATCTAGTTGTATACACTGATAGAAATCCCCATTGATGCGATTCATGAGATCACAGATTAAAAGATATAAACAAACTATGTCAGTTCTAAAATTTGCTCGCTCTCGAAGCGCTCGTGTCACTTCTCCATGAAAAAGGATCTCTACCACACTGGTATGTAGGCCTACACTATTAATGGTTTCAATTTGTGTTACACGAGTTTGTCATAAAAATCCAGTGGAGAAGAAATTGTGTAAGGAACACATTTCTAGTTATCTAAACAAACAAGTTGGACTACTTGTCATCCGTTTCTTCTGTTTTTAATTGGAGAAAGCAGTCGCCCCAAGTTTATTTTAAAAAATCTGCTAAATCTTACAAGTCTCCTCTTATTTCGCTCACAAGTATCTTTCACTTTGTTTGTGTATAAAACATTGAATATTGAAAGTAGTCCAAGGAGTTCTTCCGAATGAATTTAACAAAAAAGTTGCCAAAATATTGTCACATGATTGGTAAGAGCCATTCATGAATTAAGATGACCGGGCACGCTAATGTAATTTGGGGGAACTGCATTTTCCCTTTAAGGATTTCACTTATTAGGATAAGTGTATCATATGAGTACCTTTGAACGTAGCTGTAAACAACTTAGGTTATTTTCAATGTTCCATTGCACCCTACTCTTGTCTTCAATAGGAATCGCTGTGTTCAGACTAATTTGTCACAAGTCTGCAATAGGTCAATGTAAGGTTCACGGTCTCTAGTGACGTTATAATGGATTATCCGTTTCTAGTTCTGTCGGATCTCCTTCGCATCTATAGTTAAAAACTTACACAAGGAGATTTCTGATACGATAATGGTAGTTTCAATCTAGACAAGCTTATGAATTTCAGCTGCAGATTGGCCTGAAATCCCTTGTCAAGGTCTATATGAAAAGCTACAGCTGTAACCAGGATAAGCTGCGTAATCTATTTTTCTTTCAAGAGATTTACCAAGCAATCGGGTGCCAAAAGGGATTTAAAAAGTTCTATACTTTGGGCAATCTTTTTTGGTAATCGATGTAGTTTTTGTGATTCAAAATGGTAGGTTCACACAAACCGCTTTTAATACGTTTTGGATTATGTGTTTTGTATTTGTTTTCACTGAAGTACTGTGTAAATGTACAGATAGCCTTTTCAAATGGTTTTACCACAGGCCATCTTGAGTACGGCACATAGGCTCACTCTGTGTGTAAAATAAAACGCGACACACGATCAGTTTAAAAGGAGGCAATCTAACAGTTCGGTAAATGACTGCCATGCAAAAAGGCTGCTACTCTGAACATGTCGGTATGTATGCTTTCCTTTCTACATAAATCTCTTTGGCGAACAAGATACGGACTCACCTGATAGATGTTACAACACCGTAGTATAATGCTTCAAACTTGTTTAAAAGAACGGGTGAAGTACATCGTATAGTCTCCACATACCTTGTACTAGTTTAAAGGCTGGGAGAGTGCTGGTTAATGTGGAAATTTAATTCATACGGGTTACTTATATAGTTTGCAACTACCCTGTGCAAACGATTTAAAGTAAAAGGGATTTAAAGTTTATAGTCTTTGGTATGTACTTTTTATTAACATTTAGTTGTCGTACACTTAATTAGAAGGAAACTTCTGTTTTTTTACAAGTACTTTGACATAACGGAAAGAGTAATACTAAAATTTAGTTTTAAAATTTAAAAGGGGTTAATAATATCATTTTCGTAAGATGAAATTCAGTATTGATATAAAGATTGGGATATAAATTTAAATCTAACTTAAGGGAACTCACATTTATCATTTTGGTGAAATTTTAATTCAGCATTTTGTATGTTCCTTGAGATTATGTAAAGACTTTTATAAAGATTTAAACCAAACTGTAGTTTTAATTCGTAAAAGGGAACTTAATTTCGTCATTCTGGTGAAATTTTAATTCAGTTATGATGTATGTTTCTTGAGATTACAGTCTGTAAAGCTAGGTTACTACACTTGTTACCAAAAGTGAACTTGAAGCGTGAGTATCTTGACACGGTGTATCTCCTCATGTGGTGCTAGCAATGCCGTTTTTGTCTTTGTTTTGAATTAACTATTTTCACAGAGAAATAGATCGGGATGTGAATTTAATCGCAAACCATGTGAAGTTTATATAAGTCCTATGCTTCTCATTCTTGCACATTACGAAAGCAAGAAATTATTGAAGGAAAATGCTTCTAAGATTTTAAAGTAAAGCTAGACCGGGGATTTATCTGAGGATATGATGTCAACTCTGCTTGCTATAAGTTCGCACGAACTTGAGAATTGGACAGCTTCATCTTCTTTTATTCCCAGAAACACACCTCTGAGTTGAATTCAAATTTCTCCAAATACTTACGCCCACATGAAGTTGTTCTTTAGCATACCAATAAACCGAGGCTTTATTTAACTTATTATAAAGTGTGCAGAGCAAACCTGTTTCTCAC
Organism: Holothuria leucospilota; assembly: GCA_029531755.1. Lineage (NCBI taxonomy): Eukaryota > Metazoa > Echinodermata > Holothuroidea > Aspidochirotida > Holothuriidae > Holothuria > Holothuria leucospilota. The sequence goes on along the minus strand of CM055980.1, from coordinate 38,891,788 downwards.
GTGTCAGAAATGCAATAACAGTCATTTATATCATAGGCCGGGTGTTTATTTTTTTTTATCCCTTTACTTTCGAGTTCGAGCAAAAATGGCTTCCTATCCAAGGATTATCTGACGTCCTTGCATTTCATTAAGTGTTAGAGTGGAAGCTTCCTACGCTGGGATATTCACTGCTTGTAGTTCATGTTTCTTGCCTAGATTAAACAGTACCATGACAGTTTTCACAGATGTGATATGACAGACTGTCTGTCAAAACAACAGTTTGTAAATCGTTTAGGAGTTCAATTCATTTTTCTCACACCATTTCTCATGCATTTGGTGTAAGAAATTGTCGAAAAACGATAGAGATGGTAATAATATCGAAGCTTGTAATTGCGTACTTAGATGGAAGCTTATCAAATGTATTAGAGTGTATAGACAGCCATTTTTAAGTTGCTGCAAAGTGTAATACTTAGTAAATTCTTATGAAGCTGTGTATTTGCTCGACACGGTCAATTGAAAACTTGCGGGTATCCATCGTGATACAGGTTAATACGAAAGGTTAGAATTGAATGCAAAATAACAGTAGTTTCGAATACCAATCAGTGTATATACACACACACACACACACACACACACACACATATATATATATATATATATATATATATATATATATATATATATATATATATATATATCAAAACACGCCACAGTGCTCATGTACACAACGGTTTGTTAATATTAGTTCAAATGAAAATACCGTTTGTATTGTAAAACCAAATCCTTCCGGAAAAAATAACCTCATTTCGAAATGACCTCAATTATACTTACAAAAAACGAGCGGAAATACAGAGATTTGAAGTCTTCATTCACGGAGGCTACGTTTAGATTCATGTGTGCTGCTCTACTAAAATGGTGCAGTGTTTTAAGAGACATACTTTAAATTATCGTCATTTCTTCTCCTCCCCCAAGACATTATTCCTAGAGAACATCACTTTATATCACTGTGTAGAAAATCCCTTCGACAGACATTTAATGAATCAATAATCCCTTACTTACCTCCATACCAGTAGCGTATTTGGGGGCGGGGACATTGGGTCATGCTAGCCCCCCTCACTGATGCCGATTTGTTTCAAATTAATAACCTAAAATACTTTAATTTTTGAACACAAATTTTGCTTCAAAGTTAGCATATGTAGCGCCAGATTGCATTCAAGGTCACCCCTCCCCCTAAGACCCCTCCTCCGTATAGACCCCCTTCCCCAGGCCGGCGATCACAGAAAATACTGTACCACCCCCCCCCCCCCGTGAGAGAAATCCTGGCTATGCCACTGCTTGATATCCATTGATGCTACACTCCTACACGAACTCTTGACTTTGAACATATTGATACTTATCTTCCTCGTCTGAAACTCATTTAAAGTTTTGCGTCAGAATGCGGAGGAAGGGTTCATCTTTTACTAATGTGAAGTTGTGTTTGTTAATTTATGACGTTTAACTGCAATAAGTCTTATCTTTGCAGCATTTTAGTAGCGTAGGGCGTGTGAACACTGTCACAGGTAGAGGCGGTAATATTCTTTTTTGAAAGGTGGCAAATGGGGCTGAATACGTTATTGGGGGAAAGGTTATATCTGGTGCACATTTCTTAAGTGTAGTGTAGGAGATGACTAGGGGAGAGTGAGGGTAAGGGAGGGGGGAGTGAGGTCATGACATTTTACTAGTAGGCAAGTCCCGCCACGTCCCCTCCTCGAAGGTGTTCTGGGCACATTTATGAAACCAGGTATAGTAGTAGAATAAGATGATCGTAACCGTTACTTAGCCGACAGTACCATGAAACATCAACCATCCTTACCCATCCCAACCCCTTCCCCCCTCTAACCCCTCTTTCACATTTAATTCATCATGTTTCACACTGGAACGCATTTACAACAACTTTTTGGTATTACCTGGAAGTTCAAGTTGAAATTCTCTTCACTTCGAAAAGTATCCGAAAAGTTTGAAGTTTTTATCAATTTTTTTTATCATTGTGCTGTCAATTATCGTCCCTGAAACCGTCGATGTTAATTTCTGCGTTGTATAATCTCATAAGTAGCAATCGGACAGCAATAGACGAGTTGGGAAATTCGGTACTTCCGGTCGGGTCACAAGGTCAAGTGTACTATGACAACGGCAACGTGTTTGGCTCTGCGTGCTCAGTATGGAATACCCGCTCTGGGACACTGAAAGCGTGGTACACTTCACTTTGTCCCATTACCATAATGCATTGCGTAGAAACATTTCCCAACTCGTCTATTAGTTGTTTTCAGATCACTTATGTCAGCTCAGTGTGCTTTACGTAAGTTGTTTACTTAGATATTTAATGGCGTGTACCTGAAGTCCGCCTCTGGCCAGGGGCCGGACGTGCTGAATCTTGTAATCTTGTAATATTCTCAGTTAATGACGCATTTGGCTACGTATATCCTTATACTCCCTCTACCTGCCAGGAATTGGTTCATTTATCCTGTTTTATTTACTCATTACCTGTGACCGAAGTTTCCAAATTACACTTTCATGTTGCATGAGGGGGGAGGGTAATGACAGAGTAAGATGGCCCATAGCACGATCGCCAACATTAAAGGAGTGAAGGGGAAGTGTTTGCTCGAATGGTGTTACTTAGTTTAGGGACATTAGCACAGATACACTATATAAGGGTCCATCATTGGAAACGTAGATTTGAAAAATAAGGCCATATTCAAAGTTTGAAGGAAAGAGGTCCAGAATTCCCCTCCCTGAAGTTAAGGGCCGGGAGAGGGGAGTATGAGCATGGAAAGTCTTCTAGTGGCTGTTGGAGGAGTGTAACTGTCATTATAGGTGGCATATATGGGTGCCCGCCATTTACGTCACATCTTGGGTACCTTTAAATTGGTAGTGATTTAAGAGGAGGGTATGACTGGCTTTGCACGCTCAGCGCCTCCAGGTCTCAGGTGCCCAAGTATTTGTTAAATGGACCCATGGACCCACAGAATATATTATTTCATGTCAGTGCGTCGTGCGTCTCTCTGTATTAAAAGTTTCAGGCGCGTAGCCAAGGGGGGGGGGGGAGGGGATGCCGCCTCCTCCTTGAGCATATTTTTCTATTTTTTAATGAATTTTTATGATATTGCTAGTAACTCAAACTAAAAAAATGTTTAGATGCTACTTACAAGGCCTGGGAAGTGCCATTTCCAGCAATCTCGGAGGCATTCTCGGCCCAGTTTTTCTTGTACGCTTCGCGCCAACTTATGGTGGCTCTGCGCTTAGATAGTTTGCCTACAGGCTTCGCCCCCTCCTTGGCAAATTCCAGACTACGCGCCTGAAAAGTTTTGATCATTAATAGTCCATTGTATCACAATTGTTTTTCATGTTCTGTTGTGGGTTAACACGTCTTCTGCGCATGAGCTGTAACCGACAGCATGATCATCGGAAAATCGCCTAACTCACGTGAAAAACCACTGCATGAGACAGCGTTCATGTAGTGCAGACAGTAGTACAGCAAATCTTATTGAAAGTGAATAACCTTTTGGCATATATAAGGTGGCATTCTGTGGAGTAATAAAAGTAAGCTGCTTTGTAAGATCAAGCAGTTCATTTGTTTGAAAATATTCTGGGCGAATTACTTATCACACGGTCAAATTGAAGGAACTACGTTGTATCTCATTTCAGTGTAGGCCGTGCCGACACCTGCCATATCGACAAGGGAGAGATTAAGTTTTGCCTCTGCCCACTTCACGCAACAGAGATAGGCAATATTCGTTGTTCTCTTCATGTAGACCTAATCGTATATTAAGCCAAAGGAGAAAAAATTCATTTCTTGGTGGACAAACACGTCAAGAAACGTGTCTTCAGAAGTATCACCTTCAAACAGCTTTGATGCTCATCATCGATATTAAATTTCTTTGATCATTGTTCGGCGAAGGCCAGAGACTGTTACCATATTGAAACTCCGGGTGGATTATTGATTTTGGCAATAAATGGGAATAATCCTATGAGTGCTGAATAAATAATAAAATTGCTGAATAAATAATAAAATTGAAATTATTTAAAGTTCAGGCTGAAAAATATAGGTAGCTAAAAAGGAGTGCTTACATCAGTTCCGGTGCTTTAATGAATAGTGTCTTAAGACATCACGATATTATTTGTATGTCTAACGAGAAGCCAGTTCAATAACAGTTTTAATCAAATGCAGATGCAGCGATCTGTTAAAACTATTTTTTTTGGGGGGGGGGAGGGGGGACACCTGCTAGAGTGAACACTTTGCGCCTCCGGCCAAAGGTACTTGGTGCATTCTAGAAGACACAGGTCACATATTTCTGATGTAAAGTTCTCCCCAGCTACCATTAACAGACTAATATCACAATTATTCATATCAAAAATGTGTGTAACAACATTTATATTTTCTGCATACCTCTTAATATTGGGGGACATTTGATATTATGCCCCCCCCCCCGCTAAAAATATTGAGGGGAACCTGCTTCCCCGTCCCCCTATGGTCTATGGTCGCCTACCATGATCAAATGCTTGTGTACAATTGGTACTTGGAAAGCGAAGGATGTGGTAGAAGTGTCCGGTGATGCGACGATATTTCAAATACCATGAGTCGGTATCGTCGGTATCGTCGGTATAATCATACTGACGGTATGGTCTCTCACCTGAAAACGGAATAGACTGAATATTGGTATTGGACCGCATCAGGACGGAATAAACGAAAGAATGAACGAGCAGGCGCGGATCCAGGGGGGGGGGTCCCGGTTCCAGCCCCCTTTTCTGCACAACTTCCTCTTTTGAGACGATCTCAAAGCTGCTTTAAAATGTGTATGCTTATTTTTGATCGCCAGATGCCAGGAGATACCATTTGAGTGTCTAAATTTCAACTTTTTCGTAGAATTTCGTAGGTGCGAAATTTGCCCTCAAGGGTTAGCATCCCCCCCCCCCTGTGAGGTCGTGAATCCACCGCCGACGAGTGAATGAATGAATGAATGAACGAACGTACGTACGTCTCATTCATCTGGGTTTCCTACATAGTGTACAATAAAACCAAGCACATCGTGCGAGAAACTTTTGCCAAATAAATACTGTAAGTAACTTTTTATGTAATTGTCTGGTTCTTTAGGTTTCGTGAGAACCACCAATTTAGGGTGGCAATGATGACATTGGTAAATGACAAACTTTCAATGTTGCCTATGGAAACCATTGGATTGTTCGATAAAACCCATGCCTTTTTTAATCTGTTGAGTCGACAGTTAATTCAGTAGAGATCCCTCAAACCCTGGAAAAATTTCTCATCATGGACAGATGGAATTAGATCGATCTATTTTCAAGAAATTTTCTGCTGTTCTTCTTAAAGTCTGCCTTTCCATTTACTTCACATAGAAAATTAAATATCTAATCTTCTAAACAATCTTGTGTAACGACAGGGAGAGATAGGGAGAGCAAAGGTATACATAGAAAAGGTACGAACTGATTCAGGAATCTTTCCAGAGAGGAGTTACTAAACAGGGGCTCTGGACATACTAGACGACAGACCAACACCATGGTTTGGGCTGAACTCGGGTATTTCGATATCCCATACGCCCTTCATTGTAGGAAATCGATCTGTAAAACAAATTTATTTTTTATAGCCAATCATTTACTATTCTTACATCAGCGCCAACGCATTGAAAAGGGCGATCAATCAGTGTTCATGGGATAATGCAACCACCCCCTCCGTGCTCTCAACACGCCATATTGTAAAAGAAATGTTTAAAAGTAATTTGGAACGTAGTCAGCTACTGAAACATTGCAACTAAGAACTCGAGTGAGTTGAATCATCTTTTTGAAAAAAAATGAAACCAGTTCAATTTTTTTGTTTGAGAGTTGTTTTGTGTCTAGTATTACATCTAGTATCTATCCTCCAAATGTAATTAGTAAAAAAGCTATATAAATATAACTTTAAAAATATCTCGCATTCGGATCGACAAAACATTTTGACGTAATTACACACATTCGTGCCTTCGGGTATGTGGGAGACAATTTGGGTTGAAAAAATTGAAAGACGAAAGCTTTTAAGGTAAAAGCTGCTGATATTTAAGATCCACATGCCTGAAACATATCCCTGTTATGAAATTTAAGAGTTAACAAGAAAACGGCTGGGTTTTAAACTACGTGGAGTAGGAATAAAATTTTTCGTCTCAAATAAGTTGGTAACAGAAAGTATTTCAAGGAAGGGCGTGTGATGATTGTCTGCAGTACACCTAGTGAATTCAACATGTTCTGCTACCGAATATTCTTGAATACCACATGGGTTACTTTCACGTTCTCATTTACCAATTTTGCCAATGGTAAGTGCCGTAAAGGCATCCGTACTTAAAGATGGATTCTAAAAACAAGTTTCACTTTTGTTTAAAATATGTATAGGTCTGCACTGACGTCATAAGGGTCTTCGGGTGGCAAAGTGGCTTCCTCTGTCTCGCACCACTGTGGTTCACAAGTGCCTGGGTTCGAATCCGGCTCCCATATCTCCGGATTTTCCGGCTTTCCTCTCACTTGGCTGAGCTTGCCATCAAATCTTCCCCAATTGACGAATTCGGGTGGACTGAAGGGCCCTCGGGAGGACTAGTCAACTTTCTTTTGCTTACTTTTACATCATCAGTAGATGCATACCCGTAGTCACGTACTCGATCGAGCTCATAGGCACTTTTTTGCCGTCCATCGAGCGACTGTGACGTCACGTGGAAAACCTCTGTACTTCCTTTGGTCACGTCAAACCAGACATCAAATCATTTTGTTGACTTCCATGTACGGGTGGTGTTTCTGTCTGAAAACGTCTTCGGTAGGCAGGCTGACATGGGACCCTTCTAAATTCTGGAATTACTAATATTAAGTGATTAATTTATGGCGTTTTGTAATAGACGGGTTGGGAAATTCGGTACTTCCGGTAGGGTCACAAGGTCAAGTGTACCATGACAACGGGCAACGTGTGTAGTGCAACGGGCAACGTGTGTAGTGCAGCATGCAACACCCACGCTGGGACACTGTATGCGTGGTACACTTCACCTTTGACCGATTCCCATATTGCATTGCTTGGAAACATTTCCAAACTCCTCTATTAGTGGGACACTAAAATTTCAAGACAGGAAAGATGAATCACACTCTTAAGTGTCATTTTTCAGTTCTTTTCAGTTTAACTTCAAATTTTACAAAACCTTGCACGTAGCGGCTATACCTGACACTGCATAGAAATGAATTTGTGTGTTTGGTATTCATTTTTTTTAAAAAAAAAAAAATGGCATCACATTTGAAAAAAAGACATTGTGAGCCACATGCCACATTGTAGTGAGGCATGATTACTCGGTATAATGAAATATACATATATTTATATGATCAACAGCCGCAGCTTTGTGTATTGGTTTGTCATGCCCCAAATAGCCCAACACACGTTCATACAATCAGGAAGCGCGTGTCGTCGAAGTAATTCATATGATGAGCCGTATAAACCTAGCATGCACAAGTAACTATATTAAATGTTCTTTTAATGTCATCATTTCGTGCCTCAGGTAAAATCTTCAGGTGATTTTTGCATAGGAAATAAGGATTTTGACGTAATAGTGTCAGTCTATTTGGATTAGTGTGTTAATTTGCTAAGAAGGGCGTGCTTTCGAAGACTGCTTGGAAGGAACATGACTCCTGCTCGCTTACATACATATAACTGAGGTAGGACGCTGATCCAGTTTAGAAAGGGGTACAGCAAAAGAGCTGTTTTGACGCTTTTTTTTGGGGGGGGGGGGGCATATCAAAAGGAAAAGCACTGCGTTACTAATTGAGGAGAATTAAGTGTAAAAGTCAGTGCAAGAAAAAGCACAGGGGACTTTCAATGGGGGGGGGAGGTGAGAAAATTGGCGGAAAAGTTAGCACTATTTTTTGCCCGGAAGAGCAAATGTTGAACCCGAACGGAGGGTGGTTCATCCCCCAGCCACCTTTACAATTCTTACGAATTTGAATGCAAAACACCGTGAGATTAGGGTAATGTCCCTAAATGGCAACTGATGACAGTTGCAGGAGTCTTGCTCCTCTCGGGAACAAAAGAAACTGTAAATAGTTGAGATGCCCGGAACGATAGCACACCAAAGAGTTGCTAGAAGTAATGTTTATAATTTCATTTCATAAAAGAGTTTCCCCCAAATCATACTTCACGAACGACTTGCATATAATATTTCATCTAAGAGATGCCCGTGCCCGTGCCCGTTATCATATTTCACCAAAAGTTGCCCAGAATGTAAATTCAACAAACACTTGCTAGATATAATACTTCGACTATAAGTTGCCGATAATTCTTCACCAAAAGATGCTGATAATGAGATTTCCGAAGGAGAGATAGCAATAGCAAGTCACCAAACGACTTTCCTATAATCAAAAGCGTACGCGAATGCTTTAAACTGGGGAGGTATTCCACACCCCAGTTTCGCACACCTATGCCTGTAATATTTCGCCAAAGGGTGACCCATCATACAACACTCCATCTAAGGTTCGCCCTTAATGACATTCTTATTGAAAAGTAAATCTTAATGATCTATTACCACAAACTTTTTAATGAAATTTCACAAGTGAGGTACGCGAAATGATATTTAAGCAAAAGCTTGCCCAAAATGATATTTTATCACAAAATGTCAAGGACATTACATTAAATTTTCTAACCATTGCAATATCCTGTTTCTTGTTCTTACGAAATCGTCATGGCTATTGTAATAGTGGACCTCCATGGGTAGGTAGCACAAATTTGAAGTGACGAAGCTCATAGGTGTAGGAAACTGTTCGGGGGGGGGGGGGGCTGAACACTGTTTCGGACTGCCGCCCTGGGAGAAGAGTCTAATGGGTGTTCCCTTACCCTATGGAATTTTTTTGAATATTAGAGTGTCCTTAGATGCAATTTGGTTCAGTATTTTAACAAATTTTAAGCAAAATTACTGCAATTTTTTTACATTTTTTTTACAGAGGGAACAAATAAGGGGTTTTCGTCATTGAGTGGAGGCCCGGAAGCATACTTCAGCCCAACACATTTTTGCCTGTGGGGGTTTAAGCCTCCCCCTAGCTCCCTGCTCCCTACGCCCTTGATAAAGTTCCTTTTTTTTTGTCTATTTTGCCTATGCTGGCGGTAATAGAAGCTTCTTTCTATCTGTTGTGCACACTAATCACATAATTGTTGCAGTGCGTATACACCGTATGTTGTACGCGCATCGCTGATTTATTGGTCAGTTTGTGTACCACCCATGTGCTCCCGTACATCTGTCGTATAGCCAATGTGGTAAGTCTTATGCTTTGCTATTTAATAGAAACATATTACGTTGGAGAAAGGGTCTATGGATTTACAATAGTCCTTGTAATAAATTGCATAATCACCCTCTGATTCAGGTTCTGTTTTCTTCATGACAAGCTTCATTGATCACCTTCCGACAGCAAAATTAATCTATTGACAAGAAGTTTCAAACCAGAAGTTTGTTATGGACTGAAGAAATCAAATTGCCTGTTATTTCAACACAAAACCACTTTCTCGTATGAAGTCGAGGGGAGTGTAGATCAGTGTCGCCCCTTTTGGTATAACAGAATTACAATGCATGCCGGGAAGGGTCGACCTTTTGCCGTCTCAACAACAGGTGCTGTCCAGTCTGTAGTAACGTATTTGCATATTCAAATTTCGCGTTTAAATCATGGTTTGAAATCAGTTACATGGTAAAGCTATTGGTTTTGAGAAAGATTTTATCTTAATAGTTAATCTCTCAAAGTTGGAATGAAAAAGGGTGAATGGGTTAATGTTTTATTGCACAAGGAAATAAGACAGTCTATGTGAAAATATCGTGGAATCAATCTGCAGGTGCAGAAAATTTCCCGGCATGCATTGTAAATCTTTCATACCCAACAAGTCCATTCTCGTTGTGTGGTGAACAGTCCGAGAAAGATTGTTTGAAACGTATTTTCTTGCAATTTTTGGTGGGGGTCTTGCAGAAGACATGCAGTGACGTCATCAGCTCTGTTTATATGGATGCAATGGACGACATTCCTACATTATAGGTCAGAACCGTAGTACAATTAAGTACATTACATAAGAAGTGTGTCAGAATACAGAATATTCGAATGGAAGTTCGTAAACGGGGGAACTCCACAAGAACGAAGATTCAGTAGATTGTAGGTCCAATAGATCGAAGATTCACGAAACCGAAAATCTTTGTAGGGTTAGAACTTGGGTTAGATACAGATCCTTGAATTAGGGTAAGGATTCGGATAAGGATAAGCGAGCGATATAAAATTAGGATTAACATTAGGATGAGAGTTAGGATCTTCAATCTAGTGAACCCTCGTATTAACTAGCGTACAGTATACTTTGTGTGTGGCATATAGGCCTATAGCCTTTGCTTCTAACATAACTCTAAACATATTGTGACGTCATGTACACATCCAGATTTGGAATAGCCCAACAAATTTTCCTGTATTCTAAAAATACTGTATCCGTAGGAAGCGATATTGTCCAAACACAACGTTCCCTTGAGAAGTATGTTAAGTTACGTAATGCAGATTTGTCGTTTCTTTATGAAAATGAAATGATTCTAACATGTTAACAAGAAGGAAAGGCCCATACAATGCACGCATAAAATTAACCTTATGACCACGTTAATGAACCACGGTCGTTATAGAACATAGAAACTCCTAAGTTTTAGCTAAATTCCCCCTATAGAGAGGTTGGTCGCGCACTTCTGTGTCTGTTTGACGTTTTGGCGTCACGATTGTATCTATTGTTCTGCTGGGCATCCAAATCGGTAACACAGCTTCTGCGTATGAGCTGTTACAGGCAGTGCGTCAGTCGGACACGCGCTGACGTAACGTGTATAGCCTCTTCAGAAAGTCGGATAGTTCTGCTTCCTGCTCGTTCAAAAGAGAAATTGTCGTAGTGGTGCTCTGGCTTCGTATTACCCAAATTGATTACATGAAATAGTCCAACATTTGCGTAGCTCTTGCTTTACAGTAAGTTCATGTATTACGTTGATATAATGTATATATCCCAACAACCGAGTCTTTCGATATTCGTAACTGACAAGCAGAACCCTGTTATCACAGTCGATCTTACTAGATCTCTCGATATATTTGTAGTTTGGGGATTTGAATCATAACGAAGATGAAGCAACTCATCCATAGACTTGCTGAAATCCTCCCTTTGTCGTCCCCAGACAGCGTTACGTGTTCACCCAGAACTACGTCACCACTTAAAGGCCTCATATTTTACAAACTTAAACAAAAATTTCTGTTTTCCCTAGCGTAAACTCGTGCAATTTTCTCCACCTTCAATTTTCAACTTTCGAACACGAACTAAGAGGCCTTACAAACGGTTGTCAATACGAGGACAGCTATATGTAGAGGTTTTCTACTACTGCTGTAATTTCTTTTAGCGGATCGCGCGGAAACATCTCCGTACCTCGAGCAAAAGACAACTTTTGTTCTTCCCCAGAAATTTCGCATCTGTCTTATCTTGAAGGTCACCATTCAAAACAAAACTTGGTTCTTTCCCCAGAAACTACACACGTGTATCATGTGTGACGTTATGTGACGTCATTTACATGACCATGACACCTGACGACCTGTAATATTCCCTTAATACGTCTTAGCCAGAGTGTAAAAATACTTTATTGTGCAATAATATATGACTAGTAAAGTTAATAATTGTCGTTTCAAGTAAAACGCTGGCTCATAAAATGGGAGCCGTTCAGTATACATAATGCACTCACACCCGCAGACGGACAAAACGGCGAAGGGGAGGGACCTAAATACCTCCCATGGGAGTGGAATATTTTTCAGGGTGTGGGAGAGATATTTTTCAGATGCGAGATATGTTTAGGCAATTGAAATTTTGTTTTTCAAGATTTTCAAAGGGGTGAAAAAAATTTCGCGGGGAGGGGAAGGCGCCTCTGTACCCTGGACTTGGTCTGAATTTTCTGTGTAGGTGTGAACAATTATATCTACATGTTTTTATCTTCTAACATAAAAATAGTGCTATGGTTGCTATGCTTCCTATCACAGCTCCTTACTATCTTTTTGATCAAAAGGAGCGATCATATAGGCTGAAAGAACGATTGATACGGTATAAAATTTGCGTCCCTTCCCAATATTTGGTCAAGCGACGTGGCATTTTACTGATCTTTATGAGAACGACTGTCTTCCGTTCTTATTGTATCATAAAATACTTTCCTTTTACCTCATGCGAAACAAACGTACAATCATCACTTAAAATATAGGTTACTCCGGCATTTTACATGTACTTATACCCACTAGCGAAGCGGGGAGGGGACGGGCGTTGCACAGGCAGTTTTGGGTGGGCAAACATTTTGATCTATAAAAAGAAACATTTTCACTGTACGGTGACAACAAACTCAACAACTTCCCCGGACGGTACAAACTCTACCCAAGCCACTGCCAGTGCAGCCACTACCTATACGTATATGTATACAACAGAACTGTATAGTGAGTGAGCATTTACGATTCAGCATATACCCCTGTACGTAATTCGAAAGGTATGCATTAATGCTACTGCAAAAGTTTGTATCAGTACCCATGAAAAATGGTAAGTTCACATACCCGTATCTATAACTGAGACACTTAACTTGCACTCATACATGATACTGTACTCACACTACAAGTCTGGCTTGTACTTAGTCATTACATTGTACTCATACTACAAGTCTGGCATGTACTCATACTCATGAAATTGTACTCACACTACTACAAGTATGGTTTGCATATTCATGACATTGTACTCACACTACTACAAGTCTGGTTTGCATATTCATGACATTGTACTCACACCACAAGTCTGGTTACTCATATTCATGACATTGTATACCCACACTTTAAGTCTGACTTGCGCTCATGTTCTTGACATAGTACCCACACTACAAGTCTGGCTTGTACTCATTGTCATAAGACTGTGCTCACACATCACATATGATTTGCACTCATGTTCTTGACATTATACTCACACCACAAGTCTGGCTTTGACTTATATTCGTAACAGTGTACTCACCCTGCAAGTCTAGTGTACACATACTAATACGTCATTGTCAATAGTCCGTCCCCTGTCCCCAAATGTCCCTTGGGTATGATCATTCAGTAGCATTCTCTATCGATCAATCGGACCTCAATTTCAATTCATCTTCTTACGTTAGCTACAAAGACTTATAAAATGAATTATGAGAAAACACTTACAAAACTCTTCTGTCTTTGCCAACCGAGTCTTTTATTCACATCATGTGAACTTCAGAAATTATTCGAGGTAATACATCCAGAGGATTTTCCAGGCAAAGTCTGTCTAAAAGGATCCCGCCTTATTTAAGTCAACATCTTCTTGAAAATGATAAACTGACAGAAATCCAGGTAAATGGAAAAAGACATTCGGTTGAAATCTTCTGTAGATACTAATGAACATATGCCTGTGGCAGTGATGAGTATGATAATATCAAAGTCATGTAATACAATCTCAAGTTGAAATTTAGCTTTCAAAAACCCTGAAAAGATTGATCTTAGAATTACAATCCGGAGTAACTGTTTCGTCTTGGTTTTCACGAGCTATCATCTTTAACTAAACGTGTAACGTGTAAGCAATGATGAGAACAAGAAGTTTTATATATACTTTAGGAAATGTACTGCAGGGTGGTAACTCAAGTCTAGTTAATTCATGATCCAATGTTTCGTAAAAAGTTTTGCAGAAGAGCTCCTCGTTGGCAAGGATTCTATACTGTTATATGTAATACTGCAAATACTGCCGAAGATCTCACGTACGTGCTTACTCCCTGAGGGTATGTGTGTGAGGATATGTGCATGTGGGTAGAATGTAATTTACAGTTTTTCTTTTTGAGAGAGAGAGACTTTAGTATGTACAGGAAACTTTGTTAATAGTAATAATTGAAGTACTCAGAAGATACTGTAGTGTTTTTTGACTCCAATAATCGACTCACGAAGATGATTCTTCCGGAGTTGTTGACATGATCATTGCTAGCAGACGAGTAATGAGTTCGTGGTACTCAAAGACTATTCATGCGTTGGCACATTTCGTTGAACTCGTTTTGCGGAAAGAGGATTTGTACTCGTACTCGTGTCCACAACTTTTGGAAGTACGTTACCGATGCTAATGGAAAACTGTGTACTCGTAATACTCATGACAAGGACTTCTACTCGTACTCGTGTTGTGGCACTGGTGTACTCGTACTCGTGTACCCGTACTCGCAATCGTGTTGTCGCACTCACAATCAATTGCACCATACTTGCATTCACACCGTAATACTTGCTGCTATCCACGTTTTATACCGCGTCAAGACTTATTTCAACGACGGATACCGTATGTTACTCTTATACTTGTCATAATCAACAAGCGCCGTATTCCTGGGAGCGGACCTCACAAAACTTCTTTCCACTTAGGACGGCCATTCAACACGTTAGTTAAATGCGTATATGGGTACAACAATATATATTCTCTCCAACTATGGGAAATTGTGCGAATCGTATTTCGTACGTATGTGTATGCTACATTGTGTTTCAAGTTTCAATCCCTAGCGCTTCTAAGGCCTTCGGGTGTAACTATTAAGCAATGGTCTTATAAGCTATATTTCTCCAGCAATAAAACGAGAAGTTTTATGTCATTCTTGGCGTTCAATATAATGGTAAAATTTATAGTCTGAGAACCTTGTTGAGAGGAGTTTAGATGCTTGAGGAATGTAAATTTATCTTATTTAATTTACTCAGTTCCCGGGGAGTTTGTTACACGATCTGCATTCCCAAAGGATTTTGCCTTATTGTTTATTCAGAGTAGATATCAAACCCCTTTACAGCATGCAAAATATTCCTTTTCTACGACATTGTATAAGAATAACCAAATACTTTACGCCGCGTTTCAGAAACATGTATATTCATGAATATAGCTGGTTCGCTTTATTCAAAATGAAATTTTACATTCGGAAGACTTATTAGCCTAATTGCGCATTCATTATCAAATACGTTAATTCAATGCATACATTGAAATTATTTTTCCATCCAGTGCTAACAATAACCAAGTCAGCCCATGCACGCTCGAAGAAAATGAATATTCATTACAATTACTCATCCATAATTTTATTTTCTGAATCGATTTAGGCATAGGATTTTTTTCCAGCAGTAAATAATTCCAATGACTATATTTAAGTCTACCATCAAGTTATTGGACGTTGCAACCAAATCTTTCCCAGTGAAACTATTAATTTTGTTTCCAAAAATAATGAGTGAAAGCTAACCTTGTAGTCTTTACGCTTTCAATGTCAACAGTGTATCTGAAGAATACGATCACGATACGATTTTTAGCTCCTATCCTCCACTCAAGTAAGTCGATCGCTTCTCGGCCTTTTGGCTCATGTGCAGTGCAGTATCTCTTCTTTTTAGCCAGTCTAGAACAGGGCCACTCATGACGGGCCCATGATGTAGAGGTCTGAAGGTTAAGAGGTTGGTCCTTTTCAGTCTTGTTTGTCCCTAAGGAACGTAACTCCTTTGAGGAGCAGAACTCCTTCGGGAATAAATGTTTCGTTCTCGTCCTTCTAACCCTCGCCAGAGAGTCGAGGGGACTTCGGAAAAAGTACCCCAAGCCAGTCCTATTGCGGATTACCATGATGTACATCCAAAGACAAGATATTAAGCAACACCAGAACCAATGATTACGGCAAGTTTCAAACTTAGAAAATACACTACCTTGCAAGCATAAGTTTCATTTAAGTTTTTTAATCTCTTCTCCAAGGAAGAAAAAGGTACTGTTTCGTCACCAGTTATCTTAAAATAGTTATTAGCAATCCATGATCTTAAAAAGGGGAACTCAGAAAAAATATACCTTCAGTGCATCAGTATGTATCCAACGCAGTGGATAGCGGGTTTCGGGACAGTGTGGGGTGGGATTACCACGGGAACGAGTGGCCACAGAAAAATTAAGCTATGAAAAGGGGACATAATATTGTATACCATTGTTAAGTAAACTTAAATCCGCAAAATCTTAAAATGAGATAAAATTTAGGCTTACTCCCCTACATAATGTAAGAGGATTACATGCACAAGTAAGTTCTTGATCCTACGAATGTGCCTTGGACATAACGTAAGAAGGCTACAAGCGTGATTTCAGCTCTGATATTACTGCAAATAGTGAATTTGACTTCTCTCCCTCAAAATATATTTATTAGTATATTGCCCACATTTCAGATTCTCTTTGTTTAACCTAAATTACACCTATCATTGTCCACGTGAGTAGGATCATACGGTGTGTATATTTGTCGGTTATGATATATGACTTAGATGCCACGATGTACAAATATTGAGTTATTGATTTCCTTTTCATGAAAGCATCTTACGGCTTGAGTAGACCTATAGCATCTTTTGCTACTATACGTTAAAGGAGGCAGTTCGTTTGTGATACAGAAAGTTTCGTACCTTTAACACTATGGTCTATTCTTAAAGAAAGATCGACTATTGAGCTTAAGGTTACTGGGTTACTTTAAAATTCAAGTTCTAAGTTTCTCAGAGAAAGAAATTCGCTGCTTTGTTACTCATGAATAACTTTTGTTTCAAATGTTGCAACGTTTATAACTCTATGATTTGTAACATTTTGGGGAAATTCAAACCATTGCATCTTGTTATTGGTGGGATTGAATGGTTTTATAATGATGAAAGTTTTTTCTCCTCCTGTGACACATGGATGCAACTTACTGTACTCCTTTAAGATTATGTGAGGCTCAATCTATTATAGTATGACTGATGTTGTGTATTCCTTCCGACGAAGCAGCTGTTTCCCAAGAGGCTAAGGTTTCTGCGTCTCTTTCTGTATGTATTTTCAATGCTAATGCTATATTCACAGAAGATAGGCTAAATATATACAATCTCACGCTTGCCAAGGAAGCTTTCCCAATTTCATAGCCTGCATGCAGATCGTCGTTCTTACGCACGCAACTAGATTTTTCTTTGGGTTGATATTTCTACAGTATGATCAGTACATGCACCGCAGAACGTATAGTAGCATATTTTCCCTATTAAGGTGTTAGGAAAAGGACAATGTGGTAATCTAGCTATAAAATTGACCACGTTTGGAGAAAATTACCATCCAGATCGATTCATTCGGGGCCTTGCGGGTTCTTTTTAATCATTTGATAATATTTTTACACTGAATTGTTGAATTAGTATAGGCTGCAAGATAAGTTATTGGCTTACCTTTAATTTGCAATATTTGTGTTTGACAGATCCGTAGCCAGACACGGTACTGAAGGGCGAGCGAGTTTCGAAGGGAGAAGGGGGGGGGGGGTGAAATATTTTCCAGGAGTTAGATCGGTTGAGATGCATTAAAGCAATAGTATTGTGAATGATACCGGCTTCTCAACACTTGCAAGATACTTGAAACAGAAATAAGACCACATTTTTAAGCTACAGCTAATGTTTTACAAACTAAGGTTAGAGCGAGTGCTCATTTCCCTTCAATAGACGGAGTTGGGAAATGCTTTTCACGCAATGTATCAGGGGGTGGGTCAAAGGTCAATGGAACCACTTACCTTGAAGAACTGTTGTCATGATACAGCTGACCTTGTGACCCCACCGGAAGTACTGAATTACCCAACTCGTCTGTTAAAATGTTCAGAAGGTATTCGTGAATTATGACCAGAACTAGAAACCAAACATTGGATCGGATCTGGATAAACTCTTTCATTGCCGCTTACAGATGATGGACAAAGTCAACCATTTGTCATCAGACTATTTGGTCTTACACCTCCCCTTTTAAACCAAAGTGCATCCTACATAAGAGAATTGAATTATTACGAAAAGGTATGGTGAAAAACTTCGAAAACAGACCATTGAACGACCACTTAATGTGTCTCTAATTGACAGTGGAAACGTCGACGGCATTAAAAAGAACGTCGGTTTCTACAATATCGAATAGTATTACAATTTTCGAACTTTGAAAAAGTACAAAAACCTAGAAATCGGATAGGACATCAGCAGATGTTGTCAAAAGGTATTCGCCATTAGAGGGAACACCGTCCTTTTATGAAAAGAATGGGATACCTGGTGTTTCGTTTGCGCTCTACTCTATACACTCGATCAGGAAGGTAACGAGAGCGTTTGGTGGGGTTTGAACGAAGCCCTCTTAATGGCGCTCTAAACTTTTAGTAGCCTTTCGGTGAATATGTTGGTTTGTCATTTTGAGGAATCAATTGCCTTAGCTTGCAGGATGTGGTGTTCTGTTCAGTCATTTTTTAGAGACGTGACCCTGACGTGATAATCATTTGTCCCACCTCTGTCGAAAATGCTGCTTGCACATTAGTAGAATGTGCACTAGTGGCGATTGCACTTTACGCTCAAGAGGCGGAAATCTTTTGGGGTCCAAAAGGGCAGGGGCTAGCCAAGGGAAATCTCTGTAAGCAGAACATTGTTTCATGCAGTACTCTTTTTCATTAACTTCCCGTGTCACCGGCGCCAGACGCCAAGCTTCAAGTTTGGCGTAAAGGGCTGAAAGTGCCGTGTCAGCTGTGTTTGTTTGGTCTAACCCTGAAATACGAAGTCACATAGAAGATGCCACGATGAGGTTGGACCCAGGGGCTCAAGGCCGTCCAGAATGGAAGATACAAGTCGAAAAGGGGCTTGGGGGTGACTAAGTCAGTTTTGTGGTACGGTGAAAGCTCAATCCCCAATGTGTAGCACCTGTAAAAATGGCAGTACAGAATGCCCGACTTTCAGAACTGTTAAGGTGATTAAATTTACAAAAGACTGACGATAGACTTCGCGTTTCCATTCATCATAAATGTCAATACATAATTTGCTTAATGCAAAGTGAAAAATTGTAAAAAAAAGCAGACTTTTAGATATAAACGTTTCGTACGTGTCTATCTTCACGCTTAAAACCTTGACATATGAGGTTCCTCGCTAATTGTTAGTTATTCTATAGAAGTTGGTAACTATTCACGTGAGACCTCTCAAATACTAACTACGTTAAAGAGCTACCCTACCCAACCACTTTATTGGATGAAAACGCTGGCTTCATAAACGAATAATTATTATCGTAAAGGCAACTGTTGTAGGCTTATCAAGGTTACTTTTATTTTGAGACCTACAAATATCTTTTTATGAAGGCCATGCTCTAGGATAGACAAACAAGATGCAGTTAAATGTTTTTATGTTACTCTAAAAACGCACATCTCTTGGTCCCTTTCAATGTATTGAGTATGTATATAATTCAGTGGATACAATGTATATTCGATGAGCCTTGACATTTCGTCAAAGTAAAACAGAGCGTTAAGCAATAATCCCTATTTTTACATCGACCGAGCATGAAGAAGGTATTCCGTGCACGTTTCATTCTATTTTTTTTCAAGGCCGAGTAAGACTGACGGTGAAGGTGAAACCGATTTAGAGAAATGTAATTTACATATTAAGAGAGAAGTGCGTCACATCAGAAGAAAAGACAAAGGTTGAATAGCCTATGCTTTGAGTTGCAGTAAGCAATGAATGCAAAGCTTACTGACCAAAAAGGACCTGCAGCTTCGCTGGGGAATATATTGTGTGAAATGGGGTACTTTAGTTTGTAATGATGCAGTTGCAGACACGGGGGAGACATGGGGCGATTGGCCCCCAACCGATTTTGAAAAGTTTCGATTTTTTAAATGACCCTAAAAGGTGTTTATTAAACAACAGCTTTCTTCAGAGGTAGGGTGAGGTATGTTTTCGAGTGAGTGATGAATCTATTTTAGTCATTTTCTGTTACAAATCTTTCCCGAACTATCATCTTCTGTGGTGCCCCCAATCATCAATTCTCGCTGCGCCATTGGTGTAATTGAGAATGAATGAGGCATTACTATTGTTCCGCACTTTGTTAATGAAAAAGATAAAGAGATTTCGATTGGGTAGTTCTCTCAATGAGTAAGTTCTCCTGACAATCTAAGGACTTATAAAATTACAATTGTTCTTTCTTAAGCAATCCAAGATGTTGAGGGAGGCTATATCCTTTACATTGTGTTACTAAATGAGGTTTTGTTGCGTTCACTCGGTGATTTGAGTCAAAATGAAAGAATTGTAATTAAGAATTATTAGCGTCTCAATGACTGTGTGCATGGTTATAAAACTAATAACTGTAGGCGTTATAGTCAATGTAGGTTTGTACTCAGCACGGTATTGTCATTATATACTTGTCCAATTGAGTACTACCGAGTTAAGTTTGCGTGGTACAAAGGTATTACGTAGTTAGTAAAGACCCGGGCCGTCCTAAATTAAATGAGTTTAATTGCAATAATGTACGACTTGATGAACACTTTGAGCTCTGTAGGATTGTTCTTGGGTTACTTTCTAAAATCTGCCCCGTAAAGTAAATGTCATACTGTCTCCCCATTGTTAAAACATTACAAACTTCAAAATAATACAATCATAGGCGTAGAAAGTGTGTGTGTGTGGGGGGGGGGGGTGGAGTCTACAGCCTCCTGTTCAGAATGTGGGGGCACAAGTACGCTTTCCCCCACTATTCATGGACAAAAGGCCCTTGTTTGTTCCGTATGTAGAAATATTAAAAATATCCAGTAATTTCCTTCAAATTTGCACAATATGTCGTACCAAACTTTTTAAGGATCCTCAAATATTAAAAAACTTCCCAAAGGTGAGGAGAATCCCTCCCCTTAAACCCCTCCTCAGGACGGCGGTCCTAGACAACGTCCCTCCTCAATCCAGCTGAGAACAACTTCCTACGTCTATGACTCTTCAGAACCCATCAAAATCCGTCAAAATTTTGAACCACTTGACGGGGCTATATCTGTTTAAACCTTCATCATGAATAAACATGAAATACGTTTCCAAACTTGTGACCTGGAAGATACACTGAAATTTGTTTCTTAAGTTCTCGTTTGTTGCTTTAACCCTTGATTCCAAGGACAGTTGTGGTGTTGATATGTCCTGGGGTGGGGGGGTTACTTTATTTTAAACGTAGTTGTCGTCTACCCCGGAAATGTCAACATCACACACCAAACTACAAAGTAGTTGGCAAGTCCGGGGCTGTCAAAAGGCTTATACGACCCGGGGGTGCTGATATAAGACGGGGGGATGCTGAGACACTATAGGTCCTGGATATTAACATTTTTCCAGGGGAACGTTTGACGGTTTTTAAGCACAGCTAGTGATAATTAAAAATAACTTTAAAGTGAGAATTATAAAGGGCTGTAGCCCCACGCTGCTCCCACTGGCTTGTCGGCGCTTGCCGCAAGTAAGTTACAGATAATTTCGATGATAAGCCCCGTTAAGAAGAGAAACAGTGTCACAGTTTGTTATTTCTGGGGAATCTTAGGCTCTAAGTGTTAAGTAAGGCGGGTCTGTTGCTTAGCCTGCACGAATGGCCACATGACTTCAAGTCAATACTGTGTATGAGTTACCTGTTGATAGAGTTACCTGTTGATTTGCAGGCTTATAGCTAACTTACTTAGAGTTTATAGCTATCGCTTCGTAACAAAAGTCACACAATAGTTCACCTTAGTTCTCGCTATGGGCACAATACAGTCATTACACATCCAATGTATGTTATTATTAAGTACCCCCACCCCCCACTCACACACACCTATACCTTTATGCGTATGTATTGAACTTACAGATTGCTCGACTTTTATCACACAAGTTTCCCCGAAATTTAAAAGATGTTCGAGGTCGTAGACAAAAGCTAAGCAGAACTTTGACTTTAAATGTACTTTTAGCCTACACCGATCACCTTCTCTATAGACCTTTATTAAAAGCGCCCCTAACTTGTCCAAGCTTTGATTGGGACGAACAACATTGCACCCCGGAGAGAAAGCTTTTGTTTTGATACCGCTTACAGGATTTGTTGGCGATACTAAGGACGTTTCCCATTGGTTGTTCATAAGATTGATCTTGTAGTATATGTTCTGAAGACTAATTAATGTCCACGTTACATTTGTTGAAGATATACCGTTTTTTAGAGAGATCGATCATCATTTCGTCCGAGGGGAGCCAAATGTGCTAGATCTTCAAAGATCGAGGTGCCATTTCGAAAAGAAAAATCTCAGGAAATATTTTGACCAGTGAACTTTTTCCTAGAAATTTAGTGGGGTATCATT
Organism: Holothuria leucospilota; assembly: GCA_029531755.1. Lineage (NCBI taxonomy): Eukaryota > Metazoa > Echinodermata > Holothuroidea > Aspidochirotida > Holothuriidae > Holothuria > Holothuria leucospilota. Next base: position 38,869,679 of record CM055980.1, on the reverse strand, counting down.
TGATGCTAAGTTTTTTTCATAAATTTCTGTCTGTGTTTATAAGATGACATTTGCGTTATAGATTACTAGCTTGTTAAACTTTTCGTTTGTTCTTATATCCTGTCTATACTTAATATACTGTACCTCTGAATTGTACCTGTATTTTTGTGGAATGAATGAATGAATGAATGAATGAATGAATGAATGAATGAATGAATGAATGAATGAATGAATGAATGAATGAATGAATGAATGAATGAATGAATGAATGAATGAATGAATGAATACACGTTATATCTTCAGGTCTTATTATATTCACGGTTATTTCACTGGTTGGTATTGGTTGGCACAAAGCATGGACAAGAACATAAACGTGCATGTTGGGTTCTCCGCGCAGGGCCGTAGCTAGGGTCATATGTTTGGGGGGTGTGGAGGTCCCAAATTCCGACTGGATGGATATTTTTTCCAACTGAATGGTGGCGCGTAAATTGCACCATTTTTATGCGCCCTGCTTTTACATACAGCAGTGGGGATCCTTCCTTTGTCGCTACATAAAGGTGCCGTCGTGGGGAAAGGATCTAAGGGGAGGGGTTGACCCCTCCCCCTTTGAAAATTTTTTGTTAATTTAAGGTTGCTTAGATGCAAAATGTAGCTATCTTAGCGATATTTTTGAAGCTGATCATATATGGCTAGAAAATGTCCATAATTAAATGAATTATAATTTGTTCCGACTGGTTTGATTCTTTTTCCAAATGAGTGGCGGCCCGTAAATTGCATTTTCGTTTTTATGGGCGTTACTTTTGTATGATACAGCAGTGGGGATCCTTCCTTTGTCACTTCATAAAGGTGCCGTCCTGGGGGAGGGGCCTAAGGGTAGGGTATCCCCTCCCCTTTAAGAAATTTTTGCTAAGGTAAGGTTGCTTAGATGCAAAATGGTGCTATCTTGGGATACTTTTGGAACTGATCATATATGGCTGGAAAATGTCCATAATTTAGTGAATACTAAGATTTGGTTAGGTGAAAGTAGAAAGTATGTTGTCTAAGAGAAGAATACGTTGTCAACAAACCTCCTGCAGCCCCCCCCCCCTTTGACAACTTTAGTGCCTTCTATTCTGGCATCTAATGTTAGCATATACCTGTATAGGCCTCCTGGAAGCTCTGGATCAATTTATACCTGTATAGGCCTCCTGGAAGCTCTGGATCAATTATAAAAAATGGGGCAATAACATAATGCTTATTACCTGGTATCTAAATAATAATATAGAGTATGACGCCAAGCACTTTACATCTGTCGTATTTTTACTAATTTTGAACGAAAATCCAGACGAACAGCTTCCAGCAATGGGGAATGGGCGGGAGGGAAATGGGCGGGAGGGAGAGTATAGGTGCAGAAAAATGATACTAGACCTCCCAGACAGGTATAGCAAAAGGGGTTTAGGACTAACAAGCACGTTTTCAGAATGTACACCTTGTTTATGATATAAAAGTTCGCTGGTACGTTGTGCTTATAATGCTCATAAGTGATACAACGTGGATTGAAAGGATTGCGCGCGAAGCGCGCCGAAATTTGGGGTATACTTCAGTGCCAAAATGAAAAACCTGCACGCAGGCTCAGCCAGGGGTGGTGCTTTGATTTGCCGACATGGGGGGGGGGGGAGCGCCCTGACTGGGGGCCAGCTACTCTAAGTCCCGATAGATGCAATGGGTTGCCGAACTCAAAATATTAGGCGCGCGAAGCGCGCCGAAAAAATTGGGGTTATATTGAATTTTCATTAAGGAAAGTTGAAAAAGTTTGGGCTTTTATTGAAGAATCTGGACAAAAACCAAAAATTTGTTCGGGTGACTGCATGGTCGTCGTCGGGGATTACATTCTTCATCTTACCCATTAAGAATCTGCTACGAAACTGAAAGATCTTTTTCTTACAAAATATGTTTGCCACGATGGCGAGGCTGAAGAAAGAATCTTCCAAAAGTTAGGAAAAAAAGAGGAAAGAACTTCGCAACGATGTGTTTCTCTAGAGTTACGCCTACACGGAAGAACAACATTTGTGGAAACGTTGAAATCCAATACGCTTGAAACTGAGCGTTACCACTAGATAGAACTATAGTTGAAAGTGCGCGTAGCTTGCGAAATTTTTTTGAAGTTATAGAAAGAATCGTTACAGAACTTACTGGCTACGGGCCTAATAAATAGACGTTTGGAATATTTTCTGAGTATATCTATGTCTTCACCAATATTAGTCTATATGAAATTTTGCCCAATTTTGTGGGGCTCGGAAAAATTTGGGGAGGGGGGCTAAAGAGCCCTAGCTCCCACAGAACTGTGTCTGGTATAATTCCCTTAATAATGTTCATGAGATCGATTGTAAATCGTGACGCATGCGCGCGAAGCGCGCCAAAATTTTCATTAAGTAAGATTTCCATAGTAAAACCTGCATTCAGAATCTGCATCAAGATACTTTCAGTTGTCCAACAAACCAACATGCCACTCAAAAAGCCCGTCTTTTACCTGGTAATTTGTAAACAGCTTTCAACTTCTGCTGTTGTGCTTCTCCGAAAGTTGTTATCGGAAGATATTGATAATAAGAACAACACTGAGGTAAGGTTTGAAGCGCGCGGAGAGCGCGAAAATTTTGAGAGTTTGAGAAGAATTTGCGAAAAAAGGACAGCTTTGATTTGATTTTACGTGAGGAAAATAACGTTTGGTATTATTCTCACTTGGTCTGGTTGGAAAATATGTACAAAGTTGACATAGGCTCAGTCGGAAAAATGTGCTAGACTGAGATATCAGAAATTCCAACTGGCATTTCAGATTTTCCGACTATCGTCGCTCTGACGAACTTTGGGGGGTGAGACACCCCCACACCCCCCGGTCGCGACGGCCCTGTCTCCGCGTATAAACGCTGGCGCGATTGCCCGCAGAAAGAAGCCGAAGTGGAATCTGCTTTTCATTGGGACGACAGCGTAAAAGCGCCTTATCAATTCTTTTGCTAACCAACCGTGAAGTCATTTCCGTGTAAACATGAACAAGTCTATTGAGGTTGTTCATTGACGTCATCGAGATGCTGAGTGAATACACACTGTATCTTTAGATCTTACAGGTCTTTCAACACCGTCCCATTGCGTTGCTGAGTATCTGTATCTTCAGATTCTTTTTGAGGTTTTCCTAGACGTCACCGTTTCGCGTCTTTCACTGTTAGGCATTTTGACTGTCGAGTGTTAGAGGTTTTGCAATAGACGAGTTGAGAAAATGTTTTCACGCATCATGGGATGGGTCAAAGGTGAAGTGAACCACTTACCTTCCGACAGTTGCCGGTTATGTACACATTTTTTGGACGTACACATGTCATTGGTACTACAAGCACAGACAAAGTTAGTACAGGCGTAATACACGTCCGCTGAGTGGGCAAGTATATCACACACGCGCGCACACATGCGAAAAAGGTTGTCACGGTACACCTGACCTTGTGACCCCACCGGAAGTACGGATTTCCCAACCCCTCTATTGAAATCTAACTTCTACTGTCCGCAGGAACCATTAAAAGTCCCTCTGCGCATGACCTTTGACCGGCCGCATGCATATGGAAATAGGCTGACGTCAGGCGATAATCCTTATACGTTGACTTGCACAGACTGCACACCGGAAATATAAAGAGTTTGCATAGGCTATATGATCACAAATTTAAACTGAAAGACCAAGGCGGATTGATATAGTGTTTTGATTTTTCGACATTAATATTCGTGTTCCCCCTGATCCATTTTCCTAAGATTTCAAACGTTTTCGAGATCAGAATTAACAAAAAATCCAGCCATTTTCATTCCCCACCTCTCACTCGTACAAATCCTTGATTCGTCATCGACACATAATACTCAGGGAAGGTAATATATTTCCATCTCTTAGAAGGACGAACACATAAAGCCAAACTCTCATCATTTTCTCGTCCAATATCTTTTCATTCTCTGATTTCTATTCTGTTATTTCAGGTCATGGACGGAAAGCTGTCAACTTTTGTTGACAAAGTCTACCATACCTGCTGTTGCTGCCCGTCTTGGGGGAGACCGCTGCAGCAATCGGAATCTACGACTGCGATCGTATCCGTCGGCAAATCGCCGACAATCTCCCGACGAAGAGTCATCAAGGGTTATGGTGGTGCTTCCAGCAGATCGCTGGGGCGCTCACAGATTATAAAGATACAACCAGGTAAACTTAACCTTTTTTTTTAATTTTCTTTTGATGATGACAAGTTATACTAAATAATTTCATCTACCGCCATCTTTTGACGTCATACTTACACGAAGTTGTGATATTTTTTTTGAAGTAGGAGTTTGACTATATTTACAGAGCTGTTTGAAGCCATTAATCAAACGATGACAGCAATCAATCGATCTTTTGCATGTAAATGTATTCCGTGAATGAACATTAGCCCATAAATCGTTTAAAATGGAAACGAATAGGCTGTAAAAAACGAATGGATTTTTGAAAAGGGTAAGTACCTGGCACTTATAAACCACCGTAATATCAATTTTCTCGTTTTGTTTTTATTGTCGTTCTGAAATGTACCATAGTTTTTTACATCCTTTACGACTGCACTATACCTTGAGTGTCTCAGAGGCAGATGCGGATGACATTTCACTTTAATGTTTTGGAACATGTGGCAATGTTACATCGTATCTCTTCCAGCGTGATTTTATGACGTCAATTGATACCACGATCCTTCAGGGAGATTGAGTGTAACCTCTGATGGTCGGGCAAACTGTGATAAAAGCGGCAGTCAGTGGAAATTTCATGCCTTGATTAAACTTTTCATGTGCAACCGACGAATTGCTCATGGTTCGGCCATGCACGTTACGCATAGATTAGAAGATGCAAGTAAAAGTGTTGTTTAGTTAGTTATTTAGATGAGGTTTCCAACCAATTGGTTCAAGTCGAGCCGGCCACGGCCTTTTTTCCAGTTGTGGCTCACTTGCTTCTTTTCCCCTACTCCATTGCTTATGCGGAGCATCCCGCACAACGGCAGTAGGTTCCTTTTTTAAAGTCTTTGGTATGACTCGACCTGGGAATCGAACCCGGGCCTCCCGCGTGAGAGGCGGATGCTCTACCGCTAGGCCAAACACGCGGTCTAAAAGTGTTGCATAAGTCATTTAAACGGAGTATAAATTTAAATAAATGTAGATTCATTTCAAGCATTACATTTCGGACCATTGTTTTATCTCCATATCAGACTTCTAGTGAAAAAGTACTCGTACTCAAGTTTTGGCGCATTGGTTTTGGTTGCATTTAAAAGAATGGATTTGTACTCACATTTTACAAGACTTGTAGTAAGTATTGCTCATACTCACACTGTGGTGGTTGCATTCAAGAGAATGGATTTATACTCACATTTTACAAGACTTGTAGTAAGTATTGCGCATACTCACACAGTGGCGCATTGGTTTTGGTTGCATTCAAGAGAATGGATTTATACTCACATTTTACAGGACTTGTAGTATTGCTCATACTCACACAGTGGCGCATTTTCCGGGTCTTAACAATAACCCTTAGCCTACTACTTTAAGTGTAACAAAGAACAGAAATGGCCAACCCCTTCGTGGCTTAACAAAACTGACCGACATCTTAAGTAAAGTGACTCACCCCAAGACACACTGGTGACTCACCATATTTATACAGTGAAGTACATGCAGAGTCACACTGCCGCTTTTAATGACCCACCATTGACAAACAGTGCATGGTAAGTGGGGTGAGTCATTCAATAAGTGTATAACATCTGTCGCACTAATTTCCTTGCTAACGCGAAATTTATCACTTCTTAACACTGCTCACCCTTCCCCATGTATTACAAGGCATACCAATTTGACCATTATCAAAATTTAGGTGAAATTAACAGCCTAATTTCAACCTGGTCTTCTGGCCAGCTAGCTATTCAAATTTGAAGAAGAACAGTCGATAGAGTGGTACTTACCACTTGCAAGAAATCATGAGGGTTTAATGACACTTTCGGGTCAGAGGACACTGCATCTGACCCCCCCCCCCCTTGTGGCTTGCGTATGGACTATCATGTTCACTGTACTTACACGGGGAGCAAAAATTTTAGGGCTTTGTCCAGAAGTCAGATCATACTTTTGCCTACGTAGCAGGCTGTACGGCGTACGGTGGTTTGGGAAGCTGAGCAAACAGAGTCTGCTCCGCGGGGTAATCATACTTAGTTCGAAGGCGAAATGTTCGATAAGGGTTATGAAACCTGTAGGTTAAAAACTATACTTCTAGCAATGAATGTGGTGCTTTAGTTTTCATCTAAACTATTTTAAAGTCCCAACAACTGAAGCTAAAGGGCGAAACTAAGCAAGCTACGGTACTTCCAAATGAAGTTAAGTGCCCTGAAGGGAGCCAAAATGTACGTGACTTACCTTCCAACCTTCAGATTTCTACGTTATCTGGTTATGGGTCTTTCACGTTGACTCGGTTTAGAAGTAGCTGAAAAGAACAGGTACTGCGCATGATCTTAGCAAAAAGATCGAAAAAGCGTTAGCTTTCATCTTTACAGTTCTTTCAACTTAAAAAGTCCTGCATCTTATGAAAATATAGCTGCCATGATGTCAGTTATATTCACGTACTTCGCCATTCAGTCAGTCATGTAAGAGAAATTATTAGTGACGACTTTGAGTAGGCTTGAGGTCATCCAAGAAAATGTCTTTCAGTTAGCACAAAGTGGGTCAAACGAAATTTGTTTAACACGTATTAAAGGTCATTTAATTTGCAATTTCTCTCAATAAACAGTCAATATGTCTCCTGCGTGACTGATGGTAATTTGTAAAGTGTCACTTTAATCTAACTCGATAACTACAGGAGGCAACCTGTGAAAAAATAACGATGCTTCTGATGAAATTGAATGACTGCAGTGACATTCGCCCTGGAACCAAGTCTGTGGAGATGCTTACCGGATTAGGGAAGATTTAGAGTAAAGAAAGTTTCATCTAATTGATGTCTTAATGAAGTACCTCATTAGATCCTTAAAAACGGAAAGCGTTTACTTTTTGTCTCTCAGCATTGAATAAGTAAATGGGAGCTTGTATATAGACGACTTTAAAACATTATTCAATTTGGCATCTCGTGGAGAATGAAATTTTTGGTAGTGTCAATGAATGCATAACATACTAAATACTTGTAAGCAATACCATCAAAAGAACTCACATCTGGAACCCTGCATGGGACGGCCAGGAATTGTTCAGAGTAGGCAGATGCACGGAAGGGCCGCCAATGTGGTGGAAAAAGTGCCTGGTCGGGTTTTATGGGAAGGGGTATCCCAACCACCGCTCGGTTAAACCGTCACAAGGCTGGTAGAACAGTGGGATGGGGTATAGGACCTAGACTAGAGCTAAGATAGGCATTACGGTTAACGTGTCGTTAAGGCTGAAAAACTTGGGCCCTCACATACAGCCGACACCACTACGCATAGAGTTAATGATAATCACCTACGTCACGTTTCTAATAGCAAAGTAATTCCGCTATATCGTAGAATACACGGGGCAGTTACCCGTACATCAGCGGACCAATCAATCGTAGTCAGACCGGTGCGCGTATTTTTGTACGCACATCTGCCCATGTATGCTTTTAGTAGACCTGTATACTCAACACTTTAAAACCATCCGTTCAGTTTCCAGCATGGTGGCGTAAACTAACTATGACGTCATGTGGAATGGGGCTTTCATCTACTGCTGTTTCACAAGTCCAAAGTGCTACCTAACTAAAGCTGAGGTCTACATGTTCCTCTGGTACTCTTGCCTAACTTGTTCATGTTCTTTTTGATTCAGTAAGTTAGTTATCGTCTATGTTTTATTATTTTCACACGTGGACCAAATGTAATTGCGTGTGTGTATTTGAGTGTGTGTGTGCGTGTGTGTGTGTGTGTGTAGGTGGGGGGTTGGAGAAACTCAAAGACTCATGTACGCTTTGCAAAGTTTACTAAATGAAAATAATTTTTTGCCGAAAGGTACGCTGTGAGAGGGGGAAGAAAGTCTACGTAGTTTGGTCCCGTGAAAATGGTGAGAGAATGGTCTACCCTTCAAGTGGCTGTTAGATTCAGTGGAACGAGGCATATCATAAATTTCATAAATTACATCTATAAATGCTGTACTGACCGCACTTAAAAAGCTGTTATTTTCACACCCATTATTCTATTGTTTAAGCGGGTTGTATCATGTCACCAACCCCATGGCCTAACGCCGTTGCAAATACAGGGAGATCTGAAATTTTCATTTTTGTGGAAGATGATTGTGTCTAACATTATTTTGTCCTTGAGATCACTGCTACACCGGCTGAACTATACACCTATAAGTTAAACAAGGAAAATCCATTTCATAGAGGTCAATACGTCATGTACTGTGTGTATAGAAGTTTTTCACGTGACGTCAGCTTGCGTCCATTTCCATGCTTCCGTCCACAACTCACAACTGCACAGGTGTGTTAGGAGTACACGCGCACAGCAAGACAATAGATACAGGTGTAATACAATAAGTTCTTGACGTAGCCCATGTTTAAAATGTTAAACAGGGAGCTGTTTAACAGCTCCCTGTTTTTTTTTACCATTAGTGAGACGAGTGGTACAGTAAAATCTTCTAGACGAGAGGTTTTTTTGAGATCTCTTTCATACTGTTTTGACTTCGCTAAAAAAGCTGTCTTTCCAACCCCACTATTCTATTGTCTAAGTGGCGTATATCATGTTGTCACCTCCATCGCCAAAGGGCATTTCAAATGCAAGGATCTCTGAAATGCATTTCTGTGAAAAATGTTGTGCCACTCAATTGTACCTTCAAGCACATTATTTCACCTGGACTCTACACATCAATACGCAGAGCAGGCAAAGTACTTCATGACGATTGATGGAAGATTATTTTGTTTAGAAACTTATAAAATTTCAAAGGGCTTCTTAGCCTTGTTTATTGCTTGACACTTGAGAAAAAATGCTCTCTTTGATGTTTCATTATTGTCAGGAGCTTAGTTTGTGTACAGAAGTTAGGTGACTAAGATTCTTTTAATAAGAAAACTTGGTATCAAGGCTTTAACAGTTTAGGATTGGAGATATGTGGCGAACAAGTAAGTAAACATTTATGCTATGACATGCTCTAAAAATTCCCATCAATGCGTGATCTAGTGCAACCTGCTTCAGTCAGGTGCCCTCGAGACCCTCTTTTCGTACCTCCTATGTCTGTGGTGTAGCAAGATTTTACAATCAATAAAACAGGATACCAACATAACTACGATTTTGTTACCGTGAGATTTACAGTTTCATGGAGGCGTAATCTGATTTCCCACTATCAATAACTGTGTCGCCACCTCAAAAAAAAAAAAAAAATCTCTTACCAAAATTATTCTTCCCACCTATTAATTATGCAACATCCTATTTTTTAAAGGATCGTCAACTATGTTCATGGTCCTATCCTTTCTCTGTCAGTAGTATTATATTGACCGAAAAACTCGCGAGAATAATGACAACCATGATTACTGTTAGTTGTTCGTTTGGTCTGCAAAATTGCAATCTAATTAAATTCCATTTTTGAAAATAGATCGGCTAAAGTGTGAAACGATTCAGTTGGTCAACTTCCACGCTACGTCAGCTTCTCGTTTCAAAGTCAGATTAGATTCACACTTTTGTTCATCCAAAGTTGCTGTAGCGTTCTAAGTAAGAAACAGTCGAAGCTGGTGGTTTATTCAAAAACAGAAGCGTGATCTCTGAACGAGTGGAATATATCGTCAACAGAATTGAATACTTTTAAAGGATAATGTTCGGATTCTAGATTGAACAAACTGAGATTAACGAAAGAGTCCAGTCGGATTTTTGCTTTGAACAAGTGTAGGAATTCTCTCTCTGGGAGCTGTTTATCGATTGTTTGGAGAACCTGTAAAATGTATCGAGGGAGTAAAGGTCAAAAAATTCTACGCACATTCTGTGATATCGTACAACTTTAAGGTGAGTTGTTGGCTATCGTTGAATTGGACAATCCGACTTGTACTGCAAGTGCAATGTAATGAGGATGAATATACGCCAGACTTGTAGTGTGAGTAAAATGTAATGAGTATGAGTACAAGCCAGACTTGTGGTGTGAGTACAGTGACATGAGTATAAAAACAAGCCAGACTTGTGGTGTGATTACAATGTCATGAGTATGAGTGTAAGTCAGACGTAGTTTGAATAGTGTCATGAGGATGAGTGCAAGCCAGACTTGTGGTGTCAGTACAATGTGAAGAGTACAAGTCAGACTTAGTGTGAGTAAAATGTCATGAGTATGAGTACAATCTAGTCTTGTAGGCTGAGTTCATTGTCATGATTATGAGTACAAGCCAGACTTGTGGTGTGAGTACAATGCCATGGGTATGAGTACAAGTAAGACTTGTGGTGTGAGTACAATGTTATGAGTATGACTATAAGTCAGACTTATTTTGAGTAAAGTTTCATGAGTATGAGTGCACGCCAGACTTGTAATGTGAGCACAATGCCATGAGCACGAGTTAAAGCCAGACTTGTAGTGTGAGTACAATGTCATGAGTATAAGTACAAGCTAGACTCGGTAGGGTTCATTGTTATGAGTATGAGTATCAGCCAGACTTGTAGTGCATTGTCATGCGTACGATCACAAATGTATAGCATCTCTGATTGTGAGTACGGGTAAGAATGAAAGAGTACTCGATGTTTTCAAGAGTGCAAGTACAAAAGTTTGCATCAACAGTTAGTTATGAGAAACTTTCAAAATTTGCGAGTGTAAGTACAAATCTATTCTCACAAGTGCAACACCAGACGAATGCGTCAATGTGTGAGTATAAGCGCATACTTGCAACAAGTCTGCTGACACTTGTTTGAAAAGGTTTCTGTCACCAACTAGTATGTTACAGTATGATAAACATAGCGCATATAACCAACCCTTTAGAATGCTCAAGATATGTTCAGAATATTAATATGTGCAATATTTGACAACCGTAATGAAATTCGCCAAGCGTTACAGACATTTTTTTTTATAATAAGTGACTTTAACTGCACCTGAAGTAATAACTCTTCCTTAATTTTTTAATGCGGGAAGTTTCAGTTTTGGAATATGTTGTCGGGTCGTGAATCTTCCATTGGCAATAATTTTACTTTGATAATGTGAAAAAGCAATACGTAGTTACGGAAAGGAAGAAATTTGCGCACAATAGCTAGTTTTCGATCAAAGTTTATTGTCATAAGTGTACGGAACTACTTCCAATCAAGGACGTGGATCCATCCATTCCAAAGGTGGGGACTTCATCATTTGCGAATCGCCGTCCTGGGGGAGAGGTCTGGGGGAGGGGGTGTCCCCCTCCCCTTTGAAAAAAAGGAAGTTGGAAGGTGCATATATGGCAAATGGTGCCATATTTGGGGGCAATTTAGCTTTTAAAATGTAGTGTCAATTAGTATTCTATTTTATTATTGAAAAAAGGGGGGACTTTTTGGAGATGTCCCCCTTCCTAAAAAGTGAGGGGACGAGTCCCCCGTTCCCCATGATCCACGCACATGCTTCCCATTGGGAGAGATGCAGCAAATTTTAGTGCATGTTTGCCGGAAAATATAAATATTTTGCCCGAAAATAACACTTTTTATGCCCAAATGGGAGGAGTCCCCATCCCCGCCTGGTACGACTATCTTTGTTGTTTTGTTATTCGTGAAACAACCTCTTGTTTTCCTCAAGGTCACAAAATGAAACGTAAAGAGGGCATTTTCTTTATTGTGTTATGTTTTTTAATAGACTACCTTCATGTTTGTCTTCGAAAGTTTGAAATTTCGTGCTATTGAAACGCTTGAATACTTTTTTTCAAAGTCCCCTCGACTGTCTGGCGAATAGCTAAGGGGCGTCTAGTTTACAACTGCTTCACGCTTATGAAGACTGCAGTGTATACACAGTCTATTAAATATTAATTACAGTGGTGTCGACATTATAGTGAAAAAAACTGTCCAGGCTATTTGCCAGATTTGCTAGATTTCCCATCATGCAGTGTATTTATGAAGAGATTGTATTTCTTCAAAAGTCAGGTGACATAAAAATGACACAGTTGCCTGTTTGCTGTAGAAAACATTACATACGTAGAACAATGACCTCAATTCCGGTCAAAATCCAGAAAATATTGGCCATTCACATGGTACTTGCAATCTTAAACCTTTAGATTAATGAAAATTATCGAAGCATACAAATTACTGAAACATGCAAATCTGTGATGTGGAAGGAAGAACTGACAAGGCATTTCCAATGTTATCCTTTGTTTTTTCGACTTTCATTTAAAGGATAGTTTTTATATATTAATATGTCCTGAAGGGTTCACTCTGGATGATTAGTTGTCATTTTGAAAATTCATTATCCCTCGCCGAGCTGCAAACTCGCTGGAAATTAATTTAAGGGACTGTTGTATCACCCAGATTTATTTAGGAATATCTCCATATACTTATTAACAACTGGTGACTACACTTTTTGGTTGACATAAAGTCAGACAATAGTTCACTCTGATTGGTCAATAATGACTGGCAAGTGCAGATTACTCAGTAGTTACCCAATGCACAGCAGATAGCTAGGACATGCACAGTAACGTATGGGGTACGGCTTTGACCAATTTAACACCACGAGATACACTAGGCAGGCTTTTTCTTCCTTTTAATATACTCCTAGAAGGGAGAGTCTTTACTCTCCGTAAGAGATTTGTTGCCCTTTAAAAAATAATTTATATAGGGTTTACAAAAATGTATGAGCACCTTGTAACACCCACTTCGTGGCTTTTTTTTTCTGCGCGGGGCGCAGGAGTTACTTAAGAAATTTTAACATTGAAGAGGTACATCACGATAAACGTAAAATTGGGTCACCTCTCATCTAGTGGCAAATCTCTGCTCTCGTAGCAAACTGTTCTTTACGTTCAAGTAGTCACAACGTAAATAGTTTACCCCAGTCTGTATTATTGATGTGCGTATACCGTACTGATGTGAAGTGAGAACGTATTCTTATACGAGCAAGAATTATTTTAGCCTTCACATGCATGCATGTTCGCACGTTCCAGTCTACATGTTTTGTGGCAATGAACACTAACTACTAAATAATAGATCAATCGTCTGCAAGGCCTAAGTCATAACTGCATTTATGACGGTAGAATTCTACCGTCACGTCTTCAGCACAAATTATGGCTCATTTTTTCTCAATATTTTAATATTGTTCATCATTAAAATGAAGAGTTAATCAGCAGAACTAACTGTTGTATTCACCAACGGATACCTTCATTAAATCAAAGCAAATGTTTCTCGCTTGCAGAATAAGATCCATCAAATAGATGATGTGTAGAAATATTAGCAATGTGCGCCATCTGTCCTATAGTGGACGAAAACATTATTAGTAAAATCGCATTCTTTTATTCCTCCGAACTCTTCGCTCTGCTCTGCTAGGCATCTTAATCAAATGTGCCCTGCTGGAGAGAGGAAGGCTGCAAAGGTGCGCAACTAAAGATTGAGATTTTAAATGTGATGAGTCTCAAATTTTACGAAGGGAGCCTTCTCAACTCGTCACAGACTCTGCACATTGTGGTATTTCTCTATTATTCATAAGTCAGTTAGAATAATGATAGAAATCGTACAGATATGCAAAATTTGGATTCCAGGTTAGTTTACAGCCGCGTCCTAGAATAACCTATGGAATGGGAATCCTGAAGTGCACACTTGTGTGATAAAGTGTTCCAAAAGTTATTCGAAAGTTAAATTTTAGAACAGGTTATTACAAAGAGGATGAAGTTATGCACCTCTACTTTTCTTAAAAGGTCTTTGAAATAATTTAAAGAGACGCTTCCCACGCTAATTCGTTTTTGTCCAAAATCAGACACGGGACTGTCTCCTGTTTACCTTAACAGGCGTGTCGCTAATCGCCTCAAGAATGTTGATTGTTCATGTGTAGTAACTGAAGTATCTCATTGGAAGGATTTTCTCGTTTACCTTGCATCCTACCGAAATAAGACGAAAGAAGGAATGCACTGGTTTGGAAATATGTTATGAAGAATTAGCTTCTGTTAGACTCTATGGCAAAATGGATTCACCAGGCATGTGAACAATTGTACCTTGGATTTTATGTACTGCAGGTTATAATAGACAAAAAATGTGATATCGTTTCAACACACCTCTTTGGGATTATATAGAACTGAAAAACCAAGAAGTTGCAATCCTTGTAATGGAAATTTCTTAGAGTAGACATTATTGACTTAATGCGAGCTACAAGAAGAACATGCATGTGATTGGGTATACGGTTGCTTTTCCTTGAAGAAACCATTTAGATCAATATGCCCCAACTGGCGCCGTAGAGATTTTGAAAGTGCTTTCAAAAAAAGCCACGTGGAGCTAGTGTTGAACAAGTGAATTATAATTGCATTACTGGGATCAGTTATAGCATCAAGATTACTTAAGGATGAAAACGTAGTAGTGGTGGTGGTAGAAAGAAAATATGCAAAAGAACGGAATGATTTTTTATGTGAGTATTAGTTCTTAAATTATGTCAGCGGCTGCGACGAAATAAGATGACGCGGAGATATGAAGAAATATTTACTGCTACAATGCTATCACCTGAGATCTAGTCTAACTGCAGTGAATGACAACTATTTGTGATATACGATACGTATGGTTTAGTTACACAACATTCCTTTCATCGGCCTTGTCATATCACGTGATCATTGATTGTATCCACAGAATACGATTCCTACTATAGCGAGGAGGATACATCATCTTCTACTGACGGTAGTGATACGGCATCAGCGGGTACCATGACGCCCAGGTCACCGGTCAAATCTATCCATCTTTCACCTGTCAAGGCACAGACGATGCCTAGAGCCCTCTCAAGGTCGTCAGAATCTCTCTTCCCGCGTTCTAGGAGCCCCAGTGATTGTTATCCCACAGATGCCAGTCTTGTGATACCATCACTGCATATACCTCAGAGGAAGCGGAGCTCGGAGAGCTTTAGGATGGAGGACCTTGGACAGCTCCGGCCAGAATTATACCAAACTGACGAAAAATGTGCTCATGAAAGACCAAAATCAGGAAAAAAAATTGAAGAAGTAGTCGAAGAATTTTATGGAAACACTTGGTTTGCTGTACGTTTCGACAGAAAGGAATCAAGGTCAGTTTTTTAGCATTTAACTTTTAAAAATGCTGCATTGTTTCATAAAGAATGCGGCTACCATAAAGCTTCATGATGACAATTTTATCGTGTTCTGTGAAGTAAAGATCTTTTAGCAGGTCATCGGCTTATATCCCTTGTAGTGAGCAGCGGTATAAATTGGATCCTGAAAGTGGAGAAGGGGACAGAAAAAATGTTGGGGGGAGGGGACAAAATAAAAGCTTCATGTAGACGTTTGGGAAATTACTGTATGATGTAGGGGAAAGTAGTTTCACGGAGGTAAATACCCCTCAGTCCCCCACCCTTTGAGCCCCACTGAATTAGAGTTTTATGTTTCCTCATAGAAAGGACGCTGTAGGGGGCAATGAGCCTTCATACGTATTATTCCAGAAAGTGCAACTGAATATCAGCTATTTTTATCCATCTCGGTTGACTGAAAAATGTTGTATCACTCGAATAATTTTTATTTAATTTTTATTCTGTTTATTGCTTCGGAATGACGGTAATACTTCTTACCTAAAGGTTGATTAATTTAATTTTGTTATATTCCAAGCAAAATTTCAAAAAAGACTATCCAAAATTGTTAAGAGAAGCAGAAGAAAATTACAAGAAAATATACTATAAAAGCAGACCCACTTTAATTTTAGACAAAATAGAAAAGAACTTCGTATTAAACCCATATTCTTTGAAAATTATTCCGCCAATTTCTTTCACCTACTTATTAGTAAGTGAATAATGTGAAATTAAATTAGCAATGCGATTGATTACACTACGCTGTCAATAGTTTCTAGAGTCCAGTGGTAGTAAAGCATGACAGACCCATGATGGTCTGCAAGTTGAGATGAAGGTTAGGTCTGGTGTCCTTTCAGGGAACACAGGCCTACCTCTTTCGGCGGAGAGCAGAACTCCATCTGGGCATTGTTCGATTTTCGCCCTTCGGTTCCGGGCGTTTTAGAGTTCAGTGTTAGCTTGTCAATTGTAATCACAGAATGATCAAAACGATTTAGACGCCTCGTCAGAAACACCAGAAACAGCATTAGGTGTTAGTAGGGACATTCCATGTAGAATATACCGTGACTACTTTATTTAAAATTGATGGTAGAAATAAATCTTTTGTTGAAAGTCTTTTCATACTCCCTTGCACCTAAAATATGCACGCATGGTTGACCTACGACTTAAACAAGACAAAACATTCAGATGTTCGTAATTAAAAAACTGAACCTATATCTTGTTTGCTCGTCGAAATATCACCATTCTAGCGTCCCACAAGGAAGTGACAATTTATTAAAACCACTGACTTATGGCAAGTTTATGATTTCACCTACCCACTTCATTTTACTAGCTTCATATTAAAATTAAATACATCTTGCTCCACGTAGCATTACAACAAACGATTTAAAAAGTAGAAAGGCCACTATTGAGGACGGCAGTTTCATTTTTCAAATCTGGCACTGATAATTGCACGTTTTCTCTGGATGGAAAGAAAGAAAAAAATTAAAAAAGGTATCAGACATGAACTGATCATGTCATACCAGATTGTGTCTGTTAGACTTGCCTTAAGTCGTTTACAGCAGTGTTTCCAAAGTACAAAGTAAATATGTACAAAAGAAGAGAATATAACGAGTATACCCGTTATTGTGTTCAATCAAGGCTTCGTTGTTCTTTCCTGTGATAAAGACAAATTGCCTTCCCTAAAAATGGTCAAATGATACTTCCCTAGATTTCCCTGTGGGTGCACAGCTCTGATGAAGTAGTGAGCTCTAAGATACTCGCATTTGAAACTGTATAGACTTATGCATATGATGCCACAGAGCAAAAAGTGCGCCCTCGTTTGGAGGAAAGCGAGTATCATTGCAAGTTACACCAACAAATGCAAAAAGCTGATTTGTCAACCAATCGGATACCCGCGTAAGTCTACTACTGAACACGCGTGGCGAAGTCTACTGCGTGCGTACCACGTGCTTCATCGTTTTCCTCCAAAATGACGTCCCGTGACGTCAATGCATAAGATCTATTGGGCTTTGGGATTGGTAACATTATATACCCCTCTAGGACATTAGAATGGTGGGGTGTGAAAAACAGCGTCATAGTGAGGTCAATAGCCTAAAGCATGTCATGATGATGTGTGATGGGATTTCTTCTCCTTGCCTTTATACGCAACTATAGATATCTAGTATTTCATGGCTGAGACAGTCATGAAACAATATTTGCCTGAACTAATCGAATATGAACTAAATAAACAAAACTATTGCAAAATTTAGTCAACGTATAGACTATTTACAGCATGATATCAGGAATCAGATTCTTGCTCACACAGTATTGTCTGGAAGTATGACAAAAAGCAAATAACTAGACAGCGATCTGTGAATACCCATATAGCTTCTAGAAACATTTAGAGGTAATTTTGAGGTTGTGCGATACCGGCGATTTAAAAGCGCATGACACCGTTATTTCAGTACATTGGTATTATGTGGAAGAAGACACCGTAGGCAACATTGTGCCCACAAAACCGACTCTCTTCGAATACATAACTGTATTCCTCGAACTCGATTTTACAGTACGGTATCTTGTAACAATATAGCATGTACGTAAATGAAACTAACAATAAATCCTTTTTTGATTTTCACTATCCAAACGAGACATTAAGAGATTGGAAACTTAAATTCTTTAAGATATAGATGAATAGACTAGGGAAGGTACGCCGATGTACCATATTCCATGTACCCATATTTAGATATAAAAATCTGTAGTAACTAGAGTTAATTCGTTTGCTTCCTTTTCCACAGCCATACGCGTTATACAAACAATCTTAATTGCTCTGCAAATCCTAACTGACAAAAGACAGACAGACCCTTTAGCACCAAAAGTCGTATTAAACTTGGTCTCGTGCTCTTAACAAGTAACATTACCCAATCCAATACAAAGTCCGCCAAAATGTTTCTTCACTCGAAGTTGATGTCAATATGACGTCACAGACTAATCGCAGAGTGACTGTTTTTTTCTATAATTTGAGTGTACTCTCAAGGGATTTGATCATTAAACACGATGCGACTTTCTAATTTACATCGGGAAAGGAATGCATGGCTTTTAGCAACTACCACGCTGATACATGCAACCTTTTAAAAGCTCGGCATACGTTTCTTCATTTTCCAATTGGAACTTTTAACACGTCGTTGTTGTGATCTTGTCTCTGTTAACAGAGTAATGTTTACTTGTTCTTCTGTCTAAAAATCACACAGGTTAATGACAGGGGTGGATTCAGAAATTTTTCAGAGGGTGGCCCTAAAGACGGACACAGCGAAGGGCTAAAATTAACCTTGATCCCACTGAGCCTGGCCCTCATGTCAGAAAAATCTGGCATACTAAAAAGCCCATACTGCAGGAAATCGCAGATTTTAAACAAACTTCTCTCTTTAATTCGGTGTCTGGGGCCAGTGTGGTGTAAAGAGTCCCTCAGTTAGGTTTCATAAGGGTGGTTGAACCCTACCTACAAATGTGAGTGACCACATGATATCGCAGTTCTGTTCTTTAGATTTCCATTTTGGGTAGTGTGAAATCGGTGCAATGATATACCTCTCTGTAGCATTTGATAATCACATTAACGTATGTTAGCTAAGTTATGAAAACTTCTTGTTTTTGCTTACGATATGACATGGTAACATGATTTTCGAAACACGTTTTCTGGGAAAATGCTTTCTTTACTTGGGTTGAAATCTTTTGTATAAAAAATATTGAAAAGAAACGAATCTGGTCTTCGATGCTCTTCATTGCACATCCATTGGGCAACAAATGTTTGAGACTCTTCAGATGTAAACTCTGGAACGATTCGTCACTTTGCTATCTGGGAGAGAGTTTAAGAAAATATACCCTGAAGTTAATGATCTCAGTTTCAAATTGTTTAGCCTTGAAGCAGCTAGTCCAATCCTTTAATGAGACAAACCAATTAATTGGATGATTCATGATGGGCATGTTTAGCATTCTTCTTTCCCTTAGCGGTCCCCCACTACAGTGTAATTTGGAGTACGTGACAATACCAACCTATGAGACAATTACGTCCTTACTGCATCTACTAACCCCCCCCCCCCGCGTTTCTTTAGAATGCCTTCTCAGTGTGGTAAGAAGAATTGTTTCATAGGAGGGCGCATGGGCTGGACAATACTCTGTGATCTAAAGTGTACCTTAAGTCTAGAATTACAAGAATGTATATTTTACAGTTTGGAAAATAAATCTCATTCATCCAACTTCCATTTTCATAGCTTACTCCGTTGCTGAGGAATGAAACATTGAAAGTTGTTAACTTAATGTGAAATACTCGATTGCGCAATAATCTGCGATGTCCTTGTACAACTACTTTTGCATCCTTTTGAAATTAAAACGTTTACCTTACCTTTAAAATTTTCTGTTTTCTTGCGTAGCACGTTGTATGGAAAGGGCTTATTTAGTCAAGTCACCCTTTAGCAGTAAGTCATTGGTCACATTTTGGCACAAGATAGAGTGGTTTTTGAAAAAAAAAGAAACTAAAGAAAGTAATTTGAGTAGTACAAGAATGACGCCACAAATTATTGCTCAATTTACCATTTTAAATTGAAAGAATAAGCTTCATCATTTTACATCACATCTCAGGAATGTCCTGTGAAGATGGGAGTTGGACCAGTTGGGTTCATTTTCAAGCTTTGTAACATACATTTTTGAAATTTTAGACTTTAAATACCTTTAAACGCAATAGGCAGTCACCTCAATCAGAGTAAGTGTGCCCCGTCACTCTAGTTCACGAATGACCTATTTTGATCATGTGACAATGTTTTTGTTAGTGAATTGTGAGATTCATGGATAATTTCTCCTTGCTTTACCTATTGTTTGTAATAGTTATGTTCAAAACGTCTTCAGTGGTGCTTGTAATGCAATAAGAGGAAATTTGCAGGAATTTGCTGACTTTTTAAAGCAAATTTTGGGGCGACTGCCTATTGCCTTCAAGCTTTCCCCGAGCATTTGTCACTATCCCTTAGTTACCATGCTGCAGAATTAGTCCTGCAAAGCTGACGGCATTTTACATGTCTATGAGCAAATAAATATGATACTTCTACAACTTATTTTCAGGTAAATTTTGTGAGATGTTCAAACTGCAAGGCCAGTTCTTCCAGGCGCGGATCCAAGTGGGAGCGCACCCGGCGCACGGCTCCCCCCTTTTTATCGATGACCACCGATTTTTTGACCAACGATTTAAATACTCCGAAAAAATGAGCAAATAGATATGGAAAATATGCTTCCCATATGCTGGGAAATCGCAGCTAAGCGCATCTATAATTCAAATTTTCTTGGGGACGAACCCCCAAACCCCCCGCCGTGGCTTCGCGCCTTCGAAGCTTGCTCCTCGGACTTCGACCAACGGTGTGTGCGCCCCCCCCCCTTTCTCAAAATCCTGGATCCGCGCCTGTCTTCTGTTATTTGCATACTGATTCATTGCATGGTAAGTTTACTATCAGCATAACCTGATAGGTAACCTTCATTGACTTCTAAATTTGACTGCTAAGCTCTTTGTAATTGTTGCTTTTGGATGATTTAAATCGAAACCTCTCATTATTCAATGACATAAGCAAAGTCAGAAAACTACGTAGGTTTTCTTTAATTACCATAATGGGAAAAACAGGAAGTCACTTTACATTTTATGGTCTCTTTTTGAATGAATACACGGCTCTTTTCCTCCATTAGGTTATTCATCAGAGCTGTCCGCATGTTCAATCTGTGTGTTTAATATGCTGCAATAATTATGAATTCAAAACGCTGAAATGTTGTATAACAAGAATTGAACCAAACAACTTTACAGTGCATAGTAAAATGTAGCGGTTGCCATCCGTTGATTTGCAAGTTTTTCCATAAATATAGATACAAACACGTTATTCTTGCCCGATTCAATAATTCTCTTTACACGAGAGCGGCAAATAAGAAGCCGTAAGGTGAGGAATAGGTCTTACAGAAGCTTCAGTTTGTTAAAATTCGGCAATAAAAATTCAAAGGCACATTATAAAAACCTTTTGAAAGCATAGTATATTTACTATGGGCAAGAATGTAAATTTTGATTACAAGGACTAGCACTGCCTGACATTTAAGCAAATGTGTACGATACAACAGTAAATAGTCATTAAGATACAACCAACAGTGTTATCATATCTTACGCTGGTTAAGAAATCTGTTTGTTTGATACCAAAGCCGCCATTTGTAAGAATGGTGTATTGTGGTAATTTTGTTATAAAGTCAGAGTCAAAACACATTTTCTGTGTAATTCTTTTTAATCTATCTATTTAAATTGATTTTCTTGATACTGTCAACGTTGTGTAGTTTCTTCTCAACTAAATTGTATTAAAAGCTGTAAAATTTGAAAATGAAAGAGCTAATTCATTGCTTGTTATTACTATCCATTATCATAGAGTAGGATATAGGATTAGAGTGCGCACTCCTAAAACCGCGTACGTAAATCCGCTGTGATCGCATGGGGACTCGTCTACCACACTGATCTACATGTAGATCAGTGGTCTACGATTATAGGTGGAGGCAAGAAGCTATGCTGTGTGCGAGCATGTGTGTACAAACTGTATGGCGGCCGAGTCCCCATGCGATCACAGCTGTTTCGGGGAGTGAACACTCTAGTTCCTATATCCTACTCTATGTCCATTATTTATCTTTACCTTAGAGTACCTCAATAAGTAAATGTTATTAATTTTGTAACTTAATTGTTTGCAGGATCTTTTGTGTTATTAATCTTCCTTCATAGAAGGAAACTTAAAGTGGTTTATTTACTTTTTAGTTTAAAGCCCTCATCCAAAATAGTACTATAGTAAGAACAGCGGCGTGTACATTGCCTTATCACTGATGCAGCAAAAGTCCACATCCCTTTTCCACATATGGTCAACAGATGTATCCAGTTACCCATGGGAGGTAACACATGATTACAGCTGTATGAAGCCACGTTTATTGGGCCGTGAATGACCTAAAAGGTTACGTAGAGACTGTTGTGCTGTCATATAAATAGCAAACACACGTTGTGCACGAAGCTGCAATTAGATATTTGAATGGCCAAATGCAGGATGGTATGCACACTTTGTAGATCCAGGCGTGAATTTGGTGTTGTGAACAATAAAAGGAGTCCAAGAATGTCTTAACCCGACTTGTCCATTACAGAACTCGGGTTTGCCGAGTGTTGATAAGTGGTGAGAATGATGTAAGCAATAGGAGTATTAAAGACAGTACACACCGGAAAAAGAATGTCTACCCTTATTGTCAGCAGATTTTTCTTAGGCAAATGCATTCGTATTTTCTTCATCCGTATATATTTTCAACACTTGACTTTTTAGGCACAAAGCCAAAACGTTTCCCGAATTTTAACGGTTGACTCGTGCAGAATAACTTACTGATGATGTCATCTGTAGAAAGTAACGTTGCTCAGTAGTAAAAAATCTTCTCTTTAATTAGATGTCTACCCCTGAGGAACAAACATAAACTTACATTACATAAATTGCATTTGACTTTACACCCCGATGGAGTGCTTGGTATTAAGATGATTTTGCAACTGAGAATCGCCTTCATTACAATTTTTACTCTGCTAAGATAGGTTTCCAGGTTACAGAAGCTCTTCTTGCTATAGCCGACCTAATTTTAAGAGACACTATTGAGGCAGATTTCATTATATGAATTATTCTGCACGTCAATGCCACACGATAAAAGGAAAAACTTTGCATTTTAAGTCCTTTTAGATGTTAGCAGTAATACTATTCTAAATCTTTGAGATGAACAGAATTAATAGCCAAAGAACACTAAATATTCAGTTGTCCCACTTTCATCAATCAACTTTACGTCAATCAGATTTGTTTATAATTAAATGCGTCGAGGAACAAAAACAATGTTACTTGAGGTATATAAACAAAATCAGTACAAATTGTATAACAACACAAGTATCATTGAAACTTAAGTTGGATAAACTAGTCAGGTTGAAGATTTGACAGAGTTGGATAAGGTTTTACGGCTCAGTTACTAACCAATTGGTTTAAGTCGGGCCGGCCACGGCTTTTTTTTTTCCAGTTGTGGCTCACTGGCTTGTTTTCCCTACTCCACTGCTTATGCTCAGCACCAAGTACAATGGCAGTAGGTTCCACTTTGAAGATTTGACAGAAACACAACTAAGCTTGTGTGTACCGTCTTCTTAACAAGCCATGGAGAAGAAAAAGTAAGGAAGCATAGTACTTGAAAGAAACGCCAAGACCCTATCCACTCAACATATGCCAAACAACAGATGATAAACCCAAAACTATAACAAAATTATCGCTACCTACCCATCCTAAGAAAAGACAAGAAGAAAACAAATTCTCACGAAAAAACGACAGGTCGATGATGCGAGAGTCGAAATAAAACGACTTAGAATTGTTCCATTCTAAAAACCATCTAGTCGGTCGGAAACACATATTGCGCCAGGATTTTTCCGGGGAGGGGCAGGCTCTGCAACCAGAGGGAGGGGGCAGCTGCTCGAAGCCCCGAAAGGGGCAACGGACTGTGGGAACGATGTCGACGGGGTGAGGGGGATTATGAGAAAACCTTTGTGTAATATCGTTCCTCTGCGTGGCATCTTTTGCACATGGCATCCTTTGCACATCTTTTTGCACTACTTAAGTGTATTTTCAGGAAACTTCAACTGTGGAATTGCATAGCACGCAAATTGCGTGAAAATTTACTTACGCAAAAAGAGTTTTTACTCGTTTAGAGCAAAAATAGATCAACTGTCGGTTGACCTGTGACGGGGATGGCATACATTGCATCGTATCTACCTCATCTACCTGATAAAATAGTCAGACCTCCCTTCGTGAATACCTTTGTCGTACCCTACAACAAAATTAGAGCAAAATTCTATATGTTTACATAAAAACTTTAAATCTACTTAAAGGTTACTTGGTAAGGGGGAAAGGGCTTGGAACAGTTATCTATGTATGTGGAAAGTAACTATGGAAAAAATGAAAAAAAAAAAAAAAAACTGTACAAATGCGCTAAACTTTTTGGTGCCTTTGTTCTAAAGAAACTTGCCCTATTGAGAGCAAAACTAGGGGGCCACAGGGGCGACTTGTCGCCGTCGGAGACTACATACTTTAGCGTACCGACTAGGGCTCCCCGACGAAATTGTAAGTTTTCTGACGGGGCGGGGCAGCCTTCCGACGGAGGACCCGTGGATCCTCTGTCACCACCTGGCGACACTCCTGATCGTAAACCGAACCGAAAGCTTGTCAGAGTTTAACTCACAACCAAATTGGTTCATTTTGAACCAAATTTTTTCAAACATTAAGCCAGGTTCCAGTGAGGTGCCAGATTGATTAGATTTGGGTCAAATTTTGAATTAGACGACTTAAGAGTGAAAATGTATTCTCTGATTAAAACAACTTAAATAATAGGTCAAGTTTCATATCATAGATCAAGAAAGACTGTCCTCATTTGGAATGGTTTTCATCTTCTCTTGTTAAAGAAAGATGGCGGAGATTTTTAAGATTCCTCAATAATAGAAGCACAAGCCTCATTCTTCTGATGATAAGTCGCAAACGGTCTTTTCTGTGCCTAAATGAAGTTCTCATCGATCATCCAGTATGGTACTCTTCCCCATAATTCTCACTGAGTCTCTGCTTAACTGATTCCAGTATCTGCAATTTTCTTACTTATTTCAAGTTTTCCTTTTTAGGACCTGCTTACATCTCAAAACAGATGTTTCCCTGAAGACCTTTGAACGTATGTCTTTGGATAACGAATAGACAGTCGGCATATACTAGTCATAATAATGTGATAAATTATATGAGCCCATGTTCTTTATTTTAACGTTTTTACTGTACTGGCGGGGTTTTGTGGAATACATACAGAAAAGAAACATTTGGAAATCAAAGATTAACCAATCCGTCTTAAATTTTTTAAATTTTAGAATACGTTTTTGCAGCTTATATTTGGTTAATTTGAATTCTAATGACAAGAACCTGACAAGAATTTCTTGCATTAATAACGAGTATTTGAAATACAAATAACATGGATTTAGCACAATCTTATCATTTAATTTGCGGCATACTCCCCGCAGTTAGAAAGAATGCTATTTGTGCAGATACACACATAATGTGTTCTACATTACTGGATGATCTAAGTTTCCTATGGAAGAGGCCAAAAAATTTTAAGCTATGGATCTGTGTTTGGGGTGTGGGTTTAAAGTGGAGGGGGCGTCCCGTTTTTCTAAAAAAAGAACATACTTGGAGGAATTAGCACCTAACGATGATGATTATGTGGCCTATTGGTGTTCAGTCGAGACAGTTATCTCGAAGATATAATTGATAAATACAATCATCTTGAGCAGAAATACATTTTAGAGCTCCTTGAATTTTTCAACGGCGTTAGGCTATGAGATTGGTAACACGACATGCCCCACTTAAACGAAAGAATGATGGGGCATGGAAACCAGTTTTATAGAGTCGTCAACTGAGCATGGTGTACTTGGCATTTTTAACCTACTGTGTGTTAATGAAGCCTTCTTTTTCTTCATTTTCAGGTTGTACATTCATCTTAGTAAGATCACAGACCTTCCTCCAAGGAGCCAACGTGCCCCCACATATGATACCTTCGTCAATATTTGCCTACTTCCGGACGAAAAGCATTCATTTAATTCTAGGATAGCAAAGAACAATTTAAACCCACCGTTTGAGGAAGTTTTCACGTTTAACGTAGATAAATCGCGAGGTTTTGAGAACTATACATTACGACTATCCGCATATAACGCAGATCTACCCCAGTGGTACAATGCCATTGGACATACTCTCGTGCCTCTAGCCGACTGTGTCACTCCTGACGAAAAACCACAGGATTTCAAAAGAAAACTGAGCAGAAAAGCAAAGGTAAGGGCCTCCATTGACTTTTTTATGTTATATTTCCCAGCGATACCTGTTATTTGAAAGTCTTTCAGTTTTCAGATATGTTTTCTTGATTCAAATTCTACCATTTAATCTTAAGAGTACATTTTAGTTTCAACGTTTACCATTCTTTCAAGGTTGCATTTATATGTAAATTCTTTTTATGATTTGCATAGTAAGTTTTATTATCAATTCGTATGTAGTTTTTGTTTTATTTTACCGGAAATATGCAATTTTCGTCATGAATTTGATAAAACTTATTTTCTTCTACTTTCCTTGTTTAATGGTTTCTGAAGTTTGTTTGCGGTCTGTGGTAATATGCGTGGGTTAGTTTGTTTTTTAATTTTATCACTTTTATCAACCTACACTCTTCAATTTTTGCACTAGGCTTTTAAGGACGCAGCTTAAATCGCGAGAAAGTGATCGTGTCCATAAAATATTTGAGCTTCGTTGTAATTTTACTTTGTGAGTTTAACAAGTACTTAACATATCCCCCATGGCCAAGAAACTGCATAACTTGTTTTCTAAAATATAACATAACATGTTGTGTTACGTTTAAGGCCGGTTCAAACTCTACAATTTATCGCAGCTTTAAAGTATAAATGGGCGATACATGGCTACGTTCATACTATGCAATTCTGCTTATTTTTATAGCTGTGATAATTTTTGAAGACTACAGTATGAAGTGTGTTTTCGCGGAACTGGTGTACTGTAACTGTGGCAGCTCCCTTTTGTTATTCAACCATATCCCCGTGATCACGTCAGACCGATCTGGCAGAAAAGCAATGAGTGCAATGGCCGTGCAAAATAGTTCAAGCATAAAGAGGGGGCACCAAAGTGTAGTAAATGCAATTATACCCAAAGATGAACTTAAAATCGTCTCAGAAGTGTAATAGTTAAATGGATATGGAATACGACCGCCTTGCCAAACCGCGATTGTCTAATATCGATGCTCAGGATAATTTCATCCTCAACTAGATGCGCTCAACTAAAATATTGTTTAGAACATATGATCCTTAAGTCAGGTGTTAGCAAAATCGGCAAATCACTAGCTCGATAAAGAACGCCTAACGAGACGTAAGTAATGTTTACAAAATATAAGTTGAGCTGAGACAATATGGTAGACAATGCAAATCATCTTATAGACAATATGCAGTGGTACTGGCTAAAATGAAATACCTGCATAAAGTTCTGTAGATTATGATAATAATGAATACAACGGTATTTTTCAGGCGCAAGATTTTATCCGCCATATGCACATAAACGCCATCCTTGAAGCCTGTAGCACCTCCTAATCAGTTAATGAAGAGGCTCAACGACAACGGCTAACAAACGCATGAACATAAGCCTTTGAAAATCAATATTTCAGTACAAAGATATTTTAAAAGAGGGCATACCAATGCATACATGATTGTCGGCAGCACCGACTATTTCCGATATATCGTTAAACCGCGTTCACAACTACACATGTACCGCAAATGGTACAAACAAAAATATAGCTGAGGGTTATTTTACAAAATGATATGGCGTGTGATGGTACTTTCTGTTCGATGACAACCAATTTATGTCAAAGAGTCACAGTGCAATCAATTTTTAAAATAAAGGGTGAGTGTTGATAACCTCTCTTGCCTCGACCTGGAAACCGAGCAAATAAACAAATTTTAAGATACCCTAATCATAAAACTACTGACTTCTAGCCTCTTTTTTGTCGAAATGAATGAACCAGGGAGTTATGCAAATCAGTTGTCCGCCCTTTCATACTAGGCGCGACGTGATTAAATTGGGTTGAATATTTTAACTTTCACCCACTTCTTGTGACCAATTCAACAAGTGACAGAACTGCTATTTTGTTAGATCTTATGACTAATTGGTGATTGGAATATCGCTGAGAGAGAAAAAGAGTCGCCTGTAGTGTATAGGACTGACGACATTTTTATCATACCGTATCGTATCGGTGTCGTATCGTATCGTATTTAGTGTGAAAACGGGTTTTAAGCTTTACTGTAGCAAGCTTGGAGATAATCTCTATGCCGGAAGGTGGCAAAAAGTCAAGCCTCGGATTTTACATTTCATAAAGGCTAGGAGCTAAAATTTCTGTTTTTTCAGTTCTGCATCATTCAACGTAATTTTCGAATTCACAGATATCAGGTTAATTTCTTAACCAGATTGTTCAGAATGGTTTAGACATATTTATTTTTGATATGTTAAAAAGAAGCTAGTCCAAAATTATGAGGTGAATCTTTCATTTAATTATTTTGCTCGATTCTCCGGCCATTAGGATCTAAATTTATTACATTTTTAGCGAAGGTGAACCTCAAGCAAGCAGGGATTATCATGACATCACAGTGGAAAGACTGAATGTTTTTTCTCTTTCTCTTTTTAAAATTGTTTTGACCTTGTTTTTGTTAGGGGTGTTTGCTTGCACTTGGATACTGGGTAAATTGGATACTGGGTAAAATTAAGAATATTCTAATAATTATGGTCTATCCACGGTGTACATGTATAAAAGTGGGCAAAACTCTAGAGGAAAAACAGAACATTGGTCATCAATGTGAAGCTATGACATACAATGAATGTTTCTGTAAACAAATCTCCTACTACATTACGTAGTCATATGATACGTCGTTGTGACGTCATTTGAGTCAAAATGGTGTCCCATAGGACTAGGTAAAGTCATTTTGACTAACTACTTTCTTTTGTTAGAATGCGGATAAGAATCGTGGCATATACGGTTCTTGCTATCTAGAGAATAGAAAGAAGGAAGTGAATTGACAGTTTTATAAGAATGCATACACTAAGTTACTCTATAAAACATGCTGTATTGACCTCACTGAAAACTGTTTAGCAAACCCTACCATTCTATTGTCTAAGAGGGGTAAAGAAAGAAAAGTAATCATTCTTTGATAACAGTGTTCAAACCAATTTAAGACATTTTATAATATGGCAAATTGGCTCAAAATCATAGTTTAACACGATTTTATTTAGTTAAGTGTTAAATTCAATGATACAGGGAGACACTGAAATAACGCAGGTGGTACATTGTGAGAATAAAGTAGTGTTACCATAGAAACCCATTTCTACTGCTATTACTCGGGTGCCGTCGTGCCGCTCAAAAAGGCTTCTGTAAGTTTTATTACACTGCAAATACGACCTAATGTCTGGTTTTTACCGGTTTTCGACCAGTATTTGCTTGGATTTATCAAGCCAATCGTTGCATTTTTGAGACGGCTTATTGCCCACTTCAAAGTAACAGAGTCATCCAACGTCCTTCGTCGGCACGCTATCATCTCAACCCAAATATCGTCTTTATTCGCCACATTTTTGTTTCGCGGTAATTGAACAACCGACGGCGCAGAGCGAGGTTGTAAAGTTCGAAACACCTTCAGGCTTGGTTGCATATTATCTTATTGTGAGTTTTCCTCTCAATGGCATCAACTACCACGGCTAGAAGAATGCGTACCATGCATGCAGGCTCTTCAGCTTGGAATAATGAAATTCATTCCATTCAGCGCCTTGGGAGATTTTGGTCTGCGTTTTTTAAGACTATACAAATTAATGGATCTTTGAAAAACTGCGTGCTTTAAACCGATATTATGATCAAATTTGGCGGGGGCTCCGCTCACGAATTCATAAAGAAACGAAATGACTGAAACATTGCAAGGAACAATCCAAGAATTTTTCACTCTTTAAAGAAGTGAATTACCATCAGAATTAGGTTGTCGTTTTGAGTGACAGAATTTTTCTGTTAGAAAAAAATTACTGTTTCCAAAACTAATTAAACTTCAAAAAGTGTTACCTTAAGGGTTAACTCAGGCAAAATGTTAATATAGATAATTTTATTTTAAAAAAAATATGAAAATTGAATTCTCATTTTGGAACGCTTTATTTGGAATGAAAGTTCTAAAATATTTCCTAATCTCTTGAAGGCAAAATATAACTTACCGGTAGCAACGGAGACGGCCATCTTCCACTCTCCTTTCACGTGCTAGATCCAACATCACAAAGGCATAAACATATGTAATAAAATAATTACACCTCAGTACAAAGTATTGCGATCCTGGTCTTACGGGCTTCCTTGGTCAAAGGTTACGATACAACCACAGTACCGATGGAAAATAAAATTGCTCGAACGGCGGTACAGTGTAAAAACTGCGTACAAAATGCTTGGACACCTTTGCGGTAACGGCATTACTTTTGTCGGTTCATTCGTCATAACCGCCCATTTTGGTCAAGGAAATTATTAGCCTCTGCCGAGTCTTTCCGGCGTTCACCTCCCCTGTAAACACTGGCTGTTACCTCCTCTGTGTTATACTCCCCCCGGTATGCGCTACGCCGGGCTAGATCTGTGGAGGCGCTGTAAATACCAGGCCGGCTAGGTGAACGCAATATTCGAATCGAAATAACAAAGGAGGGATAACAAATGGCAGAAAAGCCTTGACAAAGGCTAGGAAATTATAAGCTGTGTTACAGTCTTGGTTAATATCTGCGAGGCCGAGGTCTTACCTTTAAAGGCCGAAATCGACATCAAAGCTAGTAAGTCGTACATCAGAATGATTTACAGTGCAATGAGCCAGCCTATCACGCTAACTATATGGACTAGGGAGCTACCCTACATGACTAACCATGGTAGCTTGCCTTGCAGCCTATACAACTCTATTTGCCATACTGCATGACAAAGCCGGTAAGACACACTCTTGTGACAGCTGCAAACGTAGAAGTGATTCTTGGAAAAACACCTGCATTTTGCAAAGGATCATTAGGTTGCATGTAATAGCCGGCTTGAGCAAACCTCCGGTAAATTTCCGAGGCCATAGTACACTAAGGTAAGGCCTTACCCCTCGGGACGGAGGCCAAGAGCGCAAAAACAGGTCTCGAGGGGCTTCATGAAAAGGTCTCACCTCGAGATCTCCCGGTAGCCTACCATTGACTAAATTTAGATAA
The DNA here is from genome assembly GCA_029531755.1 of Holothuria leucospilota. Taxonomy (NCBI): domain Eukaryota; kingdom Metazoa; phylum Echinodermata; class Holothuroidea; order Aspidochirotida; family Holothuriidae; genus Holothuria; species Holothuria leucospilota. The sequence goes on along the minus strand of CM055980.1, from coordinate 38,838,708 downwards.
CATGTTTTTTGTTTTATCTTTTGATCATTTACATGAAAGTGTAAAAGTGTAAAAGTGTAAAAGTGTAAAAGTGTAAAAGTGTATATATATATATATATATATATATCATATGATTTGAAAATATCTTCTTTTCAAACTAACAAGGTCGAATCTAATCTTATGTAGTGATACTTCAGGAAAGAAAGCATTGAGAACCTGTTTCTCATTGTTCCAAAATGTTTTGAATTGATCCTGCTAATGCTAACTTGTTCTAACCAGGGGGTTGTCATTGGCAATGGTCACTCCCTGGTCCTGCAGCATTCACCTCTCATGCCCAAGTATTACCCTAATGAAAAGAGTAATACCTGTTTCCATTTACAAATTGTTACGAAAAAACAAATTTGGATCGAAGAGGATTGTAACTGATTATTGTAAGACACTTTAAAACACTCTAGTCAAAGGAGAAACGAACCGGAATATTTCCAAATATTTGACAAGGTTTGGCCCAAATTTGACTTGATTAGGTTAAAGACTGAAACAAAATTACAAGGTTCCGGCTCGTACCCCTTTTGATTGGGTTCTTTTCAAATTTGAAAGGCATTTTTAGAGTGGTCAAGAGAAGTAAAATTCTACAATTTACAAGCTTCTTATTAACTCAAGTTTCCATTGTTTAATTGTATATCGCGTAAAGCCACGAGTTTATGTTTGGAAATAGGTGTATCTTACAGCCATTGTTGTGCACTGTGACAATGCCGTCAATGAAAAGTAACAGATTACTAATTAACATAAAATTTGAATTGTTCAATTCTTACATGTTCCATAATGCATTTGTTGTGTTAAGAAGGAGATCCAACGTTCTAAAGACTCTTTGAAGCAAAGTTCGTTTCCGAAAGTTAGCTTGCCTTTCTTCTCAAAATTCTTATTTCAATACCTACATCAACTAGGATCAGTCATGCATTGTCAAAATTACAATGAGAAGACATACCTCTTACGTTGAACACTTAACTTTTCGTTGCCAGCTGTCTTGCAAATATGTGAAATTTTAACCTTTCGTCGTTACTCGTCACACTAAATATCATTTCACTGAGAGTCAGCTAAGAATTTCTTTACAACTTACTTTTCGAATATGTCTCTTAATGATGGGGAAAATCGCTAAAAACTGATAAAAATGTGTAGGCTTGAACAATGTTTCCAGCAGGTGACGTATTAAATTCGTGGAGACACAATTGAAGTACATTATTTAAACGTTTGCTCTCGGTCGTTTTACTGAAAATCCTGAGTAAAGTTTGTTCATTGGCGGAAACAAAACTTACTTCAAAGCATGTATAAACAATGGCATTTGTCTCAGGATTACTTGGAAAAGAAAGGAGGAGATCATCATTAAAAGGAATTAGTCAACAGAGACTTAACAATAGGAACAAAGAGACCTGTCAATAAAATGGCAGTGACTGAAAAGAATTAAATGATTTTCAAGTACATATTGTCTGACAGATTTGGTCGTTGCATCTCCTTCCTAAGAACTCCCTGTTACTGCAGAGGGGGCTGAGCCGTATTAAAGTGTACCTACAGTCTAAAATTTCAAAAATATATGTTGCAAAGCTTGAAACAAGCATCCAGATAGTCCACCTCCTATCTTCACAAGACATTCCTAAGCTGAAATGTTGAAGCTTATTCACTCAATTTGAAATGGCAGATTGCGCAATAATTTGTGATGTCATTCTTGTACTACTCAAATTACAGTCTTTGTTTTTCTTTGTTTTTTCGAAAGCCACAGCACCTTGTGCCAAAATGTGATCACTGTCTTACTGTTATAAGGGTGACTTGGCTATAAAAGCCCTCTCCCTACAACATGCTATGCAAGGGAACGGTAAATGTTTCAAGGTCATATAAACATATTAATTTTGTGAGAGTTTTACAAGAAGGGCATTGCAAATTATTGCACGATCAACTTTTTCAAATTAAGTGAATAAATTTCAACATTTTATATCTCAACAACGGAGTAACCTATGAAAATGGGAGTTGGGTGAATGGAATTCATTTTCCAACCGCTGAAATATATATTCTTGTAATTCTAGACTTTAGGTCCACTTTAATCTGAGAAAAACCTGAATCGAATCCTTTTCTGGGACTGACTTACCGGGTTTATCCAGTAATCTGCGCGAGTAATTGACTTTGCCCCGCTTCAAGGTGGCTAACACCCACCCCCTCACACCTTGGCTTGTATAAGCTTGCGGCCTGGGAGTCCAGGGTGCATTCATATCTTTCTTATCTTTAACACTTTTTTAAGTATTAAAACTCAGCGTAGAAATTACAACTACGGTATGTAAGACTTCAAGCATAGCGTCTTGAATTTAAGTGATATGGCTGTGCCTTTTTAGTCCAGTCGATGATAACTACAACCTGTCGTGTGTCTGCCTATCCAGGATTCTCTCCGTTCTATTAGATTTTTGTCTCTCTAGTAAAGTATCCCTTTGTTTTCATACCACCTCCCCTTTACAATATGCTCTTCAGCAGAGATGTACTCAAGTTTGGAATACCCTCGGGTTCTCCATGAAAGCTCGCATGATGTTTTGCTTAGTAGAACCCTGTTACATTAGTTGATTGTGACGGGTATGAGGCGCGTAATTACTCTTTACAGACTGGTCTATACTAAGAATCAAATACATATTTCGCTCCATTGCCTACTTCGCTGATTTATGCCATAAACTTTGACAAGTCTCTTCATGGTACACATGAAAATCTGTTCTGTCTTGAATAATTTGATTTTCATTGATACAAGGTTAATTTAAAAATCTTGAAACTCGAAAAACCTTATCAATCAATGCTTATTTATGAACAGGTCACGAAAATGTCTCAAATGTTAATGGAAAGTGCTAAATTCTATCAGAAATTTGCTCTGGAGAAATATTGCTAGCATAAACACCTCCTTAAGTGCATCGCATTTTTCATTCCAGTCTGTTTGGTTACAAGTACAGAGAGGAGCAATATAGGGATTTTTTTTTTGTTTCTCAAAACTGTTATATAAGTACAAAGACAGATTAATGTACCTTCTTTCAGGTGAAGGTTTTAATACCTTCTAGCACCTTTATAGTAATTATGAGAAAATAGGAAAAAGTACATTCATAACAAGGACAAAAGATCGACACTATCGTCACTTTGTTATGATAATTACTCAATTTTAATACCGAATACTGTCAGAATAAGATTTTACAGAAAGGAATATGAGTCAGATATATTGGTTTGCCTTGAAACGTATCTGTGTAGGCCGTTGTATAGTAGTGTTGGCAGGAGGTTTTCAGAATGATCAAGGGCACTTCAGATATAGTGAACTAAGGGATTAAAATTGGATAAAACAACGGGATAGAAACGCACTTTTTACTCAATCACCTCGTACTATCTTATCAGGAGGAGGGCAATTAATTAATACGCAAAGAGCAAACACTCCAGAGGCAATCTAGGCGCAACAGGGACATGAACCAAATGGGCTTGGCTAGATTTGGTTCAAAATGGACCAAATTTTTTTTTTTAATGAACCATTTTGGTTCATTTTTGAGCCAAATTCGTATCAAATATTTGACAAGGTCCTCATTCATGCCCGCATTGATTCCATTCGTCATACATTCGTTTAAGATACTTTTTTGAGTGAGCTGGCAGCATTTGATACTCCATGGAGAATATGGGACATTCCATTCCTTTCCTCACTTTCCCACACTAAGAGGAAAACAATTACCCAACTGACACTCTTTTGTCCCCTCCCCAAACAATTTTGTCTGTCCCCCCACTTCCAAACCAATGGTTGTACCACTGCCTAACAGCGATTGTAAGTACTTTCAAGTACCTAAATATCAGAAGTTCACAACGACAAGATCTACATTGCACACAAATGTCTTACGCTTTTAAATTCTGCTCCATTATACATGCAAATAAATTAGCTATGTGCCTCGGACGAAATATTATTGATGTAGCAACATTCCCAGAGAAAAAGACCTTGAAAAATGACTTGAAAATGTTGGGTATCTCAAAAATTGTCCCCCGTGACTTATCTTAATTCACTAATGAAGTTTGGTCTACTTATTTGCATGGATAAGGCGGCGTCATCATTGCATGAGTTCAGCATACTTTTGTGTAGGATCATAGTTAGACATTCTCTTTGGTGGTATCATTAGTGATTCAAATGGCATAGATTCAAATGGCGTATTAAGGACTTAATGCACGTACTGAAACCTTTCAACGAGTTAATAGGCAGATAGGGTGATGGAATACGAGAATACAACCTGGTTGGTTTGTACATTGGAATTTCCTTCAACATACAGTGAGAAGGTAAACAAAACAGAAAGCAGAAATGCTTAATTGGGGAAAATAGCTTCAAAGGAGGAGGTGTTTCTCAGGGGTGCAGATAGAGTGAGACATTTTAAGGCAATTGTAATTGCTCTCGAAACCTTTGAGGTGGGACGTTAATTTTTCTCGGAGTGGACCTTCCTACCCCTTCATTGGCTATGGGCTTGCACAAAATGTAATTGTTTGCATTACATTATAACAAATGAAATGAATTTTAAATCTTGTGCTTACGATTCAGTGACAGTCATTCTGAGTCAACTGTGTCTTTAAAGGAACAAATAACAAACCCACTGTTTCCAAGACGGAAATTGAGAACAACGGATATGAAGCTCCATTTTACAACCATATCTTATGACAAGTATAAATTTATATTTATGAATCCACTTCATTTTACCAGGCCTTCTGATATCCTTCTTAACGTGCGCATATATTTTAGTGGTGTCACTGTCATATGTAAGTAACATTTCAGAAATGTTTACGCTGAGAAGGCCACGTCCATATCTTTCGTAAGTTGAAACATACACCTGAATTTGAGGGTGGCGAAAAAACGACCTAAACTGCTGCAGAACATTCACGCTTACGGAGGTGGCACACCACCTTAATTCTTACTTTGACGTGCACACTAAATTTGCTTCGTTTCATGCAGGAGCGTAGCAATACCCTCCAGAGCCCATGGACAAGGAACAGTGAGGGGCCCCAAAACCAATGATATCACCATCCCAATTGCATAAGCCCTCTCTGGCCACCCACGCACATATTTACAAATTAACAAATACACAACGTAAGGTACTATATGCGATACTTTTTCTTTTGTCTATTGACGTGTTAAAACTTAACAGTAAACCCTGCATATGATAATGCATCATAGCTGGGTCCAAAACCCCCGAAGTTTTTTTTTGTTGATCTTGGTTGGGGGCCCCTGGACCCTAGGGACCCTTGGACATTGTCCATCCAGTCCACCCGCTTGCTACGCCCCTTGTTTCAAGGTCTCCAAAGGCTTTGTAGAAGTTCACAGTGATGGCATGTATACTAACAAGAACGTTTTTACAGAATGACGTGATAACTCGCCAAAATTTGGCATATAGACGCCCCAGCACTTCAAAGGCAATATGGGGTATGACAGCTTTCAAAAATCCATCATTAAATCCATGCCTCCAGGGTATCTAGCATTCATTGATGGTCGCAGTGTGGAGATCGAATTAACACATGCTCTGCCGAACTGATTCTCATTATTGTAATATTCTCATGTATGGTAAGACTGCTTGTATTAGGTGTCTATGTAGTATGTTTTATCTCCCTCCCGAGGTGATACGATTTAATCAACTAAAGAATGAGTGTGTAATAAACTTTTAGGAGGTATGCTTCCACATGAGTATACATTTACGTAAACATTGTAAACGGTTCCGCCCACGGGCGGCGATCCCTGGGGGACAGGGGGACATGTCCACCCAATATTGAGAAAAAATCGCCCCCTTCATGTATGGAAGTACTTCCATGCTCCATGTCACAGGTCAATCTTGTCCCTTGGTTCTTTTATCTCTAAAATCATAACCTTACATCTGCAATTTCGGAAGAAGCTAGTTTGTAATTTCATCATGTAAGCCTGCCCTTCAAAATGAAGAACAAGACAGAAACAGAGACAAGTCTGTTAAGTTGATCGGATGAATTTCTGCCTTTTAAATTCATCCCTACAAAATCCCATTCCCCTTTCTTCTCAGTTCATCTTAAGGGTTTTCAGCCCCCTCCCCGATCGGTCTACATGGGCCCGATTGAAACGCAGTGATATTATCAAAGCGCGGTTGTAGGTTGGAACTTAATGTCTACAAAATTTTTGGGTAAAAATACCCTCTAGATAGCAGGAAATGATCCTTCTCACCAGCAGAAAGTGCCAGAGACCTACTGACAGTCTCTTTGAGTATTTGTAACTAAAAAAGTAGCAATATTAACTTATGTAAGTTGAAAACAATGTCAATGTTTTATAGATTAACGCACGGTAGGAGAACATAGAGCAGGATGTAGCGACTACTCTATGGTAGACTTAAAAAGAGCGCCACCAGTCGGTCGCAGTCTTGAGGTCGCACTGAACTATATAAAGGTTCCATTACATGCCCTGCAGTATGTCGAAGATGGCTAAAATTATTATGCGAAATGAAATGTTAGACGAAGTTTCATACCTGTTCTCCATTGGTGTAACGTTTACCAACAGACAAATGCATGGAAAAGTCTGATATGAATGACACGCAGTTGATGGTGTAACTTGGGGAGTAGGAAAGCCACACCCATAGACCATACTGGGCCCTTTAACCTTACTGGACCCCAGGGATGTGGTAGATACAGAACTGCAGTGACATGTTTGTATTAAGCAGTGAGACTTTCTTTAACCATGGAGTTACCACCTCGGAGATGGTAACTCCATGCTTTAACCTAGCGGAATTTCGTACGGTATGTTATTATTTACCTCAGCCCAACCAAAGTGGTACTTAGGATGACTCTGGTTTCGCCCGGCACCCTGTGGGACTCCAGTTCCTCGCAAGAACATTCCTTGATTCGCCAGGCTGACGTGTTTGTCGCAAGTTCCCATAAACTATTCAGTGGTTCCACGTAATGCCTCACAATGCCGCACAATAAGAATCTAAATCACAAAATAGTGAATATTTATGTCTCAGAGCTTAATAAAAAAAAATCAAACATGTAAAGGATTCCACCTCCTTAAACTTTGACCAAATTCTTTACTACTTTGAAAGAAAAAAAAAAAACAACGTGATTAATGCTCGTAAAAGAACCAGTCACCGTCGTTTGGGAGAGCTCAGCTCCTCTCCTATTGAATTTGTTTGCATATCATTGCTAGAAATGCAAATATTAATATAACAGCCAGAATCTGAGATGCCAAAAATTCATTCCCAAGTCATAAATTCGCTTCAACCTAACCTGAGCTGGTCACCACATACTGTGAAGAGAATCTTCTCGCTTCGCAATAAAACTTGATTTCATTTGCTCGGACTAACTTACTTATCATACGGGTGGGTGGCAGTTAAAGAAACAGTCTTACGTAAGGTAAAACTAGCTTATGACATTTGGAATATAGATTGCGTGAGTATGGATATCCCGATATGACAAGTGACAGCCTCCGCTATACTTTACTGGCTATTGCTTTAATTAAGACTTTTAGCGTGGAATGTCAATAACCGTTAGTTTCACTGGCGGTTTCATAGATGGCAGGGCGATTATAAACATTAATTAATCAATATCAGTTTCGTTCGCACTAGAAAAAGAATATAGAATATTTTAGGGACCGTGTATGATTAATTATATGTTGTTAACTCAATAATCACAGGACATAAACGGAACACCAGCTGCGATTACATTCGTTTAAAAATAGAGAAGGCGTTGGTGCAATAGCAGTTAAATCATTTTTCTTCCTGTAGGACCACGATATGAATAGCATATCACTAATTGAAACCTCTCGTCTGCTATGTTTGGTGCAGGGTTTTCTCTGTAATAGGGCATGCGGGGTAGCTACCCTCAAGATGAGTTTCTAACACCTAAGACTAAAAAGGGATAATTGGATAATTGGTTTTCTTTAGAACCAAAGCCTGGCCAAAGATAGCTTCCTTGTAAGCCACATTACATACACAAAACAATTTGCAAGTGGGAGGTATATAGTCTTAGGACGACCCATCCTCTAAGGAAAATCGTGGGCGATCCAGATGGGGGTATTTCTGAAGTACTGTTGACAAGTCTGTAAAACTGAAGACCACCCAGATATAAACGCGTTGATGAGCCTGGACATAATGAAGTCATAAATATTATGCAAAACAGTCATCACCAATGACAATCTGTCTTCATGGAGCAATGGTGTTCGTACTTTCCATTTTTATTGTGTGTCGAAGACGTCTTTTACATTTTAAAGGGGATATGACATCCCCCAAACCAGGGAGTTGCTAGCAATTCCTGCTCAAACGTATTTAGGGTTAGCCCTAGAGTTCTAAATACAGTTGATGACTGCACTTTGATTGACTTTCATTCAAACAATGTAGCTTCACTCTGATTGGTCAACGATGACTTGTACATTCAGTTGTGTTCTTAATTAAACTCACACACAGTCACTGTTTCTCAATTTATATGGCCTCAGTGCAGGGTAGGTACTGTGCCTCTGTCTAAGCGGTATAAGAGACATGTGTTTGTTGTTTAAATTGGGGGCATGGGAGTAGGAGCCCAAGTTGATTGGGGGGGGGGGGCTGTACAAGGGCGGATCCAGCCCCTAGCTGAAGGGGGGGGGGCAGTTTGAAAAGGGGGGCGCCAACATCATGCAGGGGCCGCGTACTCTTGAATTTGACCGACTACATTTCGGAGACCAACTCCCATTATCATAGTTATATATAGCTATACGGTTCGAAATTCTGGGGACCTTTTTTTTTTTATTATTTTTCGGGCAGCTTTTACTTAACTTTTAGGACGCAGGGGGCGCATTTTTCTTGTATTGAGGGGCGCTAGACTGGTCATAGGGGGGCAGTTGACCCTAGTTGCCCCCCTGGATCCGCCTATGGGGCTGTAACGACTTGCCCGAAAAATATAACCCAAACTTTCCGCGCGCTCCGCGTGCGTTCGACATGTAAATGTACGTATCATATAGGCATGCATCGGTTATCCCCCGCATGCCAACTACATACAATAATTTGAAGTGTTACTTCCTTCCATATTGGATTTAACTTGGGCGAAAGCCGTTGATCGCCGGCCTAGGGGAGGGGTCTAAGGGAAGGGGTTCCCCCTCCCCCTTTGAAAATGTTAGAAAAATTAGAAAAATTAGGTGTCCATACATGCAATCTGGTGCCATATATGCTACCTTTTAAGTAAAATGTGTTATAAAACATTTACGTATTTTAGGTATGAAAAAAAGGCATCACCACCTCCTCCTTGAAAATTTTTGAAAACTTAAGTGTCCTTAAATGCAGTCTGGTGCCACATATGCTACCTTTGAAGTAAAATTTGTGTTAAAAAATTTACGTATTTTAGGTAGAAAAAAATCGGCATCAGTGAGGGTGGGGCATGGCGCAATGGCCCCTCATATACATCACTGATAATCATAATATAAGTTTAACCATTCCAAACACACTGGTGAATTAATACCGAATATATAGGTGTGGTGCAATTCAAATCAGAACTTTATATTAATTACCAAGGAAGTTTTTTAAACTATTGATTACCTTTAGCTACATCATTGCATTAATTATCTTTCAGAAGGTGCCCGAAAAATTCTCAGCATATTGCCCGAATTTTCACAAAAATTTTTGGTTGGGGCCCAGACCCCGCCTCCTACGTCTATGATTGGAGGAGGCGCTAAAAGTAAACTTAGTAGAGATATTTTTCTGTCTGGAATGAGATTACAGAGTCATTAAGTTTTTGTGATGAAAAGGCTATTCTAACCTGGGCATACTATTGTCAGGACTTTCTGAAAACATAACGTGACTGACATATTCTAGTCTTAAACTTGCTTTTACGCTCTGCTACATTCGTAGTGGCTCCATGCTTCCTTGATAATTACGTTCTATCCTTACCTTCATAGCAGGTGTCGAATATGTACCCTCTTTAGCGTACGCATACTCTTGGTATTACGTGTGCAGCCAATATAGGTGCAGGAGTAATACACGTCCGCCGGGCGGGCAAGTTCGATCCACGCTGTTTATCTCTACCGGAGCTTGACGCACACATTCACCCACATTCTCACCCACAAATAAACGTTTAAATCCCCTCAGTGGGCCTACCCACGTTATCTAGGATATTGATCAACCCCCCACTTCCCCATGCAGTTAATGTTTTATAAATACCATTGTCTTATCTGTACGATGTAAACTGTCTTAGACATTCATACTACTCAAAAATAACTTCCACAATTGTGTCTTAATTTTACAAATAATCGCCATTCAAGTAATCAGATAATCTGACGATTGCACTGACACTCTCTGACTGGTAAGTCACATTTCTGAACCCCACTATATCAACAGATAGGTGGGGTAACTAGTCATGAATAGTCAGGTGATGATTGATGAGTTACAGAATGTTCCTTAAGAAACGTGCAACATATAGAAAAGCAACAGTGTCCCATTACGGGACTTAGCTCATTCAGGGGAACAGAACCCCTTCGGTGGTGAAGCTTGGTTTTCACCCTCCAAAATCTAAATCTAATCGAAAGGACTAAGAAAATCCCTGTGTAGGATAGTAACAGGTATATAGAGCAGGTAGTAGTTCCTTCATTGGGAGGCCTGGTAGTTAACGAAGTGCCCTTTTTAATTTCAATACACAGACCTGCATGTTGAAGCACTAGAGTGGCTGGTTTTGTAAAGTCATTCTATATTAGCACAAAGCTCACATCACATAGAGCAAAGCGTTTAGTAAAGACGGAACGCATAAAACAATTACAAATTCTTTGTTTTAGAAATCTAACACATTTTGCAGAAGAGAGACTTTTCCTGTCCAGATGGAGTTTTGTTTGCTGTTGCTTCCCGTGATGCATTTACAATCATTGATACGTCAGAAGCAAGGCCGATGAAAAGACTTTCTCAGGTAGTTGTTTCGTAGAGAACCTAGAAACGTGCTTTGCATAGTGAAAAGATTGTTAAATTTACTTCAAGGACCATTGGCAATGACAAGTAACGCTTCTCAACAACATTTTGTACTTATCGTTTTGTTTTATCACTCTGAAGGGTTATAAACTACGCAGTAAGACACATCATCAAATATTACAATTTTTCGGCTAAATTTTTTTCACCTCAAGTCCCTCCTTAAACAGCAGGTTTTATCTCAGTATCAGCAAAGCAACATCACTTATGACGTAGATGTAAAGTGCGGGTGCAATTGTAAACGCTTACTATATATAGATCCAACATTGTTTTCCAAACTATGTGTAGATCTGCCGTAGCAAGGATTATCTTATTGGTTCACAGCACTGTCGTTCGTGCTGGAAGCACTTGCTTAAAGGAATGTGGACCGTAACTGGAGACCCCCCTGACAATTCTCACTCGGGAGATTACCCCCTCGCAACTCAATCTGGAAAATATCCACCCAAGAAAATTATGCCCTCCCCCAAAAATTAAAATTGCCCAGGGTGAGAATTTTCTGGGCGAAAATAATCCGGATGAAAGTTTCGGGAGGGGAAGGGGGATAGCTGAGAACCATGTGGACATGTTATTAAAACAGCTGTTTTACCCAGCGGTGATGAATTTAGGTCTCCTGATGAAAATGCGTAAGAATTCTTTGAAAATCTTTGACCTTTTTCAAGATATGCCCGTTTCAAAGGAAGATCATTCTTGAGAGTTCTCATTAGCTATACATAAACAGTGGTAGTGGGTGCTGCACAGTATCTCTATATCTTTTGTTAATCCTATATTAATGTGATGTTAATTACTTACCAGCTAGTTTAGTATATAGGTGAGTAGTGCGAACATCTGCCAAGAAGTTAAAAGCTAATTACCCCCCCCCCCTCCCCGCATGCGAACATTACAATTGTCCTTGAAATGAAGTTTAAACAAACGAAAGATACTATAAAACTTATCTGAGTCCCTGCTTTCATGTCAGGAATTTGCATATAAAGCTTACATGTGTTCAAGATGCAGGTGCGAAAACAGTGATTGTCTTGTAAAATGGTCAATATTTGCTGGATTTTGATGGAAATCGTGACGTGACTATTTTTGGTTTCGATGAAAGAAAAAGCTATGCATTCATGAAGGCGTGTGTATATGTATGTGTGTGAGGGTGTGTGAATGTGTGTTTGTGACGCTGCTCGTTAAAACGATATCTCAAGGAGGGAAACTGACAGTTCTCAATCTTGGTACATAGATGTCCCATATAAGAGGAAGGACCTATTGTTTTTGGTGGAGGTCAAAGGTCATCTAGGGTCACCGGGGGTCAAAATCTGAAAACCTTGTTAACACAATAATATCTCAAGATAGCTTGAATAAATTTCGTACTTAGTACGTTGACGTGCGGTATTTATTTTCGATTTTGTGATGTCGATGTCAGTGTCGACATTGTAAAAATTTACTCAGAATGCCGATGTTCCGATTCAACTTCAAGCACAGTTTACATAATATACCTATGTGCGATAATCGCGATAAAACCGAATGATTGTAAAACTGCATTTTGTAAATTCGTGGCACTTGCATCCTGATTGCTTACATAGCTGGCTATACGGGATAGCTCTTGACCAGTCGTACTTCACACTTAAAGAGGGAATGGCCAAACAGAGTCCGTTCCATGGGGTACCGTAACAACCTGGAATCTAGCATTGACCACATACATACATAGTTATGTTCACATCGTGTCTTTTGTGTGTTCAAAGCTTATTTTGTGCCACTTCAAAAGGTAACATATGTAGCACCAAATACCTGTAAGGACACCTGATTATTCAAAACTAGTTTGAAAGGGAGATAGCCCCTCCCCACACCGTCCATCACATATCATATTGCATAAAAATCAGCGTAAAATGCCCATTAAGCTAGAGCCAGCTTTGGCTCCCGGAGCACCTTGGTGTATGGTCGCAACACGGTTTTCTCTCCTTAAGAGTGTGAAATCAAGTTAATACACCAGTCAACAACAGAACTGTATTCTTGGAACTATTTTAAGACCTGTTTCCTTTCTTTCAGACCTGCACTGGCGATTAATACAATATTGAGAGACTATACAACTAACAATCCTATACCCCTCTCTTCTACACTTGTTACACTGTACACGCTTTACACCTCCAGTTACGCCTTTAAGTCCTAATTCTCAAAGTAATTTTGAAATTACTGCAAGACCAATTTTTCTTCATTTCCTGTTACAATTTGCAAAAAAATCGTTGATATAATTTTTAGTCACTTCAAGGTATGTTAAAGCTTTTCAAGATGACTTCAAAATATAAAACCAATAATTGCTTCATTTCTTTAAACATTGCAACAAGACGAATGATGCTCATATCACAAACTGCGTTTCCATCGTGACGGAAACGTAAAGAAACTACAAGCAATGGAGAATGTTCTAATAAGTTAGAAAATTTGTTTTACTTTTTTCTTAGGCTGAAGGTATGATGTATAGTTAATACATTAATACCATGTGGTACCCATATGGTAAGGTACTTGAAAAAGTCTAAAAGAAATCCGGCATAGCTGCAATTCGTGTATGTACTTACGAAGGATAAAAGGGATAATGTAAAGACAATGTGATGAATATTCCATATGGTAACAATGAACTGCCGGGCAATCACTCATTTTTTTTACCTGCTTCGACTTGTAAACTGGGTTTACTGCATAAAATATGAAATGAACGATGGAGTCAATAACCCATTAAACTTTATGCCGTCACTGCACAGAAAGTGCGCCCTCGACCGAGGTAAGCGTGTTGAATCACAACTAAATCACCACAAATACAGACAGCTCATATTTGTACCAGCCGGTATTCGCCTAAGTCTATGTGCGTTTGCGAAATGTGTACAGGATGCAGAGAAATCCTATGTAAGCTGCGGATTTCTCGAACAGAATGTAGACCAAAGTCATACATCTTACCTAGCTAACTTCATTGTTTTCATCTGTTATGATGAGGCGTGACGTCAATGCATAAGGTCCATAGACCGAGCCCATAGCTGAGGAGTGGGGTGCCAGATGGGCGAAAAATTTTTGAAATCTTTTCTGGAAAAATTTTTACCCCCTAGAAGATGAAAAATACCATTGCCTGAAATGTCCAAGCAGGGCATAGTCGAAATTGTGAGATATTATTGGAAAAATGTTCAGATCATCAGTCCAGTTAATGTTGCATGTCTGAGGCGGTGCAATGACGGTGTTTTCAAATGCAGGGAAACCTGGCAAACCGGTAATTATAGCCTACATTTCAGCGCACAGTAAACTTATCAGCAGAGTGCACATGCAGGCATATGGGTTTTAATTTAATATCGGCATTTCAGTACACCGGTATTGGAAGTCTACATGGCATGACTATGCGAACAATACAATACTGAATATAACTCGAATTTACCGGTATACCGTAGTAACACCCTACCTCAGGCTTATGCTACTATCACACTTACAGGCAATGCAGAAGCATAAAAAATACTTGCATGACTGCACTCATTCACAATAGTATGGTGACTATCAGTAATACAACACACCAATTCAACTGAATGACTGTTCAGTCGAGGCATCAAACACTGTATTCAGACGGCTGTGTCACGTAGTACACACTTCCCTGCACTGTTTCGAACTTTGGATGTGACATTTTTTAACAACTTATGAACACATAAATTAAAAATGAATGCATTTATAAATATGGCATGAATATGTATATCGTGTTCCTGCGCCTCAGGCCACCACCCTTTGTAACACAGTGAGGACAGTTTGCTGGATAGTGACATAGCAAGTGACCACGATGGACTGGTTTGAAGCCACGTTGGACGACTGTTTGGCCTAGCGGTTAGAGCACCTTCTCGGCCGGAAGGACATGGATCAAATCCTGGCCGAGTCATATTTTTAAAGACTCTAAAAGTGGGACATGTTGCCTGCTCGCTTGGTGCTCAGGATAAGAGTTTGGAACAGGTTAATAATATACATAGTGGGTTAAACCGCGAGGGCCTGAATGGCTGCACTGATTTGCATGGTCCCAGGGGCTAGAGTTCGATTTCAGGAGTGAACAGATAGTGCAGGATTTATGTATAGTGTCTTGAACACGATCAATTGAAAAATGTGCATTGTGAATCCACGTATTCTTATATTTATTAGTACAGAGTTATTACATTTCACGTACGAAGTTTTCCGAAGGCTTTACTACTGGCGTACGCACGTTCATTTTACCGTACCTGACAAAGTGTACGCAAAACCTTCAATTACAAGAGTATATAGTACAGAGAAGGAAATGAATTTCTTTGGTCTCATTCCCATTTTCACTGTGTATTCATTTTCTAATATAACAAATGTTGAGATTAAATTCACTTAATTTAAGATCGTCGATTGCGCAACAGTTTTTGATGTCCTTTTGTATAACCCATATTCCCTGCTTTTGTTTCTTTTGAATCAAAATTCAAGAAAATGTCTTCTTGTACTTCGAAAAGGAGTTTTTTCATAGGTGTACATTGCTAAGGGCTGCAGCCCAACATTCTGGCAGGAAATTTGCTATTTTGGGCTAAAATATACTCTTTTTTTGAGCAAACATGCGTTAACATTTTGGGCAAAGTACTGCAGTTAACCCCCACCCCCACCTCATTGAAAGTAGTCCCGTACGCCCTTATGAGCCTTTTCATGCACATAATGTTGTGACGAGAGGACTTTGCATAGTCATTGAAAAGTCAACATAGTCAGCTTCAAGCACCGGTCTATTACCATGTTTCCAACCCCATTATGCACCAGACAGCCAGATTTCCTTCACACGGTGTCCTTGTTTACCTCTCAGGTTGCCTGAATAACACATCAGATTAGACAGGAATATCAACAGTTCCTTCTGCCTTACTTTCTTAAATTCCAGCTACTTGAATACATAACACTGTACATTGAATGTGGAATAAAGTACAAGGCGGGCTACAAGAACAACTTCCTGTTTTGTTTCTTTGTATATTAGCAAAATGCAGGGCAAATAGAAGGGCTGACGATTTTTAGGGAAACCAGGTCCTCATGTCAAAATATAACTGATAGCGTAACTGCATATTCTTAATTAATGCTTTGAATTTTCCTCCTTTCTTTTTTTTTTATTCAGCTCTCGGAGGACCTAGGTCGAATCCTAATATCTTTGGCATATCTTCCGTCCTTAGATCGTCTTTCAGTTGTTATACTCAGAGTTCATGACATTCCTCTACAGAAAGGGCTAAGTGAAGAATACTTGGGTAAGTTTTAATTCGAAATATATCAATATAACCAGGATAATTTTTAAAATCGATTAATCCTCCAAGTAAGTAGGCGCTGTTAAACGTAACGAACCATATACGGCGAGAAAGCAACGAGCGGTCAAGAACTTTAAGACATTCATGATTCGTTTATAATTCACCGCGGTGGTGTTGTGAGTACGAACCTGTCCATGATAAACATTACGATAACAATGCCTACAAGCCATAACGACAGAACGGCTTCTGGTGAAGCTGTCCGCCTTACCGATGACGTCAAGTTGTAGCTCTCTAAACTGTCGATCATGTATCAATGCACAGTTTGTTTATAGATACATCACATAAAAATATTCCGTTCTTGATCAAAACAAATATTATTAACATTAAAGCATGATACCCTCGCTAAAGTCCAAGAGCGGTGTTTTTTTTTATCATCTGTAACGTCATATCTTGGGTGTGAGACAAGTAAGCCCGGAGTAAGTCCGTAGCCAAAAGGTGGGGGCGGAGAGTGCCTCTAGTAAAGTTTCGCCCACCTAGATAATAAAAATAACCATTGCCTTAATGCATGTCGGAATCTATCTCCTCCCCTAAAAATATTTCGCCCCCTGGAAGCTATTTCGCCCTTTACCACTTTGTCTGGCTAAGGGCCTGGTGACTAGGTCCAACTGACTAGGTTTAAAGGTATGGTATCAACATTGTGACTTTATTCTCCGTATCCACCTTATTCATTACAACTCATGAGCTCCTAAAATATGACCTTATCTCAAAACAGTCACAAGGCAGAGAATGACCCTCTATCCTCTATTTGGGTATTCCCAAAAAAAGGTGAGAATCTACCGGACTGAATACCAGAGTTTGCTCCTGAGACTGAATGGGTTTTTATATAACGTTCAAGAAATGTAAATACAATTTTTTTTCTTCAGATTTTTACCAAAGCAACGCAAAAAGGAATGAAGAAAAACACTGCTTCTACCGTACTGATCCTTAACAATTATTTCCCCTCGAGGAAGAAACGTTACAAAAAGAATCTAAAATACTTTCTTACAGCCTATCTTATTCCCCCCTTCCAAAGTTTGACTTGCCCCAATATTTTTGTCGCCTGGCGTCTTCATTGACTGAAAACATACAACGGCTACTTTAGATGTCTCATGGACCCACTTCTGTTTTCTATAAAAACAATTTTTACGAAGCGCAAAGAAATTCTGTGTTGAAAAGTTAAATTTGTTTGGCTTGATGCCGAATCGTAAGTCTTCTTGAACACTTAAAGCCGATTTGCAGATCTCGCTATACGACCACATGTTTATCAAGATTATCCGATTCTGTGTGACAACTAAGTGTTTATAGAGAAGTCTGGAATCCTACCAATGCCCGTAACACAAGATTTATGGCCAGAAAGTCCAACTCATGTCATAAGAGCAGACTTATGACGTCATTCCGATGCCATTTTTATTTGCAGAGCGTCTCTTTGTTATTCATATTGTATCTGTGGACAGAAATACAACTTACTTTAGATGAATCCCCATTTGAAAGGTAGTAAAAGCGAGAACTTAAAAAGATAATTACAATTCCAGGATTGTGTTCAGACCTTCGTTTGTTTTCGCAGGCAATGACAGTTATTTGGAAATTGAAACTGATTCTGATGTGGTATGCGCGTGTTGCCAAACGAAAATAATTTAAACAGTTTCACTAAATGTGACACACTGTTTATCAAAGCAGTATACTATTTATTATTTTTTAATTTTATCTTTGTTGTATGTTGCTTCTTTAAGTTTCCAACGATCGATTCAACCGACTGCTCACCCCATTATATCAGCATAATTTTCCTATCATCTCTGGCATCTCGAAATTTGAAAAATTGCAAACGAATCGTAAATATACTTTCTTGTCAGAAGAAAATAAAACCGATTTATGGAAGAGAGACCAACCATTAATTGGCATTTTGAAATAAAACATCTTAGGCGGTCTTAACACATCGGCAGTTGATTTAATATACCATCTGAACCCTGGAATTTAATAACAGTAGACTAGGTGCAGGGTAACGTAGTGAGGGCGATCGTCTACAATTTAGCTTTTTTCCGTAAAAAAATGTTTTAAAGTGGGTTTCAGTCAGTTCTAAGCTACATAAGACATACCTTCAAACGGCTCTGCTTGAAATACAGTGTACAGTAACTTTTTAAAAGGAACTATTTTGTTCAAGGGCGTAGGAAGCGGGGCACTGGGGCTAAACCTCAAGTCAAAATGTGATGGGGCGGAAGTATGCTTCCGCCGCCTCAAGTCATGGACGAAAACCCCTTTTTGGTTCCCTCTGTAAAAAATGTCAAAAATTTGCAATAATTCTTCCTTAAATTTGCTCAAATGATGCATCTAATTGCATCTAAGGATCCTCTGACTTGTACCATCCGGTACTCGCCTAGATCTATTTGCGTTTGCGAAGGCTACGCCGTGTGTTCAGGATACCTAACTCTACCTACCTACACATATATGCGCGCGCACACTGCCCAACCACCTACCCCTTTTGGCGTACTTAGACCCTTCCCCCAGGACGGCGGTCCGAAACAACGTTCAGCCCCCAGTCCGAAACAGGTTCCTATACCTATGAATATGTTTATGGCTATGAAGATTTTTGACACCTTTACAACAATAATTTTAGATATAAAATGAAAGGCAATTCACGCTCACGTTGCTGTGTATATATATATATATATATATATATATATATATATAATATATATATATATATATATATATATATATATATATATATATAGGTTCGCACAGAGAAAAGGCTCTTCTTGGTATAGCTCATGAATGATTTGATCATCCAATTTTCAAATTTTGAAATAGTACAACATTCATAACCGTTATAAAGAGTTATAATTTTGGGATGGGAAGAAACTATTACTAGAGGGTTTTTTTTTTTTATTTTCTTTTATTAAACAGAATGGTTTAATATTTATAAAAGATATAATCTGTCTTATGTTTCCCTTTAATAATTAAAACTGGGTCTATTCCTCCTCATATCGCCTGTTTAGTGCATCTATAATAACAAGAGTTTCATTAGCAATGCCTTTTAGAAAGATAGTCGAAACCGAAAGATGGCAAATTCAAAGATGGCCCCCTGAAGTATGTCTAACATGAAACGAAATGAAAAAGAAAAACAGCGCAAAAAGCACAATTTGTCAGCCAAAACGGTGTAGACCTCTTTACCCATGGAAAATGTCCCTGCCCCTTCGGTCGGTTCACTCCGCAACTTCAGCCCATTAGATTGCCCATGTGGCTATTTCTAGCAGTCTAGTGACCCCTGGAAGTTGTTCCTACAGATTTAGAGTTCACGAATTGTAACGATTCACCGGGCTGTGCACAAGGGTTTAATACCTCCTTTTTGATTAGCCACAAGCATAGGTCATTGATAGAAAGAGAATCTGGTGACCATGGAAGATAGGGTAGCAGTCAGAAGCGGGTCACAAGACTACACTGGTATTTCCCCAGTAACCGAACAGAGACCTAGGAGAATACATTAGGCCTGTAAAGCTAACGCATTGACGTCACGTGACGTCATTTTAGAGGACAAACGATGAAGCTCGCTAAATAAGGTACATGACTTTGGACACATACTATACGCAGGTACACGACGTAATCTCCACACTCGCAAAAATTAGCCAGTTGTCTGCATTTGTTGGTGTATAAGTTGCAATGACAAGTGCTTACCTCTGACGAGGCTGCAATTTCTGCTATGTGACATCATATGGATAAGGTCAATCATGAGTGACACCGCCTGTTCTGGGTAGGAAATTGCAAGATCTCACAATTTTGTCGGTGCATAACTCTACGTACACACACGCGCGCGCGCACACACAGTGCGTACCCACCTACCCTTCCAAGCGTATACTGACAAATAGGAAAAGCCTGTGTTCCTCAGTGCTTCAAAAAGGAACGAAGGTTTTACGCAGTCGTTTCGTGTAACACGAGTTCAACCCATTTCAAACAAGTAATCGATTACCGATGGTTTGAGAGACATAGTTACAAAGTAATTTTGCAATGTTTTCCAGCGTTTTTTGTCGTTCGTTTTGACAAATACAGATATTGCTATTAGAGAGATCCAGAAGACACAATTCAATCTAATATAATATTAGATTATAAAAGAAGAACTGTAATGACATCCGACATCGGGGAAAAACGCACATATTATTGTCAAGTGCTTTTTTAAGGTTTGTTTTAAAGGTGTCTCTAAAATGAGGCAACTCCAGTGTCGGGAACTGGTACCTGCTCAAATTTAAACTCCCAAATCGTATTTTACGAACTAGTCTAGCGGCGAAGTCTGAAAATTTTCGACCCCCCGGTACAACTTTGTAAAAGTTGACACCTACCCTTAAAATGTTCCTTAGGGTGTCAGCTTTCATTTTCTGTTGGTTGTCACCTTTTAAATTTACCCGAACATGGTAATTATGAGGGTCAAAGGTCACGAGTCTATTTTCACCCAAACTCCAACAATCTTGGTACTATACATGTGTACTTCACCTTCAGGGGAGGCTTTACCTTGAGTCTAGTGTGGTAAATATTTTGAATAAATTTACAATTAACATCCCTGAACTCCAATCAATGCATAAAACCCTTAATTATCAATATTTACTATGTTTTCATTGAATATTTTCATTATTTTTTTTTTTAGTTTTTCCCATTACAAATTTACATGATATGATATTTCAATGCATCTTATGCATGTTTTACCACATGGAGATAAAGCGTCTCTCAATAAAGACAAGGTAAGATTGTTAAATAGGCGTAGGAAGCGGGGGACTGGGAGTCCCAGTCAAAAATGTGAGGGGCTGAAGTATGCTTCCGCCCCCCAAGACCCAAGGGCAAAACCCCCTTATTTGTCTCTTCTGTAAGAAATGTCAAAAATTTGCAGTAAATTTGCTCAAAGTTTGTCCAAAATGTTGCACCAAATTGCATCTGAGGCCCCTTAAATACCCAAAAATGTTCCACAGGGGAGGGGGACCAAACCCCCTGCCCTTAGACTCCTCCCAAGGACGGCGATCCGAAACAAGATTCACCCCCCCCCCCAGTCGTGAAAAGCTTCCTACGCCTATGTATCGTTATAAGTTCTACATTGCAATATAATGCTCTTCTTGGATAAAATTGATCTGTCGAATGTTTGCCTGCATAGCGGCTCTCTTTAACTTCTGACACACTGGGTAACCGTAGCGAAAGGCTAAACAAAAAACCCCGTCAGCTATGTGCAGACTAGTCAAATTTATAAACCATATCTGGAAAGTTTAACAAAAAATGTGGCAATGGTGTTTCGTTTCAGTGTTTTCAAGTTATCATTTGTGGTAACAAATTAAGATTTTCTCATATAGACGAGGTTTCTGACTATACATTTATTAAAGCCTTTAGACTATATGGCGTTGGAAAATATACATCTGGCAGTTTTGATGTTGTGCTTCTGAAGGCGAAAAATCAGAATGGTCATTACAAACGCCGAATGCACTTTGTAAGTAGGAAAAGTAGTGATGAACAGCTGAATTTTTTTTATTATAAAAATTGCGAATCCCATTTCAGATGTGAGAGTAATAAAATACAATGCTCCACCTTCAAAATGTGTCACTAAAATCTTGTCCTATATGGGTCAAAGCGGTAAACAATTAACAAATTCTTTGCTTTTCATAAAAAAGAAGCATTTTGAGTATCCTGTCAATTGAAACTGCCTTCATTAATCTGCATATGAAAATTCAAATCACCAAACCCTCTTACAGCCAGTTTCATCCATACCCATAGCCAGACAACGTGCTGAAGAGGGCGAGAAAGTTCCCAGACTGTAAGAGGGAAAATCATTTTCAAGGCACGAAATGTGTTAACATAAAAGGCAAAGGTAATTTTTGTTCCTACAATTTCTCCCAGGTGTTAATGTTTGTGGGTCCCTTCACTGATTTTAAGTTATGGACCTGTATTTTCGAACAGAGTGGTCAACACATGGTTACATTCAGGCTATATCTGAATCTGGTTGACCGTGATTTAACCAACCAATTTATGTGCTTGTTGCCAGGCTAAAAGAATGATTGGTGGCAAAAACCCTCGAGTTTGCTGAATGCTTCTTACCTCCAATCATTTGTCGACAAAAACGTATATTGTGCTAGACAAAAAGCATGATCAGTCCTTAGAAAGGATCCTGTTTTCTAAATATCCGCCTCACGATGCTAGATGTGGCTGGAATTAAACACGTAATCCCTAATTGTGATTACTAAACACTGTCTTTATAACTTTACCAAAATGAAAGCTAGATCATATCTGAATTTGTACCGTATTAACAGCCCCTCTACAAGCTCCATTGAATTCATCTCAACATAATCATTTTTTGAGAACTGCGAATTAGTAAAATCAAGTCTTGTTATGGATATGTGCCATTTCCATGTCCAGACTTGAAAACAACATAGATCGGTGCAAGAATCATTCACTGGCTTTCCAATACAGGGAAACAACTAATAATTATATTGCTCTGTAACCACAAAATATTAAAGGTTTATTTACCAGTAAACAAAATGAATTAAATTCATGTAACAATTACGATGGGTGTAAGGGACACTTTCTAGGGGGAGGAGGAGGCTAAGCCGTTTGCCCGAAAAACTGTAATAATCCGACCAATGGCCGGATTTTCACAAAATGTGCCAGAGAAATAGCATTTTTTTTTCCAAACTCCGGCTGACCAAGTTCCATTGCGACTATGTTCCAACTCCCTCTCATAAAAAGATAGCAGAACAATGTGTCTTGAAACAAAGCAAAATCGTACTTTGTCAGTTTGTAGCGGTAAAATGTATTAGTTGTATGCCATCCCGAGCAAAGACGCTTTCTGCTTTACTAAAATTTACCATCACGTCCGAAAACATTTAAACAAATATCTACTTTTTTGCATAAGATATTGTTACAACAAACCCCTTTTCGCTGATCTGGTTCATGTTGGCAAATAGTTATTGCAATGACAGAAACACCGTAATGTATTTAATAAATAATTAAGTCAATTAATTTAGTTAGGCTATGTGATTTCGCACATTTAATCTAATCAATGCAATGGTTCCACACATCCTAACAACCGAAACAAAAATTCAAATTTCTCTGATACAGCTACGAAAATAGCCTACATTTCATGGTAGGCCTATAAATATTTTCATTATATCTCACCTAATTTTAAGGATTGCAAGCTCTCGACATTGGTAGGGGCGGAAGCCATTGTCCAAAGCCAGGACAAAAGCGACTGATTACTGCATGGAAGGATTAAATAAACATTTCGGGTGCTATTGGGGCGGCACAAATTTGGGACTTTTAGTGGAGAAATTTCTATTATTTGGTGTTTTTATTGAAGTAAATTAATTTAAAAATTTGGTTTTATATTGAAGTAAATGCAAAAGGTTAGGTTTGCAATTTATTTTGAAAAATAGCCCTCTTTGAGAGTACCGTGACTCAACGAAACTTTTAGGACGACCAGTCGCTGTCGAAGATTAAAAACTTCATCGCACACACTCCCATTCTCCCTAAAAAAAGATTTGAAAATTTTTCCGACGGAGGGCCTCAACCTTTCTCGAAGGGGCCATGGCCTCCTCACCCCACCTGGCCTCACCCCTGACAAAGTTGCTTTAAAACATCTGAATAAATGTTGTTTGAAGTCACATGATTTTGTGAAGGTCCTTATGGGGAAAAACGTAAAATGCAGATCAAGTTTAAAAGGTGCGACCTTTAATGACCCTTGACCTTAAAACTATGTTCGAAAACTAAACAAACATTCAAATGTTGTATTTTAAACATCACTCGTCCACAGTTTACAGAACGCGTGGGATTGTATCTGGACCAGGGGTGGCGCCGGGATTTGCCCGACAGGGGACCAAGCTCCCCGACGAGGGGCCAGCAACCCGAAGCCTCGATGAGGGCGATATAGTGCCGAAACGATGTTTCAAGTAAAATTTTGGCGCGCGAAAAGCGCCGAAAATTTCACACTCTTAATGGAAAAAATTGAAAAAGTTGGGCTTTTACCACGAAAAATTTGAAAAAAATTGGGTTTTTACGAAGAAAATTGGAAAATCTGGGGATTTTATTGAAGAACTTGCCCAAATTTAGACCAAAATTAAGTAAATTGTTGGAGCGACTGCCCGTAGTCAGGGACTACATATTTTATCGTATACATAGTAGCTTCCCGAAACCGGAAAATTTCCCCGACGGGGGGCAGCCTTCCCCGACGGGGGGCAGCCTTCCCCGACGTGGGGCCATGGCCCCCTGCCTCCCACCTGGCACCACCACTGTTCTGGACGTTTTTCTTCTTACTCTTCACCAATGGTCCAGAATTGAAATTGAAAGGTGTTGAAAACAGACTGTTCAATGTGTCTAAGTCTGTTATTCAAATGTCTTTGTTAAGGCTACGAAAACACTCTATAAACAGTTTATAATTCTTTTATTTTCCTTACATTTTGAGCACTTTAGGACTGTATAAATTGTTCATTTTGACTCACAGCATTTTATAAGTCTCGTCATATTAAAGTGTGTTAAAAATACTAAAATTCTGAAAAGTTGACCTTTTTGACCTTTGACCTTGAAAATTTGCATGTTCGGGAATTTTTAAAAAGTGACAACCAACCTAAAATTTAAATTTACATTATAAACAATAGTTTTAGCATAGTCGCTATATTTTACATATCGGTACCGGGTAGGTCAATTTTTAGAGCTCTTTTTCAAATTCGCCGCTAGACTAAACAGCGATACAGTGATTCCCTGTTCCAAGTTGACATGTGACGTCATTGTAACGACACCATCCGCACTACCGGGTGCTTGTAAACTTGCACTGCGTTGTATATGACCCATGTACTATATAAGCTCACGTAACTAGGTCAGTTGTAATACTTACAAGTTGCGATGAGCAAAATGCCAAGAAGGTTTTTGTTGTTCATATTTCCTTACTGTTTCAGTGAAGCAGACGGTCTCCTGGCCACTTGGCACATATCCAGGCTAGTGTCAAGCGCATACATCGCAGTTACTAGTAAATGTGTCTCTCAGACATGCATATCCACTTGAAGTTGCACAGTATGTAACTAGCCTACCACTTGCGCACTCGTACTGAAATATCTGGGCTATCAAGCGGGACCTAGCAATTAAACAAACGGAACACTAGTAAGGTACCGAGTTAATGTTAGACTGGCCCACTCGCATTCATGGATTTATACGTCAATTGTCCTATTCTCGATGTTTTTCATCTCAATATGGGCCAGGGACGTTTACTCCCAACTTTGCTATGGTATGAAAGGTTGTCCAATTTGTTTCGTGTAGTTTTTCGGATGGACAATATTTGGGAGCTAATTCCCGGATTGGCGATAAGTGAACTCTTACGTTGGGCATACGGTACTATGATTGCCACTGTGTATGAAAGGACTAGGCCAGGGACAATGTGATCTTGTCAATTAGGCCTAATGGCCGAAGCAGTTGTGTCGATAATTGCGAACATTCTGCTCTTGTAATTGACTATGAAGGTGCCGTAACTAGTAACGAAGCGACTTTCATCATTGTTGCGTATCACTCTACATAAACCCAGCGTAGTCGAAGTGAACGGAAAAAGTACTGGTGAAAAAGGTACTCAATCGCTGCTTAACATGTTGCAAAATTCATCAGACGGAACATACGTGATAAGATTGCCTTGAGGCTTGATTGCGTCATCGTTATTTCATAAGCAAAAAGTCTTAAATCAAATCCGGCAACGGGTTGCCATGATGCATAGCCTCTGTAATATCGACTGAAAAACCTCTCACACAAATATAACACAGTGCTCCGTACGTGCTTGCTGAACAGACATGTGCACTGCACTACAGGCAGAGACTCTCTCACAATGACGTCACTCACTGAGCTGTGTGCTGTTCGGGGTCATAGCAGCGTCAGTCACAAATTTCTGAATTCTGGTATACTGAGGACAGGGAATCCGATGTTTTAATTCCCTTCGTTTATAACTTTGTGATGAGCCATTTACAAAATTCAAAAAGGATGTTTTTCAGTAGTGCCTAAGGGAGATTTTGTTTTCTGTTATTACAGTTCTACTTTAACCCTCTGACTGAATCCTCATCGTGTGTCCTCAATATAAAAATATCTGTGTCCAGTCTATTTGTGTCTTAGAGGACAGGACGGTAAGACAGTTTATTTAAAGATATGAAGTGACTCATAATATGCTATTATTTTGTCTCCTCAAGTCTTGTCTGAGCCAGTATCCATCACAGATTGGAAAGAGTAGAGCGGGGAGGGGTGAGCTATATCATTTTGGGGGTGGTATGTCACTGATGGCTGAGTCAGAAAGTTATGGAGAGGTGACCGAGCCCTTACGATCTGTTAGAAGGAAAAAGGTATATAATTTTTCTCTCTGGAAAATTGTGGGGAGTGGGGCTCGTGAGGGTTCGAAGCTTTTTTGACCCTAAGACCCCTCCCCTTAGCTAAGCCACCTACCCTACATGTAAAGTGTTACGTCTCAAAAACGCGAAGACGTTACACAAATATGAGCAGGATATTAAACAGTCACGAACCATTTTGCAAAAGCAGTATTAATTTCATATATTCGCTTCTACTCCAAAACATTTTAATAATTTAGAATCTGTTTATGAATTCAAAAATATTTTCCTCATCTAAATAAAATCCCATTGGTAGTAATGTATATTATATCATTACACAAGCTTATTTATCATGATATGCTAAGGAGACATTTTATACCACGTCAATGTTTACGAAACAACTAACCGCAGAATACATTATTGCTTGCCGTGATAATAGAGCCATGCTAGGGACCTCTCACTGCTCTGACGCATACTGCATGTACAGTACCCTAATGTATCTTTTCACATTATGTCAAAACGATTTACCATGTATACACTTCGAGGTGGCTGCATAGTATTACAATACTTGTCTACGAGAGTATCCTAGCCAATGGATCAGAGGAAATGTCAGATAAATTAATTTCCCTAAAGGTATGGTCTGCTCGTTCATATGAACGATGGGAGGTCTTTGATCAAAAAGGTAGGGCAACAAGTTTATCACTGAGCTGGATTAATCTAGCTTTCTGATTACTTTTTACACTTTCATAAATTTAAGAATTGTAGATACAGATTGTAGTTTCTGCTTCACAAAATCGAAACAGCTTTATACAAATGAAGAAAAAGTTTTTGATAAAACTTAAATGTAAACGTGTAAAATGAAATGCAACTTTGCATAACGTTTTCAAGACATGTACACTTATGTATAACCAGTTTATTTTTAAACTCAAGTTATGCCAACTAAAATCATTCCTTATTCAGCAATTACCCCCTCAATCTCCTGACGATGGAATGATGGTAGCATACCCCCTATAATTGCCCCATTGACTTACACACTAATTTGGAAAAGTAAAGTGCCCTCTAAAACCTTGTAGAAGTTTTCGCCAGGTACAAGCTACCCCTCAGAAGAAAGCTGACAAGTTGGCCATTCATGGAAAATTCAATTTCCCATACCATGACCGTGAAGATTTTTTGCTAGCGGAGCTCAAAGCTTCCGTACCTTTTCCAAGAGCCTTTTTACTCAGTCAAAGCCTAATATACAGCCGCCAGCTTCTAAGCCCATAATTTCCCCAACAATGCTTCAATTGACCCCATTTTGCCACCAGTAATACTTTATCTAGTCTGCTTTCATATCAAATTGACAAAAGACCCCATCCTGTTTGGTAACATATCACAAAAGTTATCCCAATGTCTCTTATTGGTGTTATTTGTGAAGGAGAACAAATCGCGCATTAATATTGAGTTGTTAATGGGGGCGTGCTACCTGATATGATATTGGTGAGAAGGGCAGAGACAGTCTTGACGTTAGAGATACACAAACAAACGAACTTCATCAAAAGGGAAGGAGGTAGGAACGTTCTGTTTAATCTGACCACTCTCTTGAAGCCAAGAAAAATGTTTCTGAAGTCGCTTAAACACGTCAAATTTGGGCCAGAGGTCCTTGTCAGGTTAATTTAAATGAAAGCAACACCCACATTTGATGTCGAGACATTACCCTCAACTTATTTGATGCCTGTACGATAATGCATGCATAAGAGCCCGGCTGAAAAACATGGACTGAACCCTTCTGTAACCTTAAACCTCCCCCTCTTTCTCTCTCTGCCCACACAAGACCATCTTATCGATCAGGCTCGTAGACGGAATTCTTCAGTCAATGGGTGGGTGGGGGGGGGGGGAGGTTAAGCACGAAATTTGGGGGACGAAAATAACTTGAGACTTGTGCAATATAATGTAAATTACTTAAATGTTTACAGGCAAAATTTTTTAGGGGGCATATCCTCTTCCCCTTCCCAGCTCCTCCTTGGCCACGGCCCTGTTATCGATGGGCTTGGAGTTTGTCAGTACGGTACTGTTTAGTTTGCCTTTCGTTTCAATAAAGCAATTACTGAAGAAGTACCTGCATTAATTTCACAGCACCTTTGTTTCCACCTCAATAAGACTTAAGGAAACAGCTGGCTTGGATTCGTTGATGCGTTCACTCAATAGCTATGGGAACACCTGTCAGTATTTTCTTTACGTTAAAATGAAACCATGTACAGTCATCCAGATAAAGCAGAATATCTCCAAGAGCTGACTTTCGGAAAAAAGGAGATAAGACGGTCTCTTTTCTTGACAAATCCGCCAGTGTTTAATGTTCTCTTGTGTCTTATTGCGGTAATGGCAGTTATTTTGCTTTATTGGAACAGCTTTTTGAAGCAAAATACAAAAGAGGGAGGTTCTAACTCAGTAAGGGAGCCTGACGCTCCCACCCTCGCAGAATGTAGACGTTTCTCCAACATAAACACTCTCCATTAGTAGCGTGGTGTGTGGCCACCACCCCGGGGGGGGGGGTGGCACCCCTATCGATTAGTTGAACGAAAAAATCCTCGACTGCCGTCAGCCCTTCCTATAGATAACATTGCATTAAACCTAAACTGGTGAGTTAAAGATAAGGCAAATTAACGAATTGAAATTGAAACTTTTCAATAAACGTTTTTAATCTGTTATTTGATTCAAGGATCACATAAGCTGTACTTCTTGTGTGTCAAAACGTAAGGGTACGAAACATTTTTCCAGCAGTTGTTCTGAGCCATTTTTGCCCCAGAAAGAACTTTCTTTTCAGAGAAAGTTGCTCGATTTATTTCCCAAATGTCTGTCGGAGAAATCGCTTTTACCCGAACTCTGGGGCTCGCAGCTTTCTATACCCCCGACTCGAACGCATATGGTGTCAAGCACTCTTTGTGTCTTCTGATCGAGTTTTCATGTATGCAGCAAGCGAGAGGGGGTGGTAGGTGGTAGGAGCTTTCAAGGGGTCATTTTTGTTCTCTTTTCG
The DNA here is from genome assembly GCA_029531755.1 of Holothuria leucospilota. NCBI lineage: Eukaryota > Metazoa > Echinodermata > Holothuroidea > Aspidochirotida > Holothuriidae > Holothuria > Holothuria leucospilota. The sequence continues at coordinate 38,809,202 of CM055980.1, read as the reverse complement.
GCTGTCAAGAGGCTCCAATCAAGTTCAAAGATGTTTAACAAGATGTACTCTTCAACCTGGAAGACAGGTGCAACCAGGGGTCAGGAACCTACTTTTATGATTTGTTTACCTTTCATTTATTGGAGATAAATTTACCTCAATCTGTTACTTTATCGGACATAACATTGGATCTACGAAATCTCTCAAGTATTCGAATAATTTTCCAGTGGAGGCAACCCTCCCCTGGACCCCTCCCCAAGATGGTGGTCTGGAACATTCAGCCCCACACCTACCCCTTGCTAAGAACATTTAACTACGAATATAGGAAGAATTTATATCAGCTAATAACGTCTACTTGTAAACCTTTGATTGGAAATGCAGCTTCGAAAATCATTAGTCCCTTTCCTACCCCACTTCTTCGCTGATTTCGGAACCATAAAATGTTTCGTGAATTGAGTTAGTGGAGGACTCTTTTTTGCGTTCAGTGTTTTTCGTACAGATATGGATTAATTTTATACATATGTATAACAACCCTGCAGAAAAGGAAAATAAACACAAAAAGAAAGAGAAAACAAGTGAAAAATGTTGAACATGTGCAAGAATAAATTAGATACAAGTTGTAGTACAGTAACTCAGGTTATAGTAACTCCATTCAATAGATGCGAACGATTGTTAATGTGAACCAAATAAACAAAAAGGACATCGAGAAGCAGTGCAAATAAATAGCAAAAATGCTGATAGAGGTCGCTATTTAGTTTCATCACGTTTTCAGATTTGTCATTTACAATGGCAACACCATTTGATATCAAGCGATAAGACTGTAAAGTAAAAGCCTTTCGAACAGCTTTCTTCCCTTTTATTTGTAAAACAAAGTTTTTAATATGTAAACTTTGTTCCAAACTTCCCGACAAACAACCTTGCTGGTACGCTTGATTGGTACATTTTACTAGAACACTTGACTTCTACACGTTACTAGTACACTTGAAGCTCAAAACATCTTTGTCAAAATTCTGGTCTATTTTAACATCTTCTGCCGATGAAAGAAATCAGATTTCATCATTCCAAATATCTAAGTAAGCGACATCCTAGATTTCTACTCTCCTTGCCCCAAACGGTTACATACAATCCTAAAATGGCGGTGGTTACATACAATCCTAAAATGCCGGTGGTTATTTCATAGCAAGGGTAATGTTAATCGTTAAATATTCTAGGTTGTAAAAGGAATGAATTAAAATTCAGTAAAATGACGTTACATGGCTTGAAATGAATCAACGAAAAAGCCAACGGCAGTACGACATTTCCATTTATATCCGCAGTAATCAGTCGAATGTCGCTGAACCGAAAAGAAAAAATGTAAAATAAAACCTGTTCCTATTTTAAGATTGAATTGTGGGAGGATGTAATCAAGTAATATAACGACAAATCTTTGCAAATGACATTAGAATGACATTTTCAACATACAACTGTAATTTGTGAAACGAAAGGCCGGAGAACGATGAGAAAAACTCTCTTTATATAACTGTCACTAGAATTAAAGGTATATATGTCAAGAAAACCAAATTTAGAATTAGGATTTTTAAGAAGAAGGGTTTCATCAAACACTACTTTAAGTTACGTTTTCATTCAACTTACAGTTTATATTGTTGTGGTTATTAGGGCCGGATTTACCTGCAGCAAGGCCCTTAATCTGATATGTGTGTTGGTGTGTGTGATGAGGAAGACCTTTCAACCAGCTGTTGCCATTGGGACATTATTGGGGAAGGGGAGTATGTGACACTAAGCCGTCCGCCACCACCTGTTGACGAGCAGCTTACAATGACAATTTTTGTTAAAATAGTCTGTCAGATTGCGGAAACTGACATTTCCCAGGCCTTGTTAGTTAATTTCATTTTTCATTCCATAAGCCTATACATTTATTCATCTAATACATTCAACAAGTACACATCGAAAATTGTCTTTTGTAAAGCTCAAAAAGTTTACAACAACAAAAAATAAAATTTGAAATAGTGGAAACATGATAAAGAAACAAAAACACCAATAACTAAAATCAGGTAAGAACAAATGTAAAATTGACTCCAGTGTCTCAAAATTGAATGCATCGTCTCGTCATTGATATTAAGATCTCGTGGCTGAGAAATTGGCACTTTCAATGTAATAAAGGTAAATGTATTTTGTAATATCAATTTGGTGGATGTAAAGAACGTAACGTTATGCTGTAATCTCAGCTGTTTTAATTTTCATTTTGTAGACAGGTTAGTGAAGGTAACCTTGTCTTGATAAGTAAACCACGTGACATGTGGGGGCTGATACAGCTTTCTGAGGTCCTAAAATCATAGTCACGGCAATTAAATATTTTCCCATTTTCATGAACGTTAACAGCGCTCTTACAATGTAATATACTGATACCAGGGAGGTGTAGATGTAGATCCATCGAAAACTTTAATTTATGCTAATCCAATTAGATTGACATAGATTCGAGACTAAATCCTTTAATTTGGAATTATTGAAGTAAAGGGCATTGAATTCTTTTGTCTCATATCTATAGGCAACTTCATTCATACGTACAGCACCCCAACAAAAAAGATTATTTGGAACAATGCTTTAATGTCAAACTAGTTGCCGACAGTCAAGTACGAAACACTGTTCTGACATTCAAAACGACTGTTTATTGCCAAGCAACCTAATGTTGCTGGCAATAAACCAATGCTCATGATTCATGCAAATGAGTAAAAGAAGTGTAATCCTAAACTTTGCTGTCGGATTTTGACCAACGTTCGCATTCGCCCGCATGATTTAAAAGACACACCCATACTATGCAAGTTACAGAGAACTAGACAAGTATGTTGTAGATAGCGTCGAAACGCGTAGAAGCCCTAAATTAATTTACAGCTTGAGCCACTGGCAATGTTAAGGCATGGGGTTAATTTCCCTATCTGCTCATCAAGATGTAGGAGACGACGTGTCCTGTTTGTGCTTAGTTCTTAACACCTCTTAAGCCTATTGAACGGATCATCAACAAAAACAACACACAGAAGACATTATTGTCGGCAACTAGTAGGTTCAGGTAGACGAAATATCCCGTAAATAAAGGAAGGATAATTTCTTTTTACAAAGACTAAGAAATTTGAAGTCGTAAAAAATGATTTATCGTTAACACCACAACATTGCCTCCATTAAATACTGATTTGGGTAGCGAGTTTATACGGCATGAACTATAGCCTACTTCCAGCTAGCTGCACTTCACCAACATTTATACAGTCGATATCTCCGATCAAAGCTGTGGCTATTAGATAAATCAGGCAGTTGCAACAGACTACCCGGATAAACAAAACTAGCGCCATCATTCGTTTGTCTTCAGCGGAAGATATTCCTACTAACTGAATGAATCATTTTTTGGTATTTTGGATTGATTTATTAGCCACGTGTGGCAGCTGTAGCAAACCACTAAATAGTAGCCTAGCAATGTGTACAACTCCTTTCCAGTTTGCTGCTGACATATCCAAACATACATATGCTATATTTCACTTTTAAAAAGCTTCCTTTCGGGCTGATACATTACTGGATGGGTGAATGACCGTTACGTTTTTCGACGGAGGGGTTTTGATGATTCTTCAGGCCAACCTTTGTACGAGGATATTTTCCAGTGTAAATTATATAAATTGAGCTTCTAATGTCTGGAACCTGTTAGATAGGCCTATGCTTTGTGTGGTCAATAACATAGTCAACGTAAACACGGGCAACTCGAATCAAAACTGTTGAAACGGCTCACTGCCAATTTGACCCACCCAGGTCCGGATCCAAGGGGGCGTCAGGGGCTTACGCCCCCTATTTTCGGCAAAGCAATGATTTTTGTAACAGAATTTTACATCTCCAAGTCCATCTGATTGCACCATGCACTTTCTGCCGACGGTTACGCCCCCTTTCTCACATTCCTGGATCCGGTCCTGCGACCATTCATTCCCCTTTAAAGTAGAGATTGACGCAGAATTGAGGAAACAATGTTTTTATCTTTCACATCAGACATCATTTGTATATTATACATTACACAGTTTTTTTTTTGTCACCTTTAACTTTTAACCACTCCAATTCAGACTCATTTCATTGATTTTATGTTGTAATTTTAATAGCAACGCAAAAAGCTTCCACTGGCAAATTGGGGATGCACAGAGCGCAGTTGTATCCACGTAGCACACTAAACAATCAATCAACCTTAGAACGTGGTGTCACTTGTATTGTGCTTAACACCATTGGCGGATTAAGAAGGAGCGGACCAGGCCATGGTCAAGGGCCCAGCTCTCACAAGGGCCCAAGAGAGTCAACATCTTCTCAAAAGTGGGGGATGACCTTGACCAAAACTATTTCAACCTAAAATAGCGAAAGCCTAGAGCGAGGGATCCTGGGCTCACTTAAGGTCCCTGGAAAACTTTGGAGGCCTGATGATCTGTGGTGTAATCTGACGCATTTTTCCACAATTTTGATCGATAAAATGGCTGTTTCTACCATTTTCGAGTTTGCTTTCATTGACTCAGCTATATGTATTGCAAGGTATGAAATCAGCAACGCGCCTTCTTTTTCCTGGAGGTTGGGAAAACGTTGGGGGATCCCCTCTAGTTTCAAAAGTGGGGGGACATGTCTCCTCGCCCCACCTGTTAACGTCCAGTCAAGCCCCACTCCCCTTATTGGATAAGTTAACACAACACTTCTTACAACGATCATTTATGCATTCCTTGACTAACATATCATGTTTTCAAATATTTTCCTAATCTGAAGGGTGGATTTAGGGTGGCGTGACCCTTAGCCGCTAGGAATGCAGGGCCCTGAATAATTCACGTTTACGACCACTGTTATATTACACGTAATGTCTCCTGTAAATAAGTAACGATATCATGTAACTCAAACATTTCAATTGAACCGGTAAACGCAAATTATTCAGGACCCTTCAATCCTAGCGGCTTTGGGCCCCGCCACCCTATATCCGCCCTGATCACACACAAAAGCCTTCGAATGCATTTCCAAACATGGGGGAGTAAACAAAACAGTGGTGCATTGCAAAATGGGTATAATTTTGTTTTCACAGCAGATAGTTTTATTCCAAATTACTGAGTTTGATGTCGTTCGCGGGCTTTATTTTTACGGTGGTAAGAAACGGTTGCAGAAAACAAGTTATGATCTAAAGTAAATTAGCACTGGCGTTGTTAGACTTAACTAGAGCAGTCTCTTCACCGACTAAAAAAAAAAGAATTTCAAGTCACGAATGTCGACGCGTATATTGCTTTAACATTTAGAATAATTCCCTTACTCGATGTAAAAATTAAAATTCGTAGCGGAATTTATTATGTGGGCACAGATGGTAATTTCTTTAATGTATGGAAGTATAAAGCTTCAGGCAATTTAAAAGTATTTACAGATTAGTGAGAATGCGTTATAACTAATACTTTGGAGGTAGTACTTCCATGGTATTTCGGTGGTAACAAAGGGGGTTAATATGGGTTTTAAATCGAATCTGGAATGCATAGGCGTTCGCCGTATTTTGTCGGCGTAAGGGGGGGGGGATGAGCCTTTTTTGACCGGGAAAGATGTGTGCTACCCAAGGAAATTGTCCAACATTTCCAAAAAATCTGTCCGAGATGTAGAGTTTTTTGCCACCCCGGGGCTGCAGCCCCTAGTCCCCACCCTGGTTCGTACGCCAATGCTGGAATATCAGTATGCAATTTACAATGACAGAATCTTTACATCAAAACAGGAGCTGATCAAGGGGGTGGGACCCCCCTCCTCCTTCTTAAAAAAGCAGTATAGACTGTGCTTAACAATGTTGTAAATGTACAGGTCAAGGTAGCGTGGCTTTACCCGCCCATGTAACCCCTACTTGCGCCCTTCCGAAGAATGTTGATTCCGCCACTGGTTAAAACAATCCATGATCAAATCGACCCATGCTTAAGATTGTACACAGACTATAGTACGACATCTAGTAAACAGGGGCCCCTGCTTTAACTTACGATGTGACGATGAGACATTCTGAAAGAAAACTATGCTTACCTCAACTCAGTTTCAGGTGGATACCTTTCCTGGCCCAAACCTGAATTATTAATGAATAAATGAATAACGGTTACTTAATATGAGAGGCTTTCATGATGGTTAAATGAAAGGTTTAAACTTCAATATAGTTTCAATGATAGAGAGTACTAGTGCATTACGGTGCAATTTCCATTAAGTTCTCAATTGTGGTTTTCGAAATATTAGCAGGTGGAATTCAACCCAAAGTGAACTTACAGCAAGGAGAGATGACATTTTAAGCTCACATTGATCCACACTGTTTTGCTTTTTCACTTAACTTTCCAACCAATTTTTCTCTCCCGCCATCTCATGCTTCAAAAATGTGAATGCATGAGAGGTATGAGAATTCTGCAACATTAGCATTCCTTACAGGAAAGGGGGAAACAAGCCATTGAAGAAAACAGAGATCAAAGCATTGTTCAGCAATGTGAGGAAATGGTGACATCAATCCAGCTTGCTTCAAGTTCATTTCAGTTACAAATGCCGTAACTTCATCTATAAATATCCCAGGCTCATGAACACAACTTTGGTCGAATGAATATCCACCATAATGCATAGATTTAGTTCTTCATTCTCAGAACAGACGTGTCTTGCTTAAACCCTTCCTTTCATCGTACATAAAACTTTTAGTGAAGTGGTTCAAGTTTTCCTTTTTTTGTTTTTCCTCAGAAACGTATGTGAAAGTGAGACTTATTTGTGGCAGTGAGAAAATTAAAACTGAAAGGACGCCATCTATTAAAGGTACCGTGAATCCAGTGTTCGCTGAATCCCTTGGTTACGTAATACCTGCCTTCTTCATTGAGAGAACTGTCCTCGTTATTCAACTTATGCAAAAAGGTCATCTTCGAAGAGACAAACTCATAGGACAGGTCATTTTAGGACCATATTTGCTGACAGATTCCAAAAATTTGAGTCACTTCGGACAAATGCTCGCGGGAAGAGAAGCGGTGAAAAAATGGCACTGTTTGTATTTGTAAGACACGGATACACAGCGAACGGACGGACTGACGTAACAGTGAAACCGTGGACCCATGTCACGTGTTTGCAAGGTTCTACACGTCATTAACCGACGAGCGTGCATTGTTTTTGTTTTTTGTTTGGTTTTTTTTTGACTGAAGAAATGAGCTGAAGATATGCATCAGCTCAGAGAGAAACCTCTCTTACAATCAATGACGTAATTAATGACGCAAACTTATTTCCTTTGATATTTTCTTATCACGATATTTTATTAAAAATCATGACAGTGAGGGCACGAAACTTTATATAATGTTGTACATTGAGAAGGCTCTACATAATTACGATCATTACTGGAAAATATGGCATTCCTCCCATGAAGGTCCTTTGAGCCTGTTTCCATAAAAAACACACACAAAGTAAAAAATTCGACAGTACTTTTTTGCAAACTTTCTTTTGAACTTTTCTTCCGAAAGATTTAAAATGAAAGGTGCAAGGTTGGCGATGACAGGGTGGGTGGAGATGGGGGCTTATTTTACTGCAGTGACGGATAATCACTTGTCCCCTTGCCGACATCAGTTCAACAGATTAATATTTTTATAAGACGACAGCTCCCTCTTGCGCCGCAATTTGTGCGCACCACTCACTATGGCAATCAAATAGCCTACATAAACAGATTAACTGACAAATACATGCGTGTACGTAAATTCTCGTGTATGCTGAAGTTTAATCAAACGTTTGCGTATAGAGCTTATGCATTGACGTCGTGCGACGTCATTTTGGCGCCAAAACAGTGAAGCACAGTGCACGTACGATCGACGTAGATTTCGCACGAGACAGTAGAATACTACGCGCGTATCCGACCGATACACGAATCAGCTGTCTGCATTTGCGGGGGTAAGTTGCAATGATACACTCTTGCCCCATTGGAGGCAAGCGTGACGTGATATGCATAAGCTCTATACATCATTCACAACGGTCCGCCCTTATGTCCAACAGAAATAACCGCCGACAAAGTGGCTCTATACATACTTTTCTTCTTTGCTTTGTCTAATGGTGAGTCGGAACCATGGAAGAATCATAAGCGGTGTGGTTTGGTTTTTCAAATCAGGATTGGTCAGAAATACCTTCATCATGTTTTGAATATGTGTTTTACTGCCACTTTATAATACTTTGTCGTGTAAGACAAAATAAACGCTTGGTCATTGGAGTGCAAAGTAATTCAGAAATGTTTAGGGATGGGGACTAATTGCCTCTTTCCCCTTCTGAACCCCCTTTTCCTTTTCTTACAAGTGTTGACTTTGACCAAGACAATCGGAGATAAGGACGTTTGACGTCAGCTCCTCATTTTTGCGTACGTCAGTAGCTGGCTGGAAATGTCGTTTTTATACTTCTGAAGGACTTTTCATCTTACGCAAAGTATGTTTAATTTCACTTGACACTTTATGAATGTTTCTTTTTTACAATCATGTCGGTCCAGAAACTTCAATCATACTTTAGCCACAACTTTTGGAAATACCCTGGTAGCCTGGTCAGCTGAAAATGCCTTGTGAGGTTGTGACCGTGTCAGGTGGAAATCTTCAAGAAAGTGCTTGGAGCACGCTTTAGGGGGACACGATTAGAAGATGCAATTTTCTACATTTTGGACATCTGGAGACACTTTTTACAGAAAAAAAATACACTTAAGTACTTTAAAAAAAATTGGGAAGGAGACGTGCCCCTCGTTTGCCCGTTCTACCTCTCCCCTGTTACCCTATTTGGTATTTTGTAAAAGAAAATTTTCAAGAGGTATCAAAAGGACTGTTTAGTAACTTTTTTCTTTCTTTCTTTCTTGAAAAATATCAGTGCCTGACGTTGTGCTTAGTTTTATAACGCAATCCAGTGTGTTTTTGGATGGCTATATTGCAAACAACACTGGCAGACTGGTAGGTTTATAGTGATACATGACATGCATGGAACACTGCAACTTAGTGGCAAATCATAGCCACCATTGTAAACACTTGTGTATGTATTTGTACTAAAATATAAAGGCATGACTGTAGACCCATTTCACGTACGGTACGGTTTTACCAGCAACTCAAAGCCCCTATGTTGAAAGAACTCACGAGGCGTAATTGTGCATGCATACACAAATTGACCATTCAATCGAATTCATTGGTGACCAGTGATGTACATGTTAACGCGCGAAAGTGCGCCTTAGCGCCGAAGGCTTAGGCGAGCTTGCTAGCGTTAGCATGTACATTATTTGTTGGTAACATTGATGATGTGAGCATAATACTTCAGTGCGTGCATACGTGTAGCGTGGGTAACTCATACAAGCTCTGCGCGTAATCTTCCAAACGGCGCAGAAAAGGAAACGTGACGTCAAGTGAAACGGATCTATATGGAAGTATTGTATACATGTGCTAGATATGAAAATAATATAGAATCCATTCTCTGCTATTTGAGTTTACGATTATCGGAAGAATACGGAAATGACGGGCTTATCCCGAAATAGCTATGCTACACTGAACCGACTGCGACACTCGGGTAGCTGTTGGGTCAGTGCAGTGTCCATCACATTTTGTTCCCGACCAGACTGCCATCCGACATTTGATACTCGTTGTGCTCAATTGGGGAATGTTTAATATTCGTCGTGTGGTCGGGACAGTTGCGTCGCCGTTACGTCGCACTTGAGTCGTGGCAAAATGTGGCCGTTACTCTCCCCCGATCGTGTGACCTGATTCTTTGGGGGTAGCCAATGGAGTGGCTTTGCGAAATTAGCAGACGGTTGTCAAAGGTCAGAATTGCGACCCCATATTGACACAGTAACCAAGTCGAGTGAATCGAGTACCATCCTCGGCTCCAGTCTAGTGGCAACTCCCTGGTTCTGCTAAAGAATTAACAAAAGTAGAATTGCAAAGTAGTAAGTACACAAACACCACATTCATGTAATGTGAAGGAAAGAAAACAAAATCTACTTCAGCTGATGACTTAAATGACGTTCAGTTACCTGATGAAGTGTCATAAACAGTCCGCTTGTTCTTTCAAAAAAAGAGCAACTTCGCCCACCAATTTGAAAGACTATTTAACTGTTTTACTCTAAAAACGTCCGGATAAAATTTGAACCTAATCTGGATCGGAAGGGCGCCGACCCAAATCCGTGTAATTTGAAGTAATCAAATTTGGATAAAAATGGTCCAATCCTGATCATTTTTACCCAAAAGCTGATGAAATAAATGATCAGCGGCGGATTTGATGTTGATGCCCCTCTGATCTGGACGTTTTTAAAGTGTTAAACGTTACTAACAGTAGGCCTATGTCTTTCCAGAGAAGATGACACAACTACTTTCACCAATTTTATTGACGTTTAAGAAACTGTGAGGAGGTCACTAACCCATAGTATGCCCTTCCCTAGAAAGAGGCCATACCCACAGTCACCAAACGCTATGACATTTAGTAAACGATTACAATGTTACTAACAGTCAGTACGTCGTTTCCAAAAAAGGAAAGAAAAAGGAAAAGAAACGATACAACTACGTCCGCCAAGTTTAATGACGTTTAGTAAACTGAACCAACGTTTAATACAGTCAGTACATCGTCTTCAGTATATTTTTCTAGCTTTCGTTTCGTTATCTTAAACTGATACACAAACAGATCCAGCTTCCGTTTTTTTACTTCCGCTTATCCCTTATCTGATGAACATGTGTAGTGCCGCTGAATAACAAGTCGAAAATTGTCGCCTTCTGAGAAAAAGTCGTTAAGCTAAACAGTATGAGTATCTTCTGACTAATGAGGTGTGCTGCGAGATCCGTATTAGTATTTATTATACTTATCTACATTCAGGTGAAAACAGAAAACAAAAACTCACCTGCCTCGATATCGTATTACCCAACTGGCCCTCCAAAAAGAAAAGGTTCAAGGCTAAAATCAGAGATAGGCACGTACTGTATTCATAAGTTTAACAGTTCGGTGTATCAAGTTAAATAAAATTTGCATTCAAAGCAATCTGTTACTGATTTCAATCCGCCTTGGTTGACAGGAATTCTTGTCGTTTCAGGCCTCATTTGTAAACTATATGGGTAAGACAAGCAATTGTTCCTGTAATGAAAGTTGTCAGTTATCCACAGAAATGTCAGAAATACTACAAGCATAAGGCGTATCCTAGTGAAAGGTAATATCGAAGCAACTTAAATACCGTGTGCACTGTACCTTTCCCAAAATACCGGTTGTAACACGTGATTTTGACTTCTCACTTCACTTTTTTGCATAATTTACCAAATTAAATTCTCTGCTGACTACGTTATAATATATTCTATTTTACAAGGTGTTACAGTTTCTTAGCTGTCCCAAGGGGATTTTGCGTAGCGGTTCTCTTTAGCTTCTAAAACACGACGCTAACCCCTATCGCCGTTGGGGTTTTTTCGTAGCGATGAGCTGACCGTAAAAGTTAGCTACGCCAGCTGCGTTCTTGGAAGTATTAATACGGGATCAGAGGTCTGCGTAGGCGGTATATTTTTACGGTTCGAATGACTTCGACAGCAGGTGTTATGAATAAACACCATGAAAGGTCAACATTAGTGTAAGCCAATCATAAGTAATGTCCCTGAAAGTGTTTGCATAATTGAGAAGGAATAAATTTTGAACAAGTTTTTTCTTTCAATTTCTTTAAAATGTCTTAACCTGTCTTTAAATTCAAACCATCATGAGTCATGCCACATACCTTTGGTTCATTGTATTGCAAATGCCAGACGTTTGAAAAAAAACCAAGTGAATTCTCAGAGCAAATGCGATTCAAAAGTTATACCATACTTCTCAAAGCCATTCCTCAAAGGCCTATGGGGGAGCATTTCGTAACCGATGGGTGGGGGTTGTTTGATTTGAAATGGTCCCTATGTAGCAATAACCCGGTGAATGATTTTTGTCCTTAAAGTGAACATTTTACTCGCGGGGGTGGGCTGCCGACAAGACACCTGGTCTCTCTCCGCTCTAAAAAAGAATATTGTAAAACAAGAAGCTTGTATTATGATTAAGTTGAGCACACTTTTTCAACCGATTAACAACAAAAGGAGAAATGCAATGTCATCCGTTCAGTCGACGAAAAGCCAGCAGTGTGGTGACTCATATGATAAACCAAGAAGCTGGCTGCTGCCTCTTGTAACGAATGGGTAAACGTGTCATTGGCTCATTTAAAATATGAATAGTGCAAGAATAGAGCCTTTTAACTTTATGTCTTCTAAATATAATATTAGAGGCTTTATATCTGATAGTATTCACTCACTGACCCTCACCCACGAAGAAACGTTGAAATGATCTCAGTTTCCTTTCTTAAAATTACTCCTGGAGACTGTCAAATGAGGTCAATGTATTCTTTTTGACTTTACTCTGCATCTTGGCCTATGTAAGCTATGATTTTATCTCATTCCCAATCAAACGAGAGTACCGTATCAACCTGTGTCTTTTATCTCGGAATAGTCGATATAGGTGTAGGGGTAAAACTTAACCTATAGAGTTACAATCAACGCTTTGTCTTCACATACTGATTCTGCTACACGTTTCAAACGATAAAAAGTTTATCGTTCATTTACCTGTGTCAGAGTGGTCTATTCCAGCTGTTGTGCACCAATGTGTTTCACATGTGCGTGGTTTTAAATCCCGCTCGATGTACGTGGGTTTTTCTCAGGGTACTCCAGCTTTCCTCCCACTTGACATTTGGCTTGTTACTAAAATCGATTTCCCAGCCAACGAAGACGGTTGCGCGTCGGACTGAAGCGCCCTCGGGACAAACAGTTCACTAGCCGACTTTGTTTTGCTTTGATCAGGGACCTAGCCCTTATGACAGACAGCAACCCGGCAAGGCTAAAGTAACAAGGTCTATTCGCAATGGTTACCTTGCACGTTACCTTCGGGAGTAAGGTTTGGTTCCCCCCCCCCCTTGGCTCTTCGCCAGAGAGTCGAGGGACTTTGGAAAAAGTACGTTACCTTCTGCGATGACGTCACTTTCCGTAACACCACACTCAGTATTGAATACGTAAGCATGAAACCTGTATTGATAATTTCGAAGTAGCGTCATCAGCTTTGTTTACATCAAAAAGTTGGAGGGCATCCTTACACTGCATGTTTGAAAACGTTGGATTCAAAGCGTTCTGTGTAGCACTTCAGACTGCCTTTGTGAGCGCATCAACACATCATATGTAGACTCGACATTTTATCTACGTCACGTTCCTAATGGCAACGCACAGTCATGTTGGGAAAATGAGCGGGGCGCAGATGTACTCCCGTACAAAACGTTACCAAACAGTCGCAGTCTAGTAGTGCTACTGGTGCTCGTACAACATATCGTGTACAGGTATATAATATATGGGGTCGCTCGGTGACACGCCACTTCCCAATGACAACAATGTGTTGGAGTGAAAACAATGTGTTGCGCGTATTCGGCACGTAGTGTAGTCCAGGGATTGTTTTGTCTCCAGCAGTGTAGCGCGTAAAAGGTTCCCATATGGTCATATTGCAGTCAGTTGTTTTCACTGCAAAGTTGCTAGGGTTACGGAAAGACCCGGATGACAAACCACCATATATATATATATATATATATATATATATATATATATATATATATATATATATATATATATATATATATATATACGCTAACTATTACACGTTTGTCAGATCTTGTACAAACTTTCCACGTGTCTCTCCAACATGGCCGGGTAAACAAAACATACGGTAACGTTACGTGAAATGGGTGTACAGAGCTTTTCACAGACGTTCGATTTGTCGCAAATCCCTCTGTTTGATGAACATATTGACGGTTATGCGCCCATCGTATGATGGTCATCTGTCCATTGTCCTGCTATTCACGCATAAACCGTTAACACACCTTTTGCGCACGGGTTGTGACCGTCAACATTGCAATCAAAATTGCTTGCTGACGTCAAGTGAACGAAGTTGTCCTTGCTATTGTGTTGTTTTACTTTTGATAAAGAAACAACTATTGACTATAGTCTCTATCGTTTTCATCGCAAAGATTAATGTTGGCATTTTACAAGATTGCTCAGTCTGAAATTCTTCTTAGCCTGTTAGCAATGTATTTGCAAATGTGTCATCATCGGAGCTCTAATTGCTATATACACAAAGAAAGAGGTAATGCGTCCGTCTCTAGTGGGATGGTAAAATCGAAACGATGGCTCATATTTCCCTCACGCAAAAACAGAGCATCGGGAAAATCTCAGTGGTCGATTTTCCTCAAAAAATTCTTCCGAGTTTGATAACATCTGATTGTTGCCAGGAGAATAATTATTCAGAACTCTAATGTAAAATGGGGCTCAGTTTATTTCTGGGAAATCCTCTTGTGGTAAGTTCAAGAATGCTGATAAAGATAAAATACACGACATAGGGGAAGTGTCTTCAAGTCTTGTGTTTTTTAATGAATCGTAATGAAGAATACATGGTGAGACATATCGTGTATTTCATCTGTGGTTGTAAGATAACTTAAAAGAGATAATTTTAATCTCGTGCAGAATATGACAAAATATGTAATGAGAGTTTGGTAATGCCTTCGAAGGATTTACAGTGGATCTAGTAAATAAGATTATAACATAAATTTGCAAAGAAGAATCATATGCTTTTGAGGCCACAAAAATTGGCACAGGGTTTCCATATGTTGGGGAAAATTTGGGCAACCTTTCTCTTCTTTCCAAAGAACCAGAGACTTCAGTTACTTCTTACCATTGATTGAAATATACACGTTGAGTTTTTCATGCCCTGAAGCTCTTACATTATTTTACAACCTTTTGTATATATGGGAGTGGTCGGGTTTGGATATCAAAAGCATTGCAGCATTTGATTATCACATTACACGAGTGGGATGGCTGGTACGCTCAACAAACTCTGCAAACCTGGCAATATAACTGCTACGGGGTTATCATTTATTTCCCCCTGTGATGCAGGCCCTGTTGGTCACTCATGCATGGTTATTAGTTAGAGAGTAGAACTGTGTTTTTGTGGTCATGAAGCGCAAGGTCAGAACTTGCTGTAAAGTAGGGGTTCTTAATTATTTTTTGTTGGAGGACCACTGTATTCATCGGAAACTCTAGCGGGTCACAGATAGAGGTAGCCGGTATTTTGTCCTTGCAGAATCTCTTGTTTGATTGGCTAAACAGGGTCCAGGCAAGGACGAATTTAGATGGTTTGGTACCAAGGCCTCTTCAGTTTTGGGACCCCCATTTGGCGCTGTTCTAGGAACATTTTGGGGAACGGGGGTTATGTGTGATACTATCTTTGTAGAGCCCCACTTTTCGTTGGCTCGTTGCGTACAAGGAATTCTTCGCCCAAAATACCCCCAGATTGCCGGAAATGACACGTCCTAGTGTACAGTTTTCTGAAAACGTGCACCCTATGCCACATGCTAACATCCAATATGGAGTCTTTGATTATCCACTTTGATGTCTAAGAGGCATTGTGTTTTTGCTCCTTTTTCTGTCTCGATGAGAATCTTCCAGTATACGGTATCCTTTAAAGCAACCTACGTGATAGAAAGTATATTTAAGGAAATTTATTTTTAAACTCAACATATTCCATAAAAGAGGACCAAAATGGGTTTGACTGAAACTAAAAAGAAGGGTTTAGACTTGAATCAAATTTTAATATTTCAGAGGGAAATTCGAATTTTAGTATTCTGGTGAAATTTGCATGAAATTTGATGTGTGGTTCTCATGATATCAGCAGATGAAGTTATCACATTTTCAACTCCAAGTGAACTTGAAGCAAGTACAGGTGACATCATAACCTCACATTAATGAGCTCTCTTTTGTTTTTCTTTGAACGTAATGCCCAGTTTTCTCCTCCCTTATCCCATGTTATTGGAATGTGAATGCATTAGAGGCATGGGAATTTTACAAAATGGGGAGCTTATATCCCTATTAACTTTAAGTCAAACCAACAGATTATAAAATAAACCGAGACAACAAAGTATTACTTATCAACGCGAGGAGATAAAATAAGCCCTGTTTGCTTCAAGCTCACTCTGATTAACAAATATAGCGTCTTCAGTTTCTGGTATCTTGAGTTCTACAAGTTGGAACTGAATGCAAATTTCACCAAAATGGTTTGACTTAGTTCTTCTTTTGGAATATTAAAAGTAACTATTTACCTAAACCCAGTGTCTAACTTAAAGAGATCCATCGACTTATCAATTTTAGAATAAGGGGAAGCTGCAACTACCCATGCTTCGTGATATTCTGAAAAAAAAGTAAAATTTGTTAAAGTTTAATTGAAGTGGCGTTATTCTTAATGTAATTACGAACAGCCTATTCTTACCGACGAATTGTTGAATAACATTCATATCTTTGGTACAACGAATAAATCTTAAAAGTTTTTAATGTCTTCAGCAAAATATCGGACGTAAAAGTTTCTTACTTGGTAAGTTTTACAAAAAAAAATTCTAAAGTTTACGAGCTTTTCATGTTTACATGCTATTAAAATAAATCCATTTTAAAATTATCTTTCCGTACAATGGGACTGATGTAATCACCAAAGTAAAACAGCATTCTTTGTTATGCATCCACCATTAAGTACTTGAAATATTGATCTGTTATCTTATTCATGTGACGTCATATCCTTCAATAGTTCTTATCAGCTATAAATTTTAAAAGAATGTACACATTCATGACAGACCGGGAGGTCGCCTTGAGGCAGGGAGGTTATTTTAAGTATATTCAAAACAGTCTAGCTTTATTTACTCCATACTTCAATCTCAAGAGTTTCCTTAAATAACCGGTTCAGAGTTATGCATTCTGCAGTTTATATCAGTGTCGTCTCTGGCGTATTGACACAGTGGGGAATAAGCGATACCGATTTTGGCGATTTGCAACGCATGTCAGGAATTTTGCAGTCCCAGCAGATAGGTTCCACTTTGTTTGCACACAAAAACACTCTTCGAGAGACCACTTTCGTTTCTTTCTACAACCAAACATTACCTCATCCAACCATTTCACTCGAAGTTTAAGACATATGTACTTTGTGTACAATATTTACTTCAAACCAATAACTTTTCCCTGCATGCGACTGAGGTCGAAAACCACGACTTTATCTTTAAAATTGTGTTTGCTAAAACAAAATATTGCAATTGGTCTTTGTCGTTTGTACAGCAGAGACACAATCCTTCCCGGCCTGCATTGTAATCCTGTAATGTCGAACTCGCTTCTTATTATCCACACGGAGGGTTTGTGCCTTCTTTGAAGTGTACAAAATGTTATACTCAAAAGTATTTCATTAAAAGTAAATATTTTAAGATGAAACAGAAAAGATTAAGAAAAAGAATAAAATATAATTATATTTACTGCGGTTACCGTAAGAAAATTTTGAACTGATGGGTGCATAGTTTTAAAACACTATTGATCCAAACGCTGTTGATTATGTTTCTCGTTTATTATGGACCTAAATATTTACATTTATCAAACGGATTTTCCTTCAAATTTTCAATCTTTTCTAGGTTGGAGTACCAATACGGCCAGTTCAGAGTTGTTACTGCGCATGTCCAATTTCTTCTGGTCACAGGTCGTAGCAGTACAAAACAGAATCATAAGTTACACACTGTGCGTATAAAGGTTTGTGCAATGTGCACTAGAGTAGCTATCGTAACGCCCACGAATGGGGAGACCAGATAACCTCCATTACTTTTGACCTGTAACATGCAACCCTAACTCTGAACTGGCTTAGAGTATCTATTACATAGGCTACGAGTTATTTTGTGACCACTTATTTGAGTGGTTTTATTATGACGTAGTTGATGATATATTCGTCACATGCTTCCGGTCAAAATTATATACATATGAGAATGATTCTATAATTCTGTCAGTAACATTAATGTTGACCTATGCAAATGCATCGCTTTATTTCCACTTGCAACCGGTATGGCATTATACTATTATAGCTTTATTGCTGAGTAGTTCTTTCAGTACTAGCGCATTTAATTGAAAATATCTTATCTTTCTTATAACATACAAATCGGGATCGATGGCTCCAATGTATTCCATTGTCGGGGCGTCGGGTGCCCCCACCAACCCTACCCCACCCACCCCCGTCTCCGGGAGTCCGCCCTAGAAGGGCTAATTCTGGCACCACCACTGAATTTTTCTGACCTTAGTTACACTTTGCCAACAAATTTTACATGAAACAGATTCATTTTAGTTACAACTTTTTTCTTATTGGCTAACACAAAACCCCGCCATGTCGAAGAAAGCGTGTAGTAAGGTTCCATAATGAGCCCTTAAACTGAACAATTAATTGTAATCAGCCGTAGTGCACGTAAAGATACACTGAATGCGCGCTACTACACTTGCATGATTGTAACGTATTCAGTACGTAGTGGCACTCCAAGTATTCTCCGATATGTCAGCATAAACAAAGTTTGACATCTTGTGAAACGGTAGTCGGGGTAACCCTCACGCGAGGGAACGTGTTTACATTTGGTCTTTTCACTTACCCCGACGTCAGGAAGGGGGTGATTTGTCAATTTTCTATGACTGTCATGCCTTCTCTGCTGGTTTGTTGATTTAGTTCTGGTTCATTATGTAATGTTAACAAATATGGACAACTAACACTTAATTATTAAAAAATACATAGGCTCCGTTTGACAACCTTATAAAGTTTAGTAGAGGGTTCACGGCGAACTAGGGCATTCAGGAAGGGGTACTAGATTTTAAGTAGAGGAGCGCACAACATGAATAAGCTAATACAACAATAACCTTGGAAAGAGGACTGTCCATTGTTGTCAACTAGGCCTATATAACCGTCTACGGTACACAATACACTAAACTACAATGCCCTCTCCATACTGAAGAGGAATTAAAGCCAGTGCGAGAGTGTAAAACAAAGATATTACAATATAGATATTTGATATATCCCCATGCAGTCAGTGGCGCCACCAATGAGAGCAGGGGCCTGAGGCATTTTCTCCCTTTAAGACCGTTGTCACCACTTGCCCCCGAGTCTTTCCTGTACAAAGGTTTACAGTGTACAGGAGGAACGCCCAAACACAACTTTTAGCCTCCCAAATTTTCGCTCCCCCCCCCTCGCTCCCCCCACACACTTTTGACATCATGGTGGCCCCCTCTACATGCAGTGGGTTAGATTTGAAGGAAAATTTTCAGTCAGTGCATCCGAACGTATGATGGCAAAAATTTGAAAGGTTTCAATATTAATTACCAAGACGCCCTAGCAACCACCCAAAAATATTGCGCTATGTTCACCGAAACCAATATCCCCACAACGTATGACAGTGTCTGCTACTCTGACTGTTTCCAAGGACTTCATGTTTTTGCACCTTAAGACATTCATGGATCATTTCTGTAATTTCTTACAAAAGATCGATTTACACATTGCTGATCGTTAAACACAGTGAGCATGCGCGATTTTTACATGCGCATCGTTCATAGTTGTTGCAAGCAGCCTAGTTTATTTATTGCTATCATTATTATAATTATATTCTTTACGTTTCAATTATTTTGGAAGTTTTCTAATAATATATATGCTTAAACGATTTATCAGATGTAAAAACCACATGTCTTGCACTTGCATTACACTAATGACGTAATGAATTACGTTCTTTGTAAATATTTTTTGCATTTGTATGGTTAATTTACATTGTTAATGCCTCGCTCAATACAATACTATAAAAAAAAAAATTTTTGAGTCATCTATTTTATGTTAGCAGTTGCTCAATTGCGAACCTAGGCAGATCCTTCTCATGTCACCCCATGCAAGGGCGCCCTCGCAACAGAACTGGTCACCCTTTTGAGAATTTTCATTCATGTAAAATGGCTTACATGAAAATGGTGCTACCTTTGGCAAAGATTTTAACTGGTCATATGTTCAAAACTTTTCATTACTCAGTTTTTGTTTTGGACTGGGTGCAAGGGAAGACATGACATCCCTATGTAAGGTAACGTAGGGCTTGTTTCAAGTGCCAGTGAGCGAACTTACCTATACGTATCGCTAAAAGCGGGCATTTGGGTCTCACTAGAAACATGCAAATTAGAATCACCTTTATCGCATATAATGACTATTTCATCGGTATCGAACACCCACAAATAGCATGTTTTAGTGATATCTTTTCTTACTAAAAAAACAGACAGACACAATGAGCTCGGGTCAAATCATGGTTACAAGTCTTTTTGGCAAAAACACGAAAGTAGCTGCACTAGAAACAGACAAGGGATACCGAGAAAGACCGTTTTCTCCCTCGTCAGAAAGTAAGTTCTAAAATGTGATATCCCACTAAAAACAAGACCTTAGAACCAAAAAGGTTCCATCTTTGACCAAGGGTTGTCCTAGTTTTAAGTTTGGAAATTCTCATTATTTGGCCACGTTAGATTTTGTTTTGCCGGTACAACTGCGCGGATTCCTCCAGGGTTGGTAGACACACAACGGTCCTCTTTTCCCTAATGGAGTTTCAAACACCTTGCTTCATAGTATAATTTGCATTCCTAGTTAGCAACAATTTACCAGTTTTAAAAGTGCCCTAGAAATTCCTGAAAAATCACTAGGAAGCATATCGCATATCTTTCAAGGTTTATCTGATTTTCCGATTGTGGGTTTTTATCAAAAGTACGAGTTTCTGTTTCCGTTTTTCTCTGTAACTGAATGTACAAAATTACAAATGTCTAGGCTATATATATATATATATATATATATACACTATATATGAGTAACACGAGAGCAACACGATACTAAACAAATCAAGGCAGTTTAGGCCTACATACGTCCCTCTTTGTACAAAAAAGTTTTCTTTGAAAAAAAAAAAAATCGGTAACTTGTTGTGGCATGGATCCTGAGAATGTTTTATTTGACCCAATCGAATCTTCAGTAAAATCTATATCTGAATCTCTAACTAGTCTGAGAAATCCACACGATAAACTAAAGAGCTCACCAAAGTAGGAAAACTTCGATAACCGATGTGCTAAGTCATAACTTATCTCATTCAGATGACATTGTTATGCATACAGGCACGTCCCAGATCCAGATAGGCCTATCTGACGTCTGCTCAAGCCACTCATATTGCCTGTGGCCGGTGTCACTTCAAATCGCTTTTTTGACAGTTGTCGCACAGGCTCTTGAATAAAGTTTCAATATCAAATAAGAAACTGTGTCTTAAAAATGTCACACACTTCTCTCCAATGTAGCTAATGTTTCAAAGTAAGAACACGTTGAAGTGACCATATTCAACCGTGACTGTGATGTATCTACGCTTAGCATGTTCTTGATGAGAGCTGATGAAGTGGAGTTTCACAGGTTTATTGTCTTTGACGTGAAAAAGTGCCCCATTCTTAAAGTAAAATAGAAGATCGAATTTTATGGAAAGGAAGGAAAAGAAAACTTCTTTGGATTTAAGAGAGAGGGTCGGTCTGACAATTTGTGTTGAATACATCAAACATACAATTTCACTGTCAACTAAATGAATAGGTACTACACTATCACAAATTTTAACACCAGTGACGCCAGCCCTTTACACTAGCCTGGCACCACCAGATTTCCCACTGGAAACTAAAGATTGAGCTTATACTGCTTCTGTATTTGGTTAGAGTGGTCAGATGCGGTTTTGCGGCTCAGTTTGTAACCAATTGGTTTAAGTCGGGCCGGCCAAGGCCTTTTTTCCAGTTGTGGTTCACTCGATTGTTTTCCCTACTCCATTGTTAATGCTGAGCACCAAGCACAATGGCAGTAGGTTCCACTTTTAAAGTCTTTGGTATGACCCGGCTAGGAGTCGAACCCCACACCTTCCGGCTGCAAGTCTTGCAAGTCTGATTCTCTAACCACTTGACCATGCAGTCGGTTCTATATTTGAAACAACCCACTATGAAATGATGAAGCCCACTGTCCTCCATGAAATTTTTGTGGCTACGTCACTGAGTGCCAAGTGCCACCTAAGCAAGTTTCCAGCAACTTTTTGGCAGGCCCCTATATTGAAAATGCTTTCCCATAACATAATTCTCTTCCATCCGTCCGTCTCTTTCTCGGACACGTATGCCTACTGATATTTCTTATAAGTAGCCTATCATATGGGGGCCACCACCGCTGAGCAACCATCATACCCACTGTATGCCTGAAAGCTAAGATTCGTATCTTCTTATCAATATGAAAGTAGGGTATTCCCTCCTTATGTCTCAGTCAGTTCACGAAGTTCAAAAAAGAATTGTTTAATATGGCTTTATTAATGCATACTGCTAGTTTTATTATTTTTCATTGCGGTTGCATGCAGTACACTTTCCTCAGCAGCGTTTATATGGCACATGTGTACACTTAGTGTGTAAATGCAGCATTCACCCACTGGGAATGTTGTCTAGTCAGATGTTCGCCATAGTTTGTTTTCGTAAGATGATAATGAACCAACAGATAAGTGCGTCACATTGAACAACTAAAGTATATATATATATTTTAAGATAACGTTCTCGAAGTTTACAATTCCTCCTGGGTTAAGACAACTTTTTACAGACTAGGTGTCCACCTAAACCATGTGCATAGCTACAGTATGTATAAGAGTTGCAAGGAGGCTCGTTGCATACATATATTGGCATTCTTTACCAGGATAAGGTTATCTTAATGAGACAAAAAATCATGTTCTCCATATTTTTTGGAACAGATAATGTAAAAGTAACTTGAAAGATTGCAAACAAAGAAAGGAAGCAACCGGGTTGAATAAAATTTTGTTATTTCTTACTTCAAAAGTTATTCTTTCCAAACAGTCAGAGCCAATTACTTCCCCTAGCAGCCAGTTCTGAAACTGAAGTTAAGAGTAATTGTTTAACAGTATGGTATCTTAAGGAGTATGTTCTCCGCAACACAAAAGCACATTTCGTGCTTTAACAATTTGTTTATCCGCTCGAAAATAAAAAAAATTAGTGTACCCTCCTCCAGCCTTGAAAAGCTAGTCTTCCCAAAACTTTCTAAATCTCATTACGTATAATGTGACGTCACATTAGATCTGCTCGTTGTTGTTGTGGTTTACCCTAACATTCGATGCAGTGTTACCATGCCAATGTACATACTGGTTATCAAGGTCAACACGTTGTAAAATATGTGTGAAGACTAGGTAAATTTTGGAATTGTCATTTTTTTCCCTTCGTGCTTACCAGTTGTTTTGACTGGTGTGTATAAAGCATGTAGAACGGCAAAAGTACATAGCCATACCGCGCAATACACGCCAACAATTTTTGGTAGACTACGGCCGGTGCCAGTCTTAGTATATCCTTTGGAATGGAGGATCGGATCCAGCAACAACTGTTGTAACTGAAGTTCAAGTGGTTTCTTCATCGGGCACTGGTGTTTCTGTATCTATAGAGGGATTTCATGTGACGTCACGCGCAATAGATTCCCACGTACTGAAGGGCAAAACACCCACGCAGTAAGCGTATTTACAGCACACGCGCACGGCATAACCATAGATATACTGTGACACAATGGACGCGTGCTCGTCAAAACAAAAAACAAAACAAAAAAAAAAAACAAAACAAAAAACGCGCGATCTTGCCCTTCAAAATTGCGTCTAGTTGGGCAAAGTCACGTGACTGAAATACCTCTATAGTTTTCTTTCTCGGTTTCCAAAGTGAAAACATAAAATGAAGGCGATATTACATAGGACGTCAGGGCTGAAGCTAGGGTGGGTAAAATGTTAGTCACAGAACCTTATCAAGTCGAGCCTGTTAGCCAGAATTGCACATCCATAAAACGTCGACGAAGAGAACCGTGTAAAATGATTGCAAGGGACATGAGCTTGGAAAGTTTTTTGTAAGCAGTTAAAATGTCAAGTTTCAGTGAAATTCGCGGAACTAACCGATGTGTGTGTTGTGTTTCGATGGCTGCCACTCTACTCACTACATTACTGCGGACCCTACCGGACATTCGAGATGTTTTTTCGTCCTTCGTTTATCAATCAAGGATGTTTAATCGACGCCTAGAGCTTGTTGGAATTGCTCATTTTGTCACGTGGATATGTGCCTTCTTTTTTGGTTTGACGTATGAATGTTTCAGTGTGACACGTATGGATTGAACACGATTACTACGAACATACCTGATTACTTCATTTGCCACGCAGTTATTTTGACATTTTGACTATTTAATGAAGTAGAATTTTTGACCAATTCCCCGATTCACCAAGTTAATCGTGTGGCAATATAAATTTACAGCCCAGTTTGGGCAATGGGACAGTCTTTATCTCGAAGGATGATAAGCCGTTGGGCAGTTTTATTGGCTTTCTCTTTCACTTTGTCAAATACAAAATGTAATCCAGTTAAAATAGTTCCAAACATGAAGATGTGACCATTTCTTAGAAAATTTCCACAGGTGTAATAAGCGGACCTCTCGAACAAATTCGTTTGAACCTCTTAGCTTTTGCTACACATGCGCAAATGCCCAAAACTACTGTAAAAAAGTAATCCACAGCCTGTTGCCTCTTTGGAAGATTCGATTCTTGCATAGTGTGTAAAGTTCGTTTGAAAATTTAGCGACAAAACATTTTTGATCTCAGAAGTAAGCATGCCTGCGGTTTTTGTGGTGCCTGGAGTACCTGGGTTATAATGGTGATGAAACTGTTTTGAAGGTAGATTTTGTATACTTTCAGACCAAATGACTCTCAAGGTACTTAAGTTTACGTGTCATGGCCACTTTAAGAAACCCTTTTTTCTGTAAAATGCATAATTCCTGGACACCTGTGCACAAATGACGTATAAACAATTAGCCTGCAACTTTCGGGTGTATATAGGAAATGCTACTAGAGAAGAATCGCTTTACGAAATATTCGGATTGACCTCTGATTATCTCGGGTGACCTCAAATGACCCTTAATATAGAAAGACTTTCGAGATCACAATTTGAAAGTCATAAGCGCACGAGGCGGGGGGTATGGGGCATATGCCCTCCCAATTCGGGCAAAAATAGTGGATCCATTCGGACAATGAGACAGCCAAGAAAACAAATCATGCCCTTTTGCAACCGCACAGCGGTATCAAAATTTGGGGCAACTTGGTCCAAAATTCTAAATTTGGGCAAAAATTATCCCTGACCCTATAAGTATAAAAAGTCCCTACTTGCGTGATTCTTACAATTAGACTTATCGAAGTCATAATTGCAACAGAAGCCAAGTTAGTGGACCGATGTGACAATTTGTTTTCCTTAATTGATTAAAACAGGTATTACGAATCATCTTCCATTGTATCTTTTATCATGTCTTCATCAAATGCAAAACTTTGTTTCCACATCTAAATAGATTTTAATTATGAATATTGTTTGATTCTGCATTTTGAAATTAAAATTACTCTTCATACTTCTGCAATCAATCGGGGATCAGTGCAGTCTAAGTTATAAGGTAATGTTTAATTAAAAATGAAACACGACCTTTCAGCTTAACATCCAGGTTGCTAAACATCCAGGTTATGATGAGCCGGTTAGTGGTAGCAGTTGCCAGTTGCTCTCTGCTTTCACGTGAGCACAAGTATGAAGCTGTCGGATAGAGGGGATTCTCTTCATAGTAGTCCAACATTAACTTTTTCAACAGTACCAAGCTTTCAAATGTAAGCAATATTTACATCTACATTTTACATACAGTAGTTGGAAACCGGAACACTTTAACAGACCTTACGCATTAACGTCACGAGACTTCATTTTGGAGGGTAAACAATGAGCACATGGCACGCATCCCCTAGAATCTACACGCGGGTGTAGTAGACTTGTGCGCGTATACGAAGTATGTAACTTGCAATGATACGCGCTTGCCTCCAAACGAGGGAGCACTCTCTGCTCTGTGACGTCATATGCATAAGGTCTATACCGGTACACAAATCAGCTGTCTGCATTTGTTGATGCTAAGTTGCAATGATACGCTCTTGCCTCCACCGGGAGCCCTCTTTCTGTTATGTTACAAAAATATTATAAGCTTAGATTCCAACCTTAAAACGACGCGTTGGCTTCCAATGGAGGGAAAAAACGGGGCGAAAGTGCTGATCACTGTTCAGTCGTTTTGAAAACAAAAAGGCAAAATGAATGTTTTACAAATGTATTGTCCGGCCAGGAATTCCCGGGAGGGAGGTGTCCTGTCACGTTAAAAACACGCCTCTTTAGTAGGAATACTTCAGCGATCATTCTAAGCAGTAAGTAAACGACCAATCAAAATGACACAATTCCGATTTTATCGCTAACTAGTAAACCACTGGCTCAAAGTGTTCATCCATTCCAAAATATCATTAATCAAACAAATTATAAGTAGCCTACTACCAAGGGCTGCGAAAGCGGGAGTGGGGGGACATCGTCCCCGAACAATTTGGTTGGGGAACGCACCACCTTTCGTCTCCCAATATTTGGTTAAAGACCATTCTATTTGTTGATATTGTGGGAGTGAGACATAGTCCCCTTCAATAACTTGGTTGAGGAGGACGGAATGTCTGATATTTTGATAAAAACCGTACTATTTGTTGAATTGATATAAATATTTGTCTTTCTGATGACTCATAGGTCGTGAAATACGGTTTTTCCGGCGTGCTTTGCCTGCAAAATTATCAGAGTGCAGGTACGGTGAATAAGAAAACATTCTTTGGCACACATATATGCCCTCTATGATCTGGTTGGGAACGTTATTCGTTTCTCAAAGTCCCAGTACGACTTTGTATACGAATTTGGATAAGAGAAATGAGTGGTGCTTAAGGTTACTTAAACCCAAACATAACCAGAGAAATGATTTGTTGGAGAAAAAAGACATTTACGAAAGTGAAAGGTTGTTTTAAACAAATCGTGGTTGTAAATGTAACGGCTGTTTCAATATGCACAAGGTTCATCACGGTGGGAAGTTCTAGATCATTATGAATATTCATTACTCAGCTGCTTCGAGATTTGCCTGATATCATGTTACGGATTGGGTGCTTCGAGATCACATCATGTCGACGACTGTGCAGCACGATGCAGCCAGCGGCGAATGCTAGATTACGATGTGCTTTATGCACGAAGAATGTAGCTATAGGGCCGTAACACACAACTGAGCAGTCAACTTGCGTGACGTTAACGGCCGGACTGCGGCTGTGCATGTTCGTACAGACTGCCAGTATTTTGCCTCGCTGTGCCCACAGCCGTTCGAAACCACGTACATATACTACACACACTATATACACTATAATAAGACAAGGTAAGTCATTTCTCACAATATGTACTGAGAAGAAGTAGGTCCAGTCGCACGTCAATGCCAATGCTTCCACACTCTTAATTTCAGGTAATTTTAGATTCCATTTCAGGAAAATGAATTTAGAGTGTGGAAGCACTGGGTGGCAGTGCAGTCACGGCACTGGGTTTACTTCTTCTCAGATCGGAACGTTTTATCGTACCTTGTCTTATTATATATATATATATATATATATATATATATATATATATATATATATATATATATATATATATATCTATATGTTGACGGAAATACTGTATAACAACAGTGCTACAGAAATGAATGGCTGGATCTCAAAGGAGATACGTGACAGCAGTAGAAGCTAGAAATTTGGTAAATACAACAGCCATAAAAGGTTTTTGCAAAGCTTTCGAGCAATACTAGCTCTTCTTCAGTGCTTGATCACAAGAGTGACAAGGAGTGTACGGGACTTACAGCTTTTAAATTGTGAGGACAATGGTCCCCACTGATAGTCAATTAGGACTATCGTTTTTGAAAGAGGCGAGACTAAGTAATTTGAGGAAGCCTATTGAAATAGGCGTGACGGAGACGGTCTAATAGGATTACTTAGGCCTAGAGTGTAATCCCTTCAATCAGTATGCTGGTAAGTCGTTTCGGATATTCAGGCCGAATGGCGACGTAGTCTTGAGTTGACATTCCCAGAAATTTTCTTTTGTCTTACGGCTTCTATTGTCCCATGAATCATTTTGTTCGATAGCAATGACACGTAAATTGTCTATCGAATGATGCGGTAAATTGAAATGGTTGGCAACAGGTTGATCAATTTTTTGGGTTTTAATTGCTGACCTGTGCTGTGTCATTCTCATCCTGAGGGAGTTTTTTGATTCCCCCACGTACTGCGTTCCACATAAATTGCAGTAGATGAGATATATGACGTTTTTGGAAAGACAATTAATTGATTGCCTAATTTGGAAAGTGCGTGCAGTTTGATAGCTCTGAAAGTATTTAGTTGAATCAATCAGAGCGCACGTCTTGCAATTGGACGGGCAAGGTGAACAACCAAAATTCTCGTTGTTAGCCTCGACTGAGGTTTTGTCCTGAAATTTTGCCCGTACCAAAATGTCCCGTAAATTTGGGGGGCGGGAAAAAGCAACAACGGGGGGAGCGGGAAAGATAGACTTTAGGCGAGCCGTGCTTTGAAGTATGGGCAAATGTTTTTGGATGAATTTGGCGAATGGTGGTAGACCGGGATGGTACTCAGTTACCAGTGGCACTCTATTAGAATTGGGCTGACGGTTTTTGTATGTCAGAGTTTCAGAACGCGGGGTGTCCTTTGCCTTTTTGACGGCATTTTCAATTGAACCCCGAAAGTACTGTCTATTTTGGAGGTGGCTAGACAGTTCGTTAGTGCGAATTTCAAAGTCTGTCTCAGAGGAACAGACACGTTTGATGCGAAGTGCTTGGCTGTATGGAATATTTTTGGTGCAGTGCGGAGGATGGCAGCTGCTCGGTAGTAGGTAGTTGTGCTTGTCCGTGGGTTTATTGAACAAGTCTGTTTTGAGTGAACCATTTTCTATGGTCACTGTTGTGTCCAGGAAGTGGACACTGACTCTAGAGGAGTCGGCCGTGAATTTGATTGTGGAGTGAAACGAATTGATGTTTTCCACAAAAATTTTGAGGCTATCTTCACCGTGGGGCCAGATCATGAAGATATCGTCGATAAAACGTAACCAAATTTGTGGTTTTAAAATTTGTCGAGATAAGAATTCCTTCTCGAGGTTGCCCATAAATAAATTTGCGAATGAAGGAGCCATCTTGGTTCCCATGGCAGTACCATGAATTTGGAGGTAGTGCTGGTCGCCAAAGACGAGATTGTTGTTTGTCAGAATAAGGCGCATCAGCTCGCCTAAGTCTTTCTTGGTGGGCGTTTTGCCTTGGATGGGTCTGAAGGCGGTTTTACAAGCGGAGATGCCTTCTTCGTTTGGTATATTTGTATATATATATATCTTCGTTTGGTATAAATATATAATATTTGAAATATTACGTACATATACTACACTATATATATATATATATATATATATATATATATATATATATATAGTGTAGTATATGTACGTAATATTTCGAACGTCCGTGGCTGTGCCAGGCAACGTTATCTTGCTTAGGATTTCAGGGGAGGTTTTCCCCCTTTTTCATGTTAGTTGTGCTGCAATTTTGTTAGCGTGGGTAATTATTTCTAACTACAATTCAATTCTAAGCCTACACTAACCTGAGTATAGTCCTAGGCTGTTTGTGTAGTCCATCCGTTCGAATATACAAGCAAATGCTCTGCACTGTTTACGTGCGTACATTTCACTACAGTTGAGCATGTAGGCAAGGCACCTATAGTTATTTATACATGAATAATCATAAACAAACAGATTTTCATTGGTTCATACTCCTGACTGATAAGCTCATTACGAGGAGAGAACTCGAATTTCAGTTGGCAAGCCGAATTCAGCATCTGCATTTCGGGCAAATATTACTCCCGAAAGAAGCTAAGACTGTTCTTCTAGGTATGTTAGAGCCTCTTAAACTGTTACCAACTTCATATATCTGGCTCTCGTGCTATGACGATTTTTGGCGGTTTAAGTATTTCTTTATACAAAGTCGTACTGGGACTTTAAATCTTCCCATGCCGTATTGATCCCGCTAAAAATGTTAGATTGACGATCCCAAAATACTGGACTTTTTTGGGGTGCGATGATACGTCACAATCTAGCGCCCAAGGTTATCTCCATCGCCGAGCATGTCAATTATCTATCTTTCACACAAGCTGTATCGCATGTCATGATCTGGAAAATGAAACGTCCAGCGTTGAGGCAATTGATGTAAGAGAGAAAGGGAGAGAGATTTTTAGTAGTTTTAGCGAGATAAATACCGGTACCTCATGCCGTAGAGCTGGTCAACTACAGTAATATTTTCTAAAATTGGTGTATGTGAGACAGTCTTCTCCAATAATTTGGTTCGGGAGGACAGAGTACCCTTAGTATGTTGGCAAAACCTGCACTATTTGCTTATATTTGCGTGTAAGCCCATACATAAGCAGGGGCGGATCCAAGGGGGGGTTTTAGGGGTTTAAACCCCCCTTTGATTTTCGAGGATTTTTTTTCATTTTGTATAATATATTGTTTATTTTCCCCGGTATGTTTTGAAGGTTATTTTCAGTTACAACAATGCAATTAACATGCTATAATTATAAGTTTGCTGACAGCGTATTTTTCCTTCTATCGTCCCGAAGTTCTCTCTCATTCAAAAATCCTTATAGAGTCAGTGAGTCCTTCAAAAGGAGGTCCAGTTCTAATCTTAGTTCCCATATGCAATGAAATCGCATCCAGTAGTGCCTAACTCTGTTTTAAAAAATGGGAACGCGACTCCAGCTTTTCGCTTGTACTCTCGCTGAAAAATTCAAATATTGTGTTGACTGAAAGTGGTTGTCGTTGAATTGGAATCACTTAATATAATCAGAAATCGAGAAGACTAATCATACTCTGGACATCCGTTGGATGTAAAGACGTTCAGGGAAAATTAGACTGTTCAGTTGGAACATACATCTAAAGAAATTACCATTGTTCTGGAAGGTATTATAATCCAAAATTCGCTTATATACTGAATCCCTTTCATTTGTTACACAAGATATATTCCTTTTTTATCCAAGAGTACGTTATGACCAAGATCACGTTTAAACATTATTCCATGCAAAAGAGTGGGTGTTTGCCTGGAGTTTCTTGCACATGGGAAGTGCCAGTGACCTGTAGGCGGTATTTTAGCACATTTTCCTTCTTGCCTCTTGAGGACATGGTTGTATGTACAGCAAGGGAGGGTATCAAAAAAACGTAATGTTTCCATGGAAATGACAAACATACAAAGCATGAAACATGAAGATGGCCTAAGTATAGATTGTAAGGTCTGAGAAGGGTCAATTTTTCTTGGTTTACGCCGCGCAGTGATAGCGCCAGGTGGGGGACAGGGGAGCCATGGCTCCCCGTCGGGGAAGTTTTATAGTTTTTTTTTTTACAGTCGGGGAGTCTTAATCGATACGGTAAAGTAAGTAGTCCCCAACGGCGACAAGTCGCCCCGACGGTTTACCTATTTTTTGCTCTCAAGAGCAGTGGCGCCGGCACGGCTGGCACGGGGGGAACGCGTGCCACCCCCACATTCGATTTCAGAAATTTTTTTTGGAAAATTTTAAAATGATCTCAAAAGGCGTTTAAGCTATAGATTTCCGTAGGGGGTAGGGTGAGGTGTGCTTTCAGCCGAGTGATGGATCTGTGGTTATCATTTTCAATCACAAATGGTTCTCAAACTATCAGAATTATCCCAAATTGTTCGCAAACTATCAAACTTTTTGCGCGCTTCGCGCGCTCCAAACCTTACGTCAGTGACATCCTTATTGTCAATAATTTCCGGTAGCAACTCCCGTAGAAGCACAGTTGAAGGCTGTTCACGAATTCTCAGTAAAAGATTGGCTCTGTGATTGGCATATAGGTTTGTTGAGGAATTGAAAGTGTTTCGATGCAGAGGATCATGAAGGCAGGTTTTGTCATTGTAATCTTATTTAATGAAAAATTTCGGCGCGCTCCGCGCGCATTCGTCACGGTTTACACCCCGTCTTATGGCTATTATTAAGGTTATAATACATGCAACTATTCTGATCACACTCTTCCGAGAAACATAAGTACATTTCCAACCTCTGTAGGCCTATGGGGTCTTTCAGTCTAATTTGTAGCATGATCTGGAAAGTTGAAAGTACGTATTTGCCGTCGGTTATACATTTTTTCAAATGCAGCCATTACCGGTAGGCCTATAGATGGCGATTGTTAATACACTTACGACGAAAAAGCATTTTGAAATGCGCTTTTTAGTCCTACACCCCTTTTGCTATACTTAGGTGTTCGTCTGGGTTTTCGTTCAAACTTAGTAAACATACGACAGTTGCAAAGTGCTCGGCATCATACTCTATAGTATCATTTGGATGTCAGGTAAGAAGCATCATGTCAGTGCCCCATTTTATATAATTAATCCAGAGCTTCCAGGAGGGCTGCCTGCTGCAGCCTTAGAAATACCCTTTCATAATGCACAATGAAGCAAAGGAAAATTTTTTCGTAACAGTCCAAGAATGTTTCCGTGGACTCAACGCTCGTATTATTAAGTAAAAACTTTCCCCGAATAGAAGACATTAATTAAAGTAGCCAAAAGTGGGACTTCAGGAGGTTTGCTGACAACATACCCTTCTGTTGGACAACATACTCTCCTCTTTCACCTTACCAAAAATTAGAATTCACTAATGTTTGGATATTTTCCAGCCATATATGATCAGTTCCAAACGTATCCCAAAGATAGCACCATTTTGCATCTAAGCAACATTAAATTAACAAACTTTTCTCAAAGTGGAGGGGGACCCCCTCCCCTTAGACCCCTCACCCAGGTCAGCACCTTTATGAAGTGACAAAGGAAAGATTATCACTGCTGTATACTGTCGCAGGTACCCATAAATAGGTACAATTTATTCAGACCGGGGGGAAAACTGAGGTGGCATTTGGACGTCATCTGTGGTGCTCCCCCCCAATTACCAAATCCTGGCGGCGCCACTGCTCAAGAGGACAATTTCCCTTAAAAGAACCCAAAATTTTCGGCGCGCTAGGCGCGCGGTAGAGTCACTCCTGTTTCTTCAGTACTTCCATTCTACATTGCTAGATAGCACAAGACCTGTCAAACTTTACAAGTAACATGTAGGTAGAGTACACAGTTTAAGTAGAGAGCGTAAATTCCATCCCATATGGCAAAGTCTACTTGCTGTTGTCTTGTGTGTGTCATGCGGTACGGTCAGTTGGTGAGCGACTCAAGGAGAAAAGTTTGGGTATTTCATAGGGTAGTCCAGGTGGTTTCGATAAAATGTATGTTATCCCTGATATGGTCTACAACCCCTACAGTTTTTCTTTTTTCTTTTTGTTCTTAATGATTAGGCTACATATATTTTTTGTGTAAAACCAAAAAAAAAAAAAAAAAAAAAAAATTCGCGCGCTTCCCGCGCTTTGCAATTTTACGTTTCAGATTCAAAAGTACACTATCAGTGCGCAACTCGGCTCATGAAGTATTCAGTGATATTATGCAAAATATGCCCTGCAATGACTTGGAATATTTAGGCTCCTTCATATCCCCTCCTTACCACCCCTTCGACATAGGGGCTGTCGGAACTTCGGGTCACTGCATGATCCGGCCCCCTGTCGGGAAAATGCTGTCGCTACCGACCTGGTCGGTTTACTTATTTTGGCTTTCAAAAGGGTCATTTCTGCGATAAAATCCAAAATTTTCGGTCCACTTTGCCCACTCTTCCTCAGTTCCGTTACTAATAGCTAAATATAGTACAAACCCTTTCCACCTTTTCAAGTCACTTAATATAAGTAGAATACATGGATTTATGTAAATGTCGGTCATTTCATCTTATTTTGCTAAACCTTGTTAATATTCTCTTGAGTCTGCCGTGCGGTACTGCTAGTGACTCGAGGAGGGAAGTTCAGCGTAGGTTATGCCCGATATGGCCCAACTGCCTTGACAATTGACCCATATATATGCTTCAAATAAGTACAGATTCTTTTTAGTGTAGGCCCATCCAAAAAATTTCGCGCGCTCCGCGCGCTTTCAAATTTCACAGTTTAGATTCTAGGAAAAACGATAAATCAGGGCGGAAATATATATCTCTAGTATATACAAATGTTATGAAATATATGCTCCGCAATGTCATAATCTAATACACAAGTTTGCTTCAAATCCTTCCTCACCGATTCCTCGACGACAGTCATGGCTGTCGGAGCTTCGGGTCACTGGCCCGCCGTCGGGGAGTCTGCCCTCCCCGTCGGACAAATCCTGGCACCACCCCTGGCGCCGCGCCAACCAATGGTTGCGCTCCGCTTAGATAACGAGACAACCAAAAATCCATGCATGCGATTAAGCCTACCAGTTTAATTTTAAGGCCCCATACCAAAATACTTTCAGAAGATTTCAAAAAGAGAAACCAAGTTTTCTTTATTGAGCACAAGCGAGCAACTTTGAGTGAGCGCCTAGAGAGAGCACAACAAATGACTGAATGCTCCGAACTCCTGACGCCCAAGATCGTTATCGGGCTGTATAGCATGCATCTCTCACAAGGAGAGAACAACTTTCTGACAGGACATTTATCATAAAATTTCTGACACAGGGAATTTCAATGAAAGCTTGTTTTTATACGGATCAAAGAGCCTAGGAAACGCGTGGGAAATGCCATTTTCTGCAATCTGGGGGTCTTCTGGACCAAAAATTTTCTCTGTACGTTTCGCGCCAACTCATGGTGGCGCTCCGCTTAGATAGTAACTATATCGCAAAACCCCCCCTTTAGTCAAAACCTGTATCCGCCCCTGCATAAGGCATGATACCTAGTATTTCGGTTGAGGTGGCAGAATCATTTTCATTCCCTCTCAGTTTTTGTCAATGACCGTAGTATGTACGGTAGTATGGACATTACGGGGGAAACTTTTCGGGGCGGTTCGCACCCATCTATTACCCTATAGAGGGGTTTCACCGACGTCACGTGATTGCGCGTCTCTTTGGTTTTGAAGGACAAGATCGCGCAACTCTTTGGTTTTGAAGGGCACGCCTCCATTTTGTCACAGAAATATCTATGGTTATGCCTTGCACGTGTGCTGTAAATTCGCTAACTGCGTGTGCGTTTTGCCCTTCAGTGCCTGGGAATCCCACTCGCGTGACGTCACATGAAATCCCTCTTTACATGCTTGGTGATTACTGATGCACTTTATAAGATGCACACTAGCACATAATATATTCAACTGCCTATTCAAGGCCTTCAAATAAATGGACTTCATTGGGAGATCCATGTGCAATCTACGAGTTTTCTTTAGCAGACATTTTTTTTCTGCCCGCTTCGCGCACACGTGTATCTTTCTCGTGTCAATTTCATTAGCTTTCTTGTTATCCCCGGTGTTTTATCTTCCTTTTAACCACTCAAATCAATCGGTCGTTGGATTCAAAACTGCATGGTAAAGTTTGATTGACTTTTGAATGCACACTCAATGCTATTTGCGACTACGAAAAGGGAAGATTTGTGTTCGTTTGGGTATTCGACACAGCTAATGAGCACATTTTGTGACCAGCATCATTTAAATATTTACGTTTACATTTCCATATACATTTAAGTATGCACATACGTCAATGTATACGTCAACGTACACATATGCTTATACGTATACATGTAGGTATATACTTGTGCGAATCAGTGCTGTAGTCGAGACCGGAGGGTCCGAGACCGAGACCGGCCTCTCAACGGGCTTTACACACTGTTTGCATGGGGACTCGAGACCGGTATCGCTACAGCACTGGTGCGAATATGTATACAAATACGAAGAGATCGTTTTGAGGTTTCCGACCTACATTCCCCCACCTCCACCGTCAAACACAAATCGCCGCTGTTGAGTACTACATTACACAGTAACTTGCATTACTTAGATTACTTCAGTTTTTTTTTTTTTTGCTTCCTCTTCTCACATGCCACTGCACTGTTTCAAAATGTAGGTGTGTGAGGAGGGAGTTAGAGACTCCAGCCCCTTTTCGGGCAGAAATTTACATTTTCGGGCACGTTATATCCTATTTTAGGCGCAACATCTTTAACAATATGATCAGTGTTTACAGTGGTTCATTCAGCATGACGAGTTCAAGCAACATTGAATGCACCACGAAGTCACCGGCAGCTCATGTAAACATTTGAAAAGGTGCCACTTTTTAATAATGTTCTCAGAAGAGCAAACTTCACTTACGTACCTCCCACCCCATTGCAAAGCTGATAGCGTTATGTCATGCCGTATTGAACCCGTTAAAAATGTTAGATTTCCGACCCCCCAAAAATGGACTTTCGTGGGGTAGGATTATATGTCACTTTCTAACGCCCGAGGTTATCTCCATCGCCGAGCCAATTAATTATCTCTTTCCAACAAGCTGTATCACATGTCATGATCTGGACAATGGCAACGTCCAGCCTTGAGGCAATAGGTGTCATATAGAAGGGGAAAGAGGTTTTTAGTAGTTTTAAGGAGACCAATACCTCATGTTGTTACAGAGTGTTTTGACTATACACAAGCCATTGTAAACATGATGACTGGCAAGATTGTACCGTACTCTGAGGTGATCTGAACATTTGCTCTTCTAAAAGGAGAGTAGTTTACGTTATATAACACCATATTAATTTCTCTATATCTGATTGAAGGATTGATGTCACATGCCATGGGTGATTCGGCACTATCGTGCACGGTCGTCTGTTATCCATAGTGTAACAGTCTAGTATAACACACGGCCGTGTGTTATACTAGTATAACGCACGGCGGTGACGTCATCTTTCATCTTTTATGCTGTACATAGACACTATGCCGCAACTCAATAATTCAACGGCAGCTTGCTTGGGGATCGCACATTGCATATCGTAATAGGTACATAAACGCGCAGTTAGCAAACGGCAAACCATGGAGCTACCACACGGACAAACACGAATCCATAATGACCGCCAAAACACAGACTTAACCAACGACTAGATCAAAGTTATAAGGTGTTACATAAAACAAATAATGGTTTTTCATTCGCACGATAGTATGAATAATTTCATTCGTTGAAAGATTTAACGTTCTAGTCAACTCGGCTTCGCCTCGTGGAATAGAACGTTCAATCTTTCCACTCATGAAATTATTTCATACTATCGCACTCATAAACATTTATTATTCGTATACTACGACAGTTCCATCAGTCAATTTACTTCTCCGCATTTTACATCACAGCAACGAAATAAACCACAAAAATGAGAACTGAACTTGTGAGGTTTCTTTTACATATCTGTCACATAAGTCTTGTTTTTATACATTAAGGACAATTTAACTTGTTTACTCCTTCCCAGAGTAACAACGTTGACTCGACAGCGACAGAACAAAGTGGTCTTTGCTGGTTCGAATCTCTGCATGCAAATTTTGGCACGAATAAAACGTCACTACTCAGTTCTCTGGAATCTCGATTTGTCTGTTTCGAAGAATGCTTTTTCGTCTTCTTTTCAAACTAGTTTTCTCACCTTCACCAAACTTAAAAGTAAACATGTCAATCATCGGAAGTACGTCCACTGCTTTAGATACCGTTATTATCACAAAGACTTCAATTTCCCATCGTTTCTTATTATTTTTGTGAAGTTAGAAATACTCTCATTCATCGCACTTTCCGAATAAAACCTTTCGTTTTCCAAGTTGTTTTTCTCTGCATTGTAAGAAGTTGCAGCCTATTTTGCAGCTCGTCTTGTGTGCTTTGACCGAGCGCCAACCTACTAATTCTACTTGAGTGTTATTTGTAGCAGATTTTATTTGAAGTGTCCTAGCTTTAAATTACTCCAATGGCTAAACCAAGGTGTTTAATAGCCTAAAAGTCATCTCTCTGACATTTTATGCTTTGCAGAAAAAGACATCTTCTCTTCACAATGCTATTTTGTGTTTTGTAAGTCAGGATGAAGCAAGCTTGTAACTTAAATGTCACCCAAGCAGCTTGTTTAAACATAATTGACAGTATGACATTTCACATTTATCCGCGATACTGAGAAGTTGTCACATTAAACGCACTTAATGATTTCTTTTACCGTTTTTATTGTCTCTGTTCCCCTTGGAAACTAGATGTGTATCCAGTTCAATCTCAGTGCGAACGAGTAATTTTGTTTACTCGGTGGTTAAATACAAGTGAAGTTTCTTCACAGGCAAGAAATGAAAGGCAAAAATGGATGTAGGGATAGTACCTAATCCAGAATTTCGAAATTGGAAAGTTTTGTTTTAACACCTTTACATTTTTCCAAAGGTCATATCTCTGTTCTCTAAAAACTAGTAACGGTGTGTAATATTTTGCTTTAGTTAGACACGTATGCCACATGCTAAACCGTTGGGTAAGGTACTGTCCAAGCTCGGTGCAAAATAACCTCTTCCTTGATATAAAAAAGTATCCCACGTGGATACTGATTTTTTGAGCCAACTTGGGTAGGTTTTTGTCCAATAGTGGCATACCATCCCAATCCTATTAAAGCTTACCCACTACTTTAAGATACTATTTTGTAATGTGCTCCACACAAATGCAAATTGATAGATTCAAATACGAGCGGCAATACATACATCATGTTTGAAACATTAAAACTCTACATTGAAGGGGGCTATATTGAAACACTTTACCTATAATGCCCCTGAACTGTCTTTAA
Organism: Holothuria leucospilota; assembly: GCA_029531755.1. NCBI lineage: Eukaryota > Metazoa > Echinodermata > Holothuroidea > Aspidochirotida > Holothuriidae > Holothuria > Holothuria leucospilota. The sequence goes on along the minus strand of CM055980.1, from coordinate 38,770,774 downwards.
AACATTTTAATGTTCCTAGATTGAATGTGCCCTCTCACGCATATATTCTTTGAGAAATAGCTCAGAAAGAAAAACAACCAAGCTGGTCAAACATGTCTTTGTCGATTTACTTCAGAATATCTTAACGTTATACGCATTTGACGTCACTTCTATGAAGTTCTCAGTAAATTGGAGCAGTCATTTATTTTCTAGTAGCAATTACGTACACTGAACTGTCAATTAAGATCAATTTGTATAAGTTTCTCTTTCGGGCTGTCACAACCAACGTCTATGCAAACATTAAGAAAACTTAAAGAAAGGTCTAAATAGCCAAATGTTGAGTTGGAATGATCTAAATGTTCTCCCCATCTGGATTGATTAATGATAAAGTGCATACAGACCTTTTTTCATACAGGCCGATTTAATGGATTGTTAGTGTGAGTCTTTTGCGATTTCAGCTACAATTTTCTAAACACGCTTCCGTTATCCTTAAATGGTGTCTACGTACTTTTTTCAATCTTCGACAAGTGAAAGGTAATCACTTAAAGGGGTAAGTGCCCTTTGGGGAATTAGCAAGCCACAGTTGACGACTTTCTGAGAAGTTAACAATCATGCATGTAATTCTAATACACTCAATTTATGAAATGTGGATGCATAATGGTTTGGGGAGACAGGTACTTCTGAATATTACCATAAAATTGAACCTCGTAAATATTTATATTGGAATTTTGTACCAAAGGATATTCTAATGATGGAAACCCTAAACAGTTATGTCAGGCGTGACTAGCATACACTTACGTGGACTGGCATGCACTCACGCGGACTAGCATACACTTAAATGGACTAGCGAACACTTTAATGAATATTTAGACATTTTCTTACAACGCTCATTTATTCTAATCATGTGCAAAGCTTTCGGCTCGCACTCGTTCCTGTTAATCAACGTTTGTTGTACTGAGGCCAGTTGCATTTCACCTTACACCTTTCTCATCTCACAAAAGTGTTTGGAGTTTGAGGAGAAAGAGACAGCTGCGAAAGTAGCTGTTGCCAATCGATTCGAATAGAACCTTCAACTACAAAGGTCTGTAACATCAGTTCCTTCCCAAAAGACTATTATCGAATGTCCCACTTGTCAGACTGTGATATTTGTTAATTCTGAGGGAACGAAAGAAGTACATGTTGAAGCAGAAGTGGCACAAGTCCCGACTTCCAGTGTCACTGAACTTATTACTATTGTAACAGTTAATAGAAACACTTGAACCCAGTGCTTTAATTTGCAACACTTCATCGCGGAGATCTTGAAGGACGCATCATACATGAGTAAGGAACTGTACTGCTGAGTATATGTTACACGTACTGCTGTGCCTCTGAGTGCGGCTAAACGTGATTCGTAATGTGGTTTGGGTCAACATGGAAACTACGGTACGTAGAGATGAATTCAGTGCATGACATATACCGCGTAACATAGGCCTAAGACATGTGGAGAGACAGTTCACTATCCATGAACGAGTGCATTTATATACAGAAAGCGTCTGCAAACATTTAACGGAGGAAAGGTAGGCACAACAGTGAAAGTCACACAGATTTTATTTGTCCCAAATATTTGCATAGCCAATCAGTAAACTAACGTTACAGTTTGTTTTTTGAATTCATATCATCTTCACAGATGCTTTATCTCCTGTTTATCATTTGTGGAGCAAAAATAATAAAATGAGATTAAATGTAGTCATTTGTAATTATGCCAGCCGACAGGAATAAACAGGGCTTTTGAATTTTGAAAATAAAACAAGAAGTGAAATTAAATGAAACTGTGCTCATTCCCCACGGTAAACACACAAAATTGCTTTGCCGGAACTTTTAGTATATGATCAGGGAGTTGGTATTGAATTAACACCTACCTGATATGACAACTTATGAATTCTAAGGACTCGGTGTCAACAAAAGGAGGATAAATTTTGATAAGCCTTGTCTGCTATCTACGTACATATCACCCTTCGCATATTATCTATACATATTTTTCAGTTAGCAATATTCAGCTATACTTCGCCAAAGGGGCTTAGAGATGGGCACCTTCTTTTGGATTACATAAATTAAAGTGGAATAAATTATTGTTGACAAGAGCAAAGTACAAGATCTGGACGAAATCGAAGTTTGTCTAGTAGTCAGTGTTTATTCCACATCCCGAGTTATTTTTCTCTGTGTCGTTTGTAACAGCAAATAAGTACGGCTTTTTTATGTAAACATGAGTAGTTTGATCTCCATCTACACGCTACCTAATTGTATTTGAAATTTATAGATGGCTTTTACAGCTTATTGTAAATTTTATTCTCTCAAAGGGAAGGTAATGTTACGAACTAACTTTCTCTTTTCATCTTATCAATTTTATTCTGTTAGACAGGCAAGTTGAGTTACATATTATGGCTATGTTTTATCTTGAAAACAAACCTCCCTTCTTTAAGATGGTTTAACGTCGCCAAAAGTGCAATGGTATTTCACACAGCGTGTTACTTGCAAAAATCGATAATATATACTTCAATCAGAAAAATTGTGCTAACCCAACAATCACTCTTACTCTAGAAGAAAGCAGGGTACTGAATGTTTTTATTTTAAGTACGTAAAAGGTCATTGAACATTGAATGCTACATTATTTGTAAAAGCAACTCTGTCGGATATGAGGGTGATAAAGGGGTGCGTTTTACGTAAATATAGTTGTCACAAACTAATTCCCAAAGGATAGGTCTGCATGACGAGCCTGAGATGGGGACGACAAAATTATTTTGAGGTGAAAATTTATCACAAAACCAATTTTTCACATAAAATTTAAAGATCGCCCAAGAGAATGGTTAGCTGCAAAATAACGGTCACTTTCAATAGCATGCGTTATTGTTATTCCCTTTGACAGAGAACCTTCTCCGTGGCCTTTTCTTACTTTTCTTTTACTGTGGTATTATCATGTTACAAAGCGAATCGTTTTAAGATAATTTTTATTTCCAAAATAGGATCCTGTTCGACTCAGGTTGCAAACAATAACGCAGTAGTGTCAACGGCTTATCCCGACCTTGCTTACTAGCATCTACATTAATTTTTACATTCAAATCAATGGGGGTTGCACCGTAAACCTGCTGTTGTATGTCCGTTTGAATATTGCGTTTATTAACAGCAAACACGAGCTATATGTCCATCAAGATCCAGAATGAAACAGCCAAATGTGGTCGAAATAAATTAAACCATGATCAAAACGACTTTTATCAACAAGTGCATCTACCAGTTGGTCTCGGCTGCCAAAAGGCCTGCAGGCTTTTGACAGAAATTTGAAGCCGGTGTTGACACTTTGCAAATTGCACGATTTAAGAAAAGTTTTAATAACAGAGTATGAAGAAAAACACAATTTTTTATTCATCCTGTCAACACCCGCAGAAGATTCAGTGCCTAAAATTGCAATAAATATTAAGGACAATGTACGCTGTTCCAAAATCATGCAGACCTGACTGATGCTGTTTTGCATGCGCAAAAAATCAACTGACGTAAATTTTTCTTTATGAAACCATGGAGTTAGTGTTGCGATACACATCTGTACTCCTCCCCCAAGGTCCTGACAAAACTGTTATATACTAACGTTATCTGATCTGAACTTGAGATTAGTAGGTATCCACAGCGTGACCTCCTCTGACATCTTGATGTTGGTAAAGATTATTTCATTTATGAAAGGAAATTCAGAAATACTACAGGTCAAATATTTGGCTCCCACTATTGATCCTCTTTCAGAGCAGTCTCAGCCGGGGCGATGTACACAGTCCCAGTATAGTTTTCAGTTTGAAGTAACTACTGAAAAAGTATTGTAGTTGTGCCCGAGAACTGCCAAAATTTCTTTAAAAATGCCCAAATTCAAAGTATAACAAACCCCATCAAAACAAACCTTTCTACGGCCCTCTGGTATGTTGATATCGTAGAGTATGCTCTAAGTATAAAGAATTTATTGTAAAAACAATTGACAAAAACAGAGCACTACGAAATAAGTTAATATCGCAGTGACTGTATATTTCACTTTTAATACATTCAATGAATGATTAAGAAGCTATAATAAAGAACGGACTTCAAACGGTAAATAAGGGCAGGCCAAAATAAGTCTGATCTCCTATAGCTTTCTTCTCTTTCAACCTTTCTTTATCTGTGAATCTCTTATCTCAGTTGAGATGCCGAAACCTTCTCTTTGTGTCGTACACGGTGGACATATATTATATTTTCTAACAGCAATATTGAGCTTGGAATCATCTTTATACTTTTTCATCGTGCATGCCCTTATCCTCACAATTTATCTCATTCAGTCGCCCGTATTTCTACAACTCTACAAGTGCCCACGCGTAGGCATAAAAATGATTATGGAACACGTAAACCTCCTTAGTGAATTGTCTCGATTCTGATGTTTGTTTAATTTTTCTTATCACAAAGTTGTTATCTACTTCTCATCTTTGACTTTCCACTGGGGAGGAACTTAACGAAAGAAAGTAGTATTCTCAAAAATGAAATGGAATGACACGAGGTTAGTAAGTCCGACGAGGTCTAGTAGAAATGTTTCCTCTAAAATATTGCTATTTAGATGTAAGAAGTGTTTGAGGAATTGTTGTCGTTGTTGGTTGTTCTATGAAAGTGAGTGGCCTTTACGTTCTATGTAAGTTATCCCAACTTGTGAAATGGAACCTACTGCCGTTGTGCGTGATGCTCCGTATAAGCAATGGAGTAAGGGAAAACAATCCAGTGAACCACAACTGGAATAAGCGCCGAGGCCGGCTCGACTTGAACCAATTGGTTGGAAACTGGGTCGTTAAACGTCATCTATCTATCTATCTATCTATCTATCTATCTATCTATCTATCTATCTATCTATCTATCTATCTATCTATCTATCTATCTATCTATCTATCTATCTATCTATCTATCTATCTATCTATCTATCTATCTATCTATCTATCTATCTATCTATCTATCTATCTATCTATCTATCTATCTATCTATCTATCTATCTATCTATCTGTCTATCTGTCTGTCTGTCTGTCTGTCTGTCTATCTGTCTGTCTGTCTGTCTGTCTATCTGTCTGTCTATCTGTCTGTCTATCTGTCTGTCTATCTGTCTGTCTATCTGTCTGTCTATCTGTCTGTCTATCTGTCTGTCTATCTGTCTGTCTATCTGTCTGTCTATCTGTCTGTCTGTCTGTCCGTCTCTCTCTATCTAACTAACTAACTAACTAACTAACTAACTAACTAACTAACTAACTAACTAACTAACTAACCCAACTTTTGAGTTTTACAGTGAAGTAAAGCAAGAACCTTTAGTGCTGTCATTTCACTCTTAGTGCATAACGCACCATTTAACACCACTATATATCACTATAAAAAATACATAAAATAAATTTATAAAACATAAGAAAGACAGAAACAAATGAAAAGTGAACTTTGCATAGATACGAAGTGGCTTTTTTACCAGGACACCTCCCTGTTTGTACAGTGAAACAGGATTTGGCTATTATATCGAATTATTCAAAAGTAATTTTATGTCTGTGAAGAATTTATTATGGTTATGACGAATTGTTCTAATCTTTTTTCATTCTGATCTAAATAAGAACGAAGAATTATTTTCCATGTATGCGTGACGAATACATTATGCGAATTCACTATCGCATTGGTCTTTATTTGAAACATCCAGATCAAGCTATACAAAATGAATCAGTCAGTACTGGAAAACTCACCGTGCGTGACTTTAATTACAAACATGTCGCCAGCCTTACCATCATTGAAACAGTTCGCTTCGATTCTTGCAGGAATTATTTATCTTACCAAGTGACAATCAAATTGCTATTTCCGACAGTAGCACGTCTTCACAGAGGTACACAGAGGCATTCGGAACATTTCTATCTTAATAATATTTTCTGCCATCGTAATGGAGACCCCTGGGAGAAACTCTATAACTTCACCAAGCTATCCTTACATCTTGGAGACGCCGTTGATCCGTAGCATCTATAATAAACCCCGACAAATTCATCAATGAATGTGATCATGACGATTCTAGGGATTGAAGTATGTTAATATTAACGAGTAAACTCAGTATTGGACTAAACAAAAATGACTCTTACGGTCGTTGACTTAATTGCCTTCTATCAAAGATTCTTCCTGTTTGATTGATCAGGAAACTGTCCGTGACTGCTCCCTGTATGGTTTGATGTAACTGTTCCATGTATGGTTTGATGTAACTGCTCCATGTATGGTTTGATGTAACTGCTCCATGTATGGTTTGATGTTCTCAAAGAAGTATACGTAGTATGGGGAAATATTAGTTTTGGCAAAGTCCTGTTGACAATAGCAAGTACATATGAGTTACAGTTACAGTTATATACCTGTTGTTCATAATGGAGGTGAGTATAGAAGCGCGTGCATTCACTAGTTACCTACGAGTTCATATTCTTAAAAAAGGTAACTACCAGCCTCCAAACTCTGTAATTAGTGTCTAATAAAAACATCGCATGGAAAGTCAATTTAGATTAGAACAAGTACAATGTTACAATGTTTTCAATTGCTCTTCTTCATTTATTTCTCATATATTCAAGAGAGAAAGAAAAATATTGTATATGAAGGCCGCAAAATAGATGCAATTCATATCTTTTTGAAGTTTCATGGTATGTCTTGTTTTGTATATGTATGAACTAATGGGCGATAAACTAAATGTTAAGAGAAGTATAAAGGTCAAGAGCCATTTGCACGTGAAAGCGTTCAATTTGTAGAAATCTGCAAAAGCTGATAACTTTGGCTCTTGCAAAATAAGGTCACAGATAATGAACGATTACTAATTACAGAATGATTTTGCATTCCTCAGGATAATCTTCAGACTACTTTAATTTGAAGTTAACATTAGCCATTCCGGACTCTTGTATGTAAATTTAACAGTCTGTGACTATGCACGTCAAAAGTATCTGCTTGATAAAGGCAGGGAATGCAAAGCCTGACCTAGTATCGTCAAATGTTTGTGAATACCAGCTCAAAACAATCCATCACAGGACGACTAACCTTTTGCCTCAAATTTTCTGCAGTATTTACTTTTCGTATCCTGAGTTTTGAAAAGATCAGGAAGCCATTTCGACAAAATCAGAATAGCCGTTTACAAAAGTCAAGGCAAAGTCGGGAAAGCTGTTCATAGCTCATTGAATCTTGACTAGAATGGCACGATAATTGTTTAAACATTTACCTTCATCTTGAGTCTATTTTGTCAATTTTTTTGCTTGACTTTTCGCTTTATTGGCCACATATGTGTCGGTGAATTCCATTAACTTAAGCATAGCCTGAATCAAGCAACCCCGTTCCTTCAAATAATCTAGGTCTTTCAACAGAGATAATCAAATGGTACTGCGAGAAATGGGGAGAAATTGATTCACGGAATTGATGGCTCGTGAATGGGGAACTAATTTACATATCTAATGAAAGCTTGAAATTGCATTACATTGATGTAATCAAGGACGTATGCATAACAGAAATCGCCGGAATAAGTACACCTTTGACGTTTCTGGCTGTTTGGTGAAAACAAGGTTAAGAAAGGTCAACTGAAGGCAGAATTGGCACGAGATGGCAAACCACATTCACAACGCAGGTAATTGCGTATTTTTGTAGGGCAGAGCCGATGCATTACTCAGTATTAACCACCGGTAACTGTTAATCCTGCCCACTCAATAGTAAATTATTACCACTAAAGAAGGCGTTGAACCTTTCTCACAACTGTGTAAAAACTGTCAGAAATATTCGTGTTACATCCCTTCTTTGAAACGAAATTGTTTACTTCAGCAAATTCCCTCGAGGCAACAGCTACAATTGAGTGGGTTGTGTCGAATAGTTGTTTTCTGTTATCTTGTTTATGATTTATCTCTCTGTTGTTCCTTAGTGACCCACAACTAATAGCACCCCTTTTCCCACCTGCCCACTTACACACAAACACTTCGACTTCACGATCCTTCTAATAAAAGGAATCAACAATAACCATTTTTCACTGACAACCGTTTCGTGACTTTCGTTCTATTTTTGGCTTTTCTGAATGCACGATAGACGATTTATTTAGTTCGTCACGCAAAAAGTCCATGATACATAAGCTACATTCACTGCAAGACAATCAGCATCAAAAGGTAGGCTCAATGGAAGTTTTTCCTTTTGAAAAGTGTTGATAATCTGGGGACAACCTGCGACGTGTCTAGACGAGTTGTTAATTAATTTCTTTCAACGACCTACCGCAATAGCTTATTCAAAAGAACATGACTAGCT